>OZ012737.1:254247199-254847199 GCA_963859935.3 Lathyrus sativus | reverse complement strand
TTCCCAATCAAGTTTCTCCCCCCTTACCTTGTTAATCGGTTGATCGATGAAAGAATCCTCCAAGGTTTGGCCAATTCTGATTTTCCCCTGTTCCTTCGTTCTTCGCTCCCTTTTCCGTTCCCTTTTCCGTTCTCTCCTTTCTATCGTTCTTTTTCCACTTTCTCTAACTTCTCACAATGTATCGTAAAACTCTAATCCCTCACGTTTCTATTTTCATTCTCTAATCCCAATAATAATAATAACTTAATAATAATAATAATAATAATAATAATAATAATAATAATAATAATAATAGTAATAATAATCCTATTATTATCTCACCAAAATAATAATAATGTTAATAACTTAATAAAATAATAATAATAATAATAATAGTAATAATAATCCTATTATTATCTCACCAAAATAATAATAATGTTAATAACTTAATAAAATACTAATAATAATAGTAATAATAATCCTATTATTATCTCACCAAAATAATAATAATGTTAATAACTTAATAAAATAATAATAATAATAATAATAGTAATAATAATCCTATTATTATCTCACCAAAATAATAATAATGTTAATAACTTAATAAAATAATAATAATAATAGTAATAATAATCCTATTATTATCTCACCAAAATAATAAGAATGTTAATAACTTAATAAAATAATAATAATAATAATAATAGTAATAATAATCCTATTATTATCTCACCAAAATAATAATAATGTTAATAACTTAATAAAATAATAATAATAATAATAGTAATAATAATCCTATTATTATCTCACCAAAATAATAATAATGTTAATAACTTAATAAAATAATAATAATAATAATAGTAATAATATTCCCACCAATATCAATATTATACACTATATTATTATATTCACCAAAACACCACCAATAATCCTCCCACATTAGGGACACCCACCAAACATCACCAAATACACCCCCACCAAAGGGCACACCAACACATAATATTTAAAATAATAATAAAATGACTAAATAATTAAAATGGGTGTTACAACTCTCCCCCACTTTAATTATTTTCGTCCTCGAAAATTACCGGATGGAAATAGCTCCGGATACGCTTCTCGCATCCTGCTTTCCAACTCCCAGGTCACACTGCCTCCTGCAGCACCTCCCCAAGCTACCTTCACCAAAGGTATCTCTTTCCCTCGGAGCTGTTTCATCTTACGGTCCTCGATCCTCAACGGCATCGTCTCAACAGTAAGATTCTCCCGAATCTGAACATCATCTCTCTGAATCACATGAGATGGATCAGAAACATACTTTCGCAATTGCGACACATGAAACACATCATGTAGATTCGACAACTCAGGCGACAACGCCACCCTATAGGCCACAACACCAACTCTTTGCAAAATTTCATAAGGTCCAATAAACTTAGGATCCAGCTTCTTGGACTTCAATGCACGACCCACCCCGGTCATCGGATTAACTCTTAGGAATACGTGATCACTTACACAAAATTCCAACTCTTTCCTCCGATTATCATGATAACTTTTCTGCCTACTCTGAGACACTTTCATTTTCTCACGAATCATCTGAATTGTCTCTGTAGTCTGTTGTATAATTTCTGGTCCAAGCACCACATTCTCACCAGTTTCATACCAACACAGAGGAGTCCTACACCTCCTCCCATACAAAGCTTCAAACGGTGCCATTCCAATACTCGAATGGTAACTGTTATTGTACGTGAACTCAACCAATGGTAAATGAGTATCCCAGGCACCACCCTCTTCTAACACACAAGCTCTCAACAAATCTTCAAGCGACTGAATAGTCCTCTCCGACTGACCATCAGTTTGCGGATGATAAGCTGAACTCAATTTCAACTTAGTTCCCAGAGCTTCCTGCAAGCTCTTCCAAAATTCCGAAGTAAACCGTGGATCTCTATCCGACACAATACTGGACGGAACACCATGTAACTTCACAATTACCCGAATGTAAATCTCCGCCAGCTTCGTCAACGGAAAACTAATATTGATCGGCACGAAGTGTGCAGACTTCGTCAATCGATCCACAATCACCCATATAGCATCAAAACCTCTCGCCGTATTCGGCAAACCTGTCACAAAATCCATAGTAATGCAATCCCATTTCCAAACCGGAATCTCTAATGGTTGCATAAATCCAGAAGGTCTCTGGTGTTCCACCTTCGACTTCTGACATGTCAAACAGGCATACACAAATTGAGCTATGTCTCTTTTCATACCAGACCACCAAAATAATTTCTTCAAATCATGATACATTTTCGTAGCTCCCGGATGAATACTCAGGCTACTACGATGTCCTTCGCTCAAAATTGACTTTTTCAATTCTTCATCATCTGGTACACAAATCCTGCCTCTAAATCTCAACACACCTGTACTATCCAATTTAAAGTCACTATCGGAGTCACTCCCTACTCCAGGCATCAAATCTACCAATTTCACATCCAACTTCTGATTTTCTCTAATCATATCCAAGAAGTTATTATTTACCTGCAACATACCCAACATTACACTATCTGCAGTAGTCTCACAAACCATGCTCAAATCTCTAAACTGTTCAATTAACTCAATTTCTTTCACCATCAGAGCTGCCATATGAATTGCTTTCCTACTCAAAGCATCTGCCACTACATTGGCCTTTCCTGGATGATAACTCAAACTGAAGTCATAATCCTTCAAAAATTCCAACCATCTTCTCTGCCTCATATTCAGCTCTTTCTGATCGAACAGGTATCTCAGACTCTTATGATCACTAAACACTTCAAATCTTGAACCATATAAATAGTGTCTCCAAATTTTCAACACAAAAACAACCGCAGCTAATTCAAGATCATGAGTCGGATAATTTCGCTCATGCACTCTCAATTGCCGCGATGCATATGCTACTACTTTACCATTCTGCATCAGAACCCCGCCTAATCCCATCTTAGACGCATCACAGTACACCACAAATGGTTCACTCGGAGTCGGTAACACTAACACCGGTGCCGTAGTCAATCTCTTTTTCATCTCTTCAAAACTTTCTTCACAAGCAGCATCCCATACAAAAACTTGGTTCTTTCTCGTCAACTGAGTTAATGGCAACGCTAAATTAGAGAACCCTTCAATAAACCTGCGGTAATAACCGGCTAACCCCAAAAAGCTTCTAATCTCTGTCGCTGTCTTCGGCGGTTCCCACTGCAATACTGCACTTACTTTTGACGGATCCACCGCTATTCCATCTTCAGATATTACATGCCCCAAGAAACTTACTTTCTTCAACCAAAAGTCACACTTTGACAGTTTAGCAAATAATTTATTTTCCTTCAACACTTGCAAGGCAATCCTCAGATGTCCTGCATGCTCTTCATCAGATTTAGAATAAATTAATATATCATCAATAAACACTACAGTGAACTGATCCAAGTAAGAATGGAAAATTCTGTTCATATACTCCATAAATACTCCCGGTGCATTAGTCACTCCAAACGGCATTACAGCATATTCGTAATGTCCATATCGAGTCCTAAAGGCAGTCTTCTGAACATCACCTTTCTTTACTCTTATCTGATGATAACCCGATCTCAAATCGATCTTACTGAACACACGAGCTCCCACCAGCTGATCCATTAAGTCATCAATCCTAGGTAGAGGATACTTATTCTTAATAGTCACTTTATTCAATTGACGGTAATCGATGCACAGACGCATACTACCATCCTTCTTCTTCACCAACAACACCGGAGCTCCCCACGGCGATACACTTGGTCTAATAAACTTTCTTTCCAACAATTCTCCAATCTGAGACTTCAACTCAGCCAATTCCACTGCAGACATCCTGTACGGCGCCATAGAAATAGGTCTCATACCAGGAACAAGATCAATACCAAATTCTACTTCTCGCGTCGGAGGCAATTCCGTAATGTCGTCAGGAAACACTTCTGGAAATTCATTCACCACTGCTATTTCCTTCATTGGCACTTTGTTATCCATCGATAAAGTTGCAAACAAAGCAAACACTCTAGTTTCATCTTCCAACAAGGCCCTCAATTCTTTATTAGACAAAGAACTTGCCACAACTTCCTCTTCAGGGGTCGGGAACAACAATTCCTTCCGAAAACAATCGATGTAGACTCGGTTGAACTCTAACCAGTTCATACCCAGAATAACATCCAACTTACCAAGTGGTAGACAAATCAGATCCACTCCAAATTCTCTACCGAAAATAGTCAGCGGACACTTCAGGCATACCAAAGAAGTAGTCACTGAACCTATAGAGGGTGTCTCAATAGTCATCTGTACCTCCAGAGTGGACGACACTAAACCTATCCTCTCCACACAATCTACAGAAATAAACGAGTGCGTTGCACCCGTATCAATAATAGCAATCAAAGGAATATTATTGATAATACAAGTACCTTTGATAACACGCTCATCACTGGCAGCTTGAGTCCCTGCCAAGGCAAACACTTTTCCACCAGCCGGAGATGTTTGAGGCTTCTTCGGCTTCTCACAATGTGTACTGATATGACCCTTCTCACCACAGTTATAACAGGTCGGCATAGTTGCTCTGCAATCAACTATCACATGACCTGGTTTCCCACACTTAAAACATTTCTTGGCCTCATTAGGACAATCATCAGCACGGTGCCCCATACCACCGCACCGAAAACATTTCCCTTCAGCAGATGCTCTCCCATCTCTAGGCTTCTTATCAACAACAGCTTTACGTTTTCCCTTATCAGCAGCAACACTATAAGGAGTACCACTAAAACTCTGCTTACCCTTGCGGTCATTACAGCTTTGTAGTGCGCAATCCTTGCTCGGTTATCATTATCATAGATTCTGCTCCTGCTTACTAGCTCAGGATAGCTCCTGATCTTCTGAAAAGCAATTCCCAACTTAATCTCTGGACGCAGTCCATTCTCAAACTTTAAGCACTTAGAGGTCATTGCCCCTTCCACATTATAGTGGGGACAATACTGCACCAGCTCCTCAAACTTGGCAGCATATTCTGCTACAGTCATGCTACCTTGCTTCAGCTCTAAGAATTCAATTTCCTTAGCACTTCGGATATCTTCCGGGAAATACTTCTTCAGAAAACCTTTCCGAACCACCTCCCAAGTAATGGTAGTTCCAGCAGCTTCCAACCTTTGGCGACTATTGTCCCACCAGGCTTCAGCTTCACCCTCCAGCATGTGAGTACCAAACCTCACTTTTTGCTCATCACTATAATCCATAGTTCTGAAGATCTTCTCAATTGCCTTCAGCCACTTCTGAGCAGCTTCGGGGTCCAGAATTCCCCCTTCGAACGTTGGCGGCTTGTTGCTCCGAAACTGCGCCAAACTCCTGAATTGGGCATCTGCAGTTTGATTCTGATTAGCAACAGCCTGCGCCATTGCTTGCATAGCAGAAGCCAATGCAGCATCGTTCCTTCCTGCCATACTGCTCAAAACAACAACACCACGTTTAAAAGATATTCAACTACATCATAAAGGACAGACTCAACTCGACTCAACAACACTGGCCGGACGGACCGACCTGCTCTGATACCAATTGTAACACCCCACTTCCCAAAATCAATTAAATTAATAAACATTATAAATAAACAAAATCAGAGTTCCAATTCTCCCAAGTGGGATATCACATAAAAACAACGTTTCCTTATAAAAAGGTTTATCTCCAACTTCAGCGGAATATTAAATAATAAAATTCAATAAAAGTTTGATACGTTCACAGGGAAATAAAATATCAGTTCAACATAAAACAAATAAAAACGCCCAAGTCCCGTGCTACGTATCAGAGCATCCTAGACTCGACAATCACACCAATATCCAAGCTAGCTAAGCACCTGGATTATCTGTACTTCCGAAGAAACACAGACCACAACAACAACAAAGGGGTGAGAAATCATGATCAAAAATATAATGGTAATGTAATACATGTAATAAGGCAGTAAAACACACCAACACATCAATTATTCACCCCAACAACACCATATAACGAACCTACTGTTCAAATTACAATATAACATATTATAATGCAAAATGCAACTTAACACCATGCATGCGGTACCGACTCGTTGGTTCATTCAATCGAACCTGGATAGATCACTTATGCTCCTCCTGAGACATGATCTATCCCCCACCATTCTCCACAAAGGAGTACGGATGAATCACTTACGCTCCTCCTGAGACATGATTCATCCCACCGAAACACCATGATATGCACACACCAATGCATAACTAATATATTTAGGTACTCAACGTGCACATGATCCTCCTGATCATATCATCATACATCAATGCATATATGTACAGATATAACATACACCAACACCATATAAATCAACCAGATAGTAAACAAGTTCATACTTTAACACCCAGATATAAACATATCCCACCACTCGGGGGTACGCGATCCTACTGATCACTACATACATATACATCAACTAATTGTCCACCAGTCATTATTACGGGAAACGTGCACTATCACCAAGTACACAAGTTAGTTCCCACACTCATCATTCTTACAGTGCATCAAGGCCAAACTGTACCTATCATCTCAACTCAGATCCTCAGTCTATTCTAGTACCAATCTTGCACATTACCGTAACCAATAGGCTTCTAATTCCTATTCCCAAAATCATCACCTACACACTTTATCGATACCTCAAAAGCCATACAGAATTTTCCCTAAAAACTGTAAAACACCCTATATGCCCTATATGCCAAATCATCCCAAAACACCAATTCATTAACGATTACTATATAATTAACAACAATCATCATCAATCATAACATAACAATATATATTATCATATATCGATCAATTTCCTACGGGGTTAAGGAATCCCCAACTACCCTATACATGTATAAACCATTCCCAATCAAGTTTCTCCCCCCTTACCTTGTTAATCGGTTGATCGATGAAAGAATCCTCCAAGGTTTGGCCAATTCTGATTTTCCCCTGTTCCTTCGTTCTTCGCTCCCTTTTCCGTTCCCTTTTCCGTTCTCTCCTTTCTATCGTTCTTTTTCCACTTTCTCTAACTTCTCACAATGTATCGTAAAACTCTAATCCCTCACGTTTCTATTTTCATTCTCTAATCCCAATAATAATAATAACTTAATAATAATAATAATAAAAATAATAATAATAATAATAATAATAATAATAATCCTATTATTATCTCACCAAAATAATAATAATGTTAATAACTTAATAAAATAATAATAATAATAATAATAATAATAGTAATAATAATCCTATTATTATCTCACCAAAATAATAATAATGTTAATAACTTAATAAAATAATAATAATAATAATAATAGTAATAATAATCCTATTATTATCTCACCAAAATAATAATAATGTTAATAACTTAATAAAATAATAATAATAATAGTAATAATAATCTTATTATTATCTCACCAAAATAATAATAATGTTAATAACTTAATAAAATAATAATAATAATAATAGTAATAATAATCCTATTATTATCTCACCAAAATAATAATAATGTTAATAACTTAATAAAATAATAATAATAATAATAGTAATAATAATCCTATTATTATCTCACCAAAATAATAATAATGTTAATAACTTAATAAAATAATAATAATAATAATAATAATAGTAATAATAATCCTATTATTATCTCACCAAAATAATAATAATGTTAATAACTTAATAAAATAATAATAATAATAATAATAGTAATAATATTCCCACCAATATCAATATTATACACTATATTATTATATTCACCAAAACACCACCAATAATCCTCCCACATTAGGGACACCCACCAAACATCACCAAATACACCCCCACCAAAGGGCACACCAACACATAATATTTAAAATAATAATAAAATGACTAAATAATTAAAATGGGTGTTACATGGGGCAGGAGCCTCCACAAGATCATCACAACCTCAAGCCAAAGTATTAATAAATGCAAATATAGGAGGAGAAGAAATGCAACAAAAAGCAAGTCACAAAACATACAAAAGAGGTCCTCAAGGATTCACCACTTTAGGCATGCCTTAGAGACCTCCAAAGGAGGGACCTAAAACTTCCTTAAATGACACACCAAGGTCATTGGACAGAGGGTGGCATATTCTAATCATACAACCTAAGCCACAAATGAATATCAAAAGGGAAATGGTAAGGAACCAAGAGAAATGCGCAAAAGGTACTCATGTAATGACATTTGAAAGCACAAATTTTAACATTAAAAGATGAGGTCAAATGAGAATGTTTCGCACAATATAAAGATCCACAAATTGGTCCAAAAGACCTATAATGAGTCCGAAACAGGAAGAAATCACCATAATGTCCATCATACAAGCATTACATGACTTTTGGAGCCAAAACAATACAAGTGTACAAGTGAAAGTGCCAAACTATGAGTCAACTTGCAAAATAAGGAAAAAATAGTAAAATGCATCTAAAAATGTCAAATAAATTCTCCAAGTACCTAAAAAGTGTTAGTAATCATAGGTTCAAAGGGTAGAAAAATAATCCAAAGGGAAGTGCCTGAACAGAGGGCAAACAATCAAGGGTACCCCAAAACTAGGGCAAACTAGAGCATGAACAAAACGACACTCAAAACCAATGAAAATTGTACAATAAAATCCATAGAAAAATATATCCAAAACCCTCAAGATGTATACAATAATGCCACAAAATATTAGGATTTTATAATTTGTTTTGGTACCTCAACAAAAATCCACAAGAATAGGATGCATATTTCACAATTTTAATGACATTAAAAATAAGAAAAATCCTAATAAAATGAAAATAAATCCTAAAATCATTTTTATCAATTCCTAAAATTCCTAAACATGTCCAAGATTGTTGTGTAAAATTATCAAGATTTTATCAGGGAATTTTCTATTTTAAAAAGAATTAAAGAAAGCAAGCAAAATATAGAGAAAAGAGAAAAAACAATTGAAAAATAAATAATGATGTGTGCTGAATAGCAAAGCCATATAGTTCATATTTGGACTGGGCCTGGAGATGGGGTGTGGATAGCAACCAAATGTTAAGGCCACTCGTCCAACTAAATGAGACGCAGCGTTTTGGAGGGAGGTGATATGGCTGCTTTGTACGCATTGGATTGGGTGACTTGGTCCACGAATTCAATTCATCCAACGGCCTGTGTGTCTTCTTCTTCATTTGAATGGAGATTGAGAGGGAAAACCAGACTGGTGGCACACGGTGGCCGGACTTGCTCCGGTAATCTTCCTTAAAACCTAACTCCTTCAATACTTCACCAAATGCAATAATTTCTGAACCAAACATGCTCCAAATTTCATGAGGAATTCAAATATAGTGATGAATTGAACTGATATCCGCTAGAACTCTAAACCCGTGCTCAATCAAGAAAATTCCAAGAACATGAAAACTCCATAGAAATGCTTCAATTATTACCAGAATCCAAATTCACATCAAGGGCAATGCAATGGTACAAAAGTGGAAGCATAAAGATCCATAATTAATGAGGTATCTTGAATTTTGTATACCTCTGAAAATGATGATGGAAAGCTTTAAACAACCAAGAATTCTTCAGGAAAACCACCTAGAATCAATCACTGAATGCCCCTAGAGGTGTCTGGATCCCTTAATTGGATTGAATTGATGAGAAATGGAGAATTTGAAAATCACTTGGACCTTACTTTGTTCAACTGGTTATGGCTTGTTTCTCCACCAAAATGCCTCCAAAAAAAATGATAGATCTCATGTGTGACACTTATAGAAAGTATTTGTGGCAAATTGGGGGCCCAATTGTGACAGAATGAATGAAATGGATTTTGGATTTTTGGAACTTGGAAGCCCATGAAAATGGATGAATTCATGGCCAATTTTCCTTGTTTTTGACTCAAATCCATTCCTTGCAATGTAAGGAAGATCAATGGCTCATAATCTCCCCTTATTTGGATCTCAATGACCATAATCCATTATGTTACTTAAACATGAAGAAAGCTTGAAATACATCATGAAATATGTCTCAAATGTAATTGATTTTGTCACCAGTGATCTTAAAATATGGTTTCCATTCAAAATGAGCACAAATATGACCATATTTGATTAAATTTTGGCAAGATCACAAACTTGGATTTTCACATGCCTTTCACAAAATCTCCTTCACCAATCTTCAACCATGAGCTAGCCCATTGATAACTTGAGGTTTAATTGACCAAATGACCCCATTTGGAGCAACTTTCATGTTGGAAAAAATTCCATTTGAGTTATGCAAAGTGGTGAACTTGACCTGTAATTTTATGACCTGTAATCAAAGTTTCCGAAAATACCCCTGACTTGTAACCCTCATAACTTGAGTTCTACAGATGAGATGAAAAACTTCTAGTACTATTTGGAAAGCTAAGATCATGAGGAACAACATTCATGTTGGCCAAGGATTGAGGAGAAACATACGTCTAGCTCAAAAATGTCCTGGAAGTTGGTTGACTTTTGACGATAAAAATCACATTCACCTGAGGACCTGTAACTTGTCTGCCTCATAACTTGAGTTCTAGAAATCCAATGAATGACTTCTAATACTCAAATTAAAGGTATGAACATGCTCTACAAGTCTCATGTGGATATCAAGATGAGATGAGGCTTGCATATTGAATTATGTGGTCTTGAAGTTAGGCACTAAACTAGGGGATTTTACACTATCAAGCATAGCAACCCTAGCCTAGCAACTTTTCACACTCTTGAATATTGATGAAATGATCTTGGAATAATCTTTGGCGTGTCTCAACACAACATCACATGATCATAAAAGACTTGGAATTGAGTCTTAATCTCCTTCAGTTCAACTGTTGACTTAGGGTTGACCAGGCGAAAACCCTAATTGCACCAATCTTGACTGTGGCTTCACACAATTGATATAATGACTGACATAAGATTCAAAATGAACCTCAAGGTCTCCCATGATTTCTCACAATATTCTCCACCCATAACCACTGATTCAAACTCATCTGACAATCTTCAAATGACCCCCAGGATAGGAGGTACACCATTCTTAACCATGCACTCATCATTGAGCCTTGACACTCTTCTGATAATGATAAGCACTTGATAGCTTGAATATAACCCCTTGCACAGCTCTATAACCTTTGGCAGCCCCTCTTGATAAGCACACACCTCTCAATCCCCCATTCATGGACTATGGTATGCAAATGCTAATGATATGAATGCAATGATAAATGCAATGAAACGAAAGCCAGCTAAAGCAAAAAGTTGAGGCAAATTTTGGGGTGTGATAGCTGCCCCTATTCAAACGACTTGGACCGGACTGGATGAGAGGTGAAGAACCTTCAGCCAATCGAAGTACAAGGCGATTGAATATCGACAAACCCGAAAATCTGCAACTTGCACGAACACAAAACAGCTAATGCCAACCAATAGTTGGGATACCGATATGCCAAGGATAATAATCCAATATAATCTGAAATTCATGCAAAAGATGCCAACCAAAAGTCGGGAAAATTCTCGGAGGACACCAACCAAGAGTTGGAACAACCAAAGGCCAACGAATACCAACCAAGATTTGGGAAACAAACAAAGATACCAGCCAAGAGTTGGGAGGGAACCGGCAATAAATACCAACCAAAAGTCGGGATAGCGAACTCGGAATACCAACCAAGAGTTGGAACAACAAACAAATAGTGTACCAACCAAAAGTTGGGGTGACAAAACCTCGGATACCAACCAAGAGTTAGAATAAAGATCAATAGATACGCCAACCAAGAGTTGGGAAACAAGTGGACGATACCAACCAAGAGTTGGAAAACGAACTAAGGATACCAACCAAGAGTCGGACTAACAAATCATGGCTACCAACCAAGAGTCGGGATGAAACAACCAACAGATACCAACCAAGAGTTGAGAAACAAAGTAATAACCAATAGTTAGAATCACCATGGAACACCATTGATCAAAGGTCGGAACACAAGCTGCTAACCAAGAGTTAGGATTGTTGGGGAAACAAGGAATACCAACCAGGAGTTGGGATAACAACACTGCAGGGGATAAAGTCCGACCAGAAATCCGGAACTAAAACGGCTAACCAATAGTTAGAATCAACGGGACCTACTGACCGAGGATGAATTTACAATGGCTGAAAACTACCAACCAATAGTTGGAAACAAGAAATTATGATGCGGAGGAACAGGACTACCACCCAATAGTGGGAACAACGTCCAAAGGAAAACTACCAACCAATAGTTGGAAGCGCCAAATAAAGACCACCAACCAATAGTTAGAATCAAAGCATCAACCAATAATTGAAATCGTAGAATAAAAGCCACCAACCAATAGTCAGAACAACAAGGAGACTGCCAACCAATAGTCGGAACAACGAGGAGACTACCAACCAATAGTTGAAACCGCCACAGGACTACTATAAACCCATAGTTGAAAGAGTAAAAGAAGGACTACCAACCAATAGTTGGGAGAGTCGAACGAAGACCACCAACCAATAGTCGGAACAATGAATAAAGACCGCCAACCAATAGTTGGAACAATGAATAAAGACCACCAACCAATAGTTGGAAGAGCCAAAGAGAAACTACCAACCAATAGTCGGAAAAACAACTGCGAGGGATAACATCCAACCAAAAGTTGGTAAATCAGGCTGCTAACCAAAAGTCAAAACACAAGCCACTAACCAAGAGTTAGGATCGCCAGGAAAATAAATCTTCATCAACCAAAATTCGGAACAAAAGCCACTAACCAAGAGTTAGGATCGCAAAGATTGTCAACCAAGAGTTGGAACAAAAGCTGCTAACCAAGAGTTAGAATAAAAGTTGCTAACCAAGAGTTAGGATAACCAGGAAGAATAGATCCTCCTCGACCAAAAGTCGGAACAAAAGCTACTAACCAAGAGTTAGGATTGCCGGGGGAAAGATCCTTATTGATCAAAAGCTACTAACCAAGAGTTGGGATAGCTAGGGGACGCTACCCGAAGCTGACTCCACCACAGGAGACTACCAGCCAAAAGTTGAGATGATCACCCAAAATTATCAACCAAGAGCTGAAATAAAAGGCCACTAACCAAGAGTTAGGATAACAGCTACTAACCAAGAGTTAGAATAACAAAGATTTCCAACCAAAAGTTGGAACGGAGATTCTGCGAAGGGGAAACCAGAGATTACTAGCTGAAAGCTAGGACAAGACACCCCGACTTACCAAAACACCAGTCACCATGAATTGGACTATGCTGGGGAATGCCGACCAAGAGTTGGAATAAGAGAATCAACAGAATCACAAGAGGGGGGTTTGAATCAATAAGACTCCATTGGGAAGAAGACCAGACGGCCAACGTCGGGAATGCTTCCAGCCATATCCTGAATCACACAATCTTCGTTCTTAACGGTAATCGGTACCAAACCTGGCTTATGTTTCCGATGCATATGTTTGAGAATGGCGTAATGCTCCATACTAAATGGAAATGCTACGCGTTTGGGAGGATGCTATGCAACGATGCAAAATTCAAAGGGATCTCCCCTAGCAAAATAAATGCTAGAGAAGAGAGACCGACTGCGCTGGGGAAAACCGGGTATCACAGAATTACTCCAGTAAAATAAATGCTGAGAAGGTGAAACCGACTCCGCTGGGGAATAACAGAAGGTGCCAAGTATGATTGGACTCTCCTGGGGAATAGACAACCTGCTGGGGATAAAAATCCGCTCGATCTGGGGAAGACCTCAAAGCTCCACTCAATGGGGAGTCAAGGACAACCTGTAAGTCCCACTCTGCTTGGAAAATAAACTGCTCTGCACGGGATACGCCATACAACCGACCTCCTTGCTGGGAAATGCTATAGATCTTTCAAACTCCAGACTATCGAAGAATGGATCCAACTCCGCTTAAACACCTGCTTTGTGAGGGAATCAGTATCAACTCTGCTTGGGAACGTCAACTCTGTTGGGGACGAACGCCGAGGAAACTAATACTGCTGGAGAATAAGCTTGACCAGGGCTCTTACCTGCTTTACTCTACTGGATATTGGTATACTCCCGCTGACTGGGGAAGAACACTTACTTTCGTAAATCTGTAGGGGATTAATCCATGAACATCAACGCTGACCTCCACCTGGGGACTGTGGACCACCCTGTACCGTGCTTTCATTACCGTGGGAAATATTCTGTTGGGGAAATTCCTGCACTCCTGCAATTAAACAACAATAAACCAAACTCGTACATTGGCTACCTCAGTAACCATTCATGCTACTGGCCGTTAGAATAAAGTCATTTCTTTCGTTTATGCTCTGTAAAGCTTCGTGTTTTTGTATGTAATGTTTATCAAAATATCGGACGTCTTTGTAAACAAAACAGTAATAGTAAAAACATAGAAAGAAAGCTATTTATCTGAAGTGAATACTTTTATTGATAAAGGGCCTGTGAATAGGCAAATTACAATTTGGATGAAATTCCTAGAAAGTGGTAATTGCAAAAGTAAAAGAAAATATACACATGTCGGCAATGTGGAAACAGACATCCACCATGTAACGATTCAGCTATGACCCATATGTTTTCAACAATCCCCATATTTCGCTTTCCAAAAAGACTGACTGAACTTATTCCTCTCCTTCGGGATAACCGATCGCAAGTTTACAAATCGAACGCGGATCGTAGCCGTTTGCTTTTATATCCCTAACTTTTGCCTGGATCGCCCTTTCGAGTTTTCAATGCACCGGGATACCCATTTTTGCCAAAGTCGCCCTTTCGGGTTTTCGACTTTGCGGGTTTACCATTTTTATTTTATATATCCCTAATTTTTTCCCAAACCATTTTCCTTTTTTTGGTTCACCGGGATGCCCCATTTTTGCCTGGACTTTCTTTTTGTGTCCAGCGGGTCGTTTTTTAAGCAAAGTATTTTCTGACTACGTCCGTGTTCACACGGGACGAAAAATCTTCACCATCCATCGTAGATAGTAATAAGGCTCCGCTTGAGAAAACCTTTCTTACCACATACGGACCTTCGTAATTAGGAGTCCACTTGCCCCTATGATCTGTTTGAGGAGGAATAATCCTTTTCAACACCAGATTGCCTGTTTGAAAACACCGAGGACGCACCTTCTGATCGAAGGCCTTCTTCATCCTACTCTGGTACAACCGGCCGTGAGCGATGGCAGCCAACCTCTTCTCGTCAATCAAGTTCAACTGATTCAACCTGGTCTGTACCCACTCAGCTTCGTCAAGCTTCACATCCGACAATACCCGTAAAGAGGGAATCTCAACCTCCAATGGTAGGACCGCCTCCGTACCATATACTAGTGAGTAAGGAGTTGCCCCGGTTGATGTACGTATAGAAGTATGATAACCGTGAAGTGCAAAGGGAAACATCTCGTGCCAGTCCTTGTAAGTCACAACCATTTTCTGCACAATCTTCTTAATATTCTTGTTAGCTGCCTCAACAGCGTCGTTCATCTTCGGGCGATAGGGAGAAGAATTGTGGTGTTCTATCTTGAAATTCTGGCACAACTCTTTCATCATCTTATTGTTAAGATTCGAACCGTTGTCTGTAATGATCCGCTCAGGTACACCATATCTGCAAATGATGTCCCTCTTTATGAACTGGGTGACGACCTGCTTGGTCACATTTGCATACGAGGCTGCCTCCACCCACTTCGTAAAGTAATCAATTGCAACCAGTATGAAACGATGGCCATTAGAAGCAGTTTGCTCAATCTTTCCTATCATATCAATTCCCCACATTGCGAAGGGCCAAGGAGATGTTATTACATTCAGAGGGGTAGGTGGCACGTGCACCTTATCCGCGTAGATCTGGCATTTGTGACATTTTCTGGCGTATTTGAAGCAATCGGATTCCATTGTCATCCAATAATACCTAGCTCTCAACAGTTTCTTAGCCATAGCATGCCCATTAGCATGAGTACCGAAAGAACCCTCATGAACCTCTTCCATTAACAGGCTTGTTTCAAGTCCGTCGACGCAACACAGTAAAACCATGTCAAAATTTCTCCTATAGAGCACATCATCCTTGTTCAGATAGAAATTAGCGGCTAACCTCCTCAGAGTCTTCTTATCCTTACTGGATGCCCCTGCTGAGTACTCCTGAGTCTTGAGAAACTGCTTGATATCAAAATACCAAGGCTTTCCATACGATGTCTTCTCAAATGCAAACACGAAGGTTGGTCTATCAAGACGCTTGATGGTGATAGATGGAGCTTCATTCCAGAAATTCACTTTATACATCGAGGCTAGAGTGGCCAGCGCATCCTCCATCTGGTTCTCAGCCCTCGGCACGTGATGGAACTCGATTCTATCGAAGAAAGGCAGCAATCTCCTTGCATAATCCTTATAGGGCACCAGGTTTTCCTGACGAGTTTCACATTCTCCTTTAATCTGGTTGACGACTAGAGCCGAATCGCCATATACATCGAGATTCTTAATCCGCATATCAATAGCCTCTTCCAGACCCATAATGCATGCTTCGTACTCAGCCTCATTATTGGTGCAGGCGAAGGTTAACCGGGCGGTGAATGGTATATGAGCACCACAGGGAGTCGTAATAATCGCACCGATTCCACTACCATATGAATTAACGGCTCCATCGAAAATCAACTTCCACTGAGACCCCTTCTCAGGTCCTTCATCAGGAAAGGGTTCATCACAGTCTTTCGCTTTTAAAAACATGACATCTTCATCTGGAAAATCAAACTTCATCGGCTGATAATCCTCCACCGGCTGTTCAGCTAGATATTCCGACAGGACGCTTCCCTTGATGGCTTTCTGGGAAACGTACTGAATATCATATTCCGTCAAAACCATTTGCCAACGGGCAATCCTCCCGGAGAGGGCTTGTTTTTCAAAAACGCATTTGATTGGATCCATCTTCGAAATCAATAGGGTTGTGTGGTTTATCATGTACTGCCTCAACCGCTTAGCAGCCCAAGCGAGTGCACAACATGTTTTTTCCAGCATCAAGTACCTTGACTCACAATCAGTAAATTTCTTACTCAGGTAGTAGATGGCATGCTCCTTTTTACCTGACTCGTCCTGTTGACCGAGCACACATCCCATCGAATTCTCAAGAACCGTAAGGTACATTATCAGTGGTCTCCCTGCAACTGGAGGCATGAGTATTAGAGTTTCCTGCAGATACTCCTTTATTTTTTCAAAAGCCTTCTGGCAATTATCATTCCACCTGACCGTTTGATCTTTTCTCAGCAATTTGAATATTGGTTCACAAGTGGCCGTAAGATGAGATATGGACATTGCAATGTAGTTCAATCTCCCTAGGAAACCACGAACCTGCTTTTCCGTTCTCGGCTCAGGCATTTCTTGTATAGCTTTTATTTTGGCAGGATCTACCTCAATACCCTTTTCACTGACAATAAAACCTAATAACTTTCCAGACCTCACCTCGAAGGTGCACTTGTTAGGATTCAGCCTCAGCTTGAACTTCCTCAACCGTTCAAATAACTTCAGAAGATCGACCAGATGTCCTTCCTCCGTCTGTGACTTTGCAATCATATCATCAACATAAACTTCAACTTCATGATGAATCATGTCGTGAAAGAGAGTCACCATGGCCCGCTGATAAGTGGCCCATGCATTCTTCAATCCAAAAGGCATCACTTTATAGCAAAAAGTCCCCCATGGTGTGATGAAAGTTGTTTTCTCCATGTCCTCTGGGGCCATCTTGATTTGGTTATACCCCGAGAAGCCATCCATGAAGGAAAACATAGAAAATTGAGCGGTCTTACCAACCAACACGTCAATATGAAGGAGCGGGAAGTCATCTTTCGGGCTCGCCTTGTTTAAGTCTCTGTAGTCTACGCACATTCACACTTTTCCATCTTTCGCGGAGCATTTCAACCAATCTTCTCTTGACACTATCTTCCAATGAGGCCCTAATCTTAACCTCTTTCTTATCGTCCTTGGTACCCATATTGATAATTTCGACCTCCTCCTGATGAGGCACGATGACTCTTTCCTCCTGCTTGAGAAGCCTGGCTAATTCTTTAGGGAGTTCACAGTCTTCGTCAGTCTCTTCTTCTGCTTGATAAATGGGATTATCAAAGTCATATGAAGCCATAGCTGAACCTGAATCGATGGCATCTGCTAGAAAAGACCTGCATGAGGATGTTTATGTTTATTATGCTATGCACAAAACAAAACACATTGCCATTTTTCTTTGTTAATATAAATGCAAAAATAAAAACAAGAAAAACAGGGAACACAATATTTGAATACAAAAATGTCCTTTATTAATGATAACATGAAAGTATTAACAAAGCTCCACAGATTGGGTCACTACGCCTTAGGAAGAACGTAGGACCAAACATAAAAGAAACAAATGACATTACTCTGCAGTAGTAACGTGAATGACTTCCTCGGTGCGCCAGTTGCATAGCTTTTCTCCGGGAGTACACGGACGAATCCATGTATCCATATCACACTCACTGTCATCCCCATCACCTTCAACAGCACTAATAGTATCAAAATACACACCACTGCTGGTAAACAGAACTGGTCCTTTGTACTTTGGAGTTCTCTGGGAAGAGCTAGAAGGCTGATATCCGATACCAAACTTGTCCTGCTTAACAGGAACCTCGAGAACCTGGCCCCAATTCTGAGAAGAACCGGACTCTACAATAGCACGGGAGTCCTTCAACGAAGACATGGGGACCTCTGAATCCTGGGCTACCACAGGAGGCTTCTTTTAAACAGGAACAACTTCGAAAGCCTGACAGAGCGTCCCGTGGATTTCCCCGTCCACTTCAATATATTTAAACGAAGACAAATGGCTTACCATAATTTCCTCCTCTCTGCACACCGTCACAATCTTTCCTTCCACCATATACTTCAACTTCTGATGTAACGTGGACGTAACTTCCCCTGCAGAGTGTATCCAGGGTCGATCGAGCAGACAACTGTAAGCCGGCTGGATATCCATGATGAAGAACGTCGTGTCAAACGTCTCAGGCCCCACTTGGATGGGTATCGTAATTTCACCGAATACTGATCTTTTCGAACCATCAAAAGCCCTTACAATCAAATCACTGGGTGTACAAATTAAACCCCTAGTGTCCAACTTCATCAACGCCTTTTTAGGCAGCACATTGAGGGAAGATCCGATATCTACCAACACATGGGACATCATAGAGCCCCTACACTCAATTGATATATGCAAAGCATGATTGTGTTTTCTCCCCGCAGGGGTCAGGTCTAGATCTGTGAAGCCGAGACCGTTACCAGCATTTACATGGGCTACTACCCCCTCCAACTGATTTACAGAAATCTCTTGGGGTACGTAAGCCGCATTTAAAACTTTCAATAACGCATTACGGTGCGCCTTTGAACATATCAACAACGATAGGATGGAAATCTTCGAAGGCGTTTGCTTCAAGTGGTCTACCACCTTGTAGTCACTTTTTCTGATAAGCCTCATGAATTCCTATGCTTCCTCAGAAGACGCACCGGTATCACCCTGCCGCTGCGTGTTCTCCTCGATCACGGCCTTACCTTTGCCCTTGTCATTCTTATCCTGATTAATCTCTGGCACTGAAAAGATTCTCCCACTCCTGGTCATACCTCCGGCGCCTACTATGTTCTCAACTGAAGATCCGTCACCTGCAGGCACTATCAATTCTATCTTCTGACCGTTGCAGAACACATCTCCCCCATAATTCCAGGGGATAGCCTTGGTGCTTTTGTACGGTATAGGTCCTAGTGCCGTGATAGTGATCGGAGCTGGTTGGGCTGGCCCTGAAATAGTAGTAGGCATGGCTGGCCCTGAAACGATAATAGTCTGAAATGGAATAGAAACGGTAGCGACCTCTTTTTCAACACTGCTCACTCTGTTCTCGACATTCTCTTTTACCACTTTATCAAACTGCAAGCAACCTTCGTCAATCATTCTTTGAATACCTTTCCTCAAAAGATCGCAACCCTCAGGCTGCACCCCACAGTCTTGGCAATCAACCGAACATCCCGGAAATACCCCTTTTCTCAACAAACTACTCTTCACCACAGCTAACGGAGTCTTCACCTCTTTCACATCAGTTACCAGGTTTAACCCTTCTTCGTCCGTGATGGCACTAACCCCTACCTCTCCATGATTAGGCATTGGGTTTTGATATACGTTGGGCCCATCATGGGAGAAGTTTATTGCCTTAGAATCCAACAGGTCCTGGACCTTATGCTTAAAGGCTTTGCAGTGATCTATGTCGTGCCCTGGTGCGCCCGAATGAAACTCGCACCTGGCGTTTTCGTCGTAGCCTGGAGGTGGCCTACCAGTGACAGGAGCTATGGTTCTCTTCTGTACCAGTTGAAACTGTAACAAACGTTGTAAGAACTGCGCATACGGAACTGGAGGATTATCAAACTTCCTATCCGGTGCCTGACGTCTAGGGGGATATTGCCGTGTACCATTACCCTGCTGCTGTTGTGGTTGAGCTGCTGTTGGAATATTCACAGTGGCAACTTGTGGATCATTCTGAGCTCGACCTCTCCCTCTACCTCCGTGGGAAATAGCAACTGTGTCTTCCCTCCTTCTAGGATTCCCTGAATATGGTTTCCTTGCTCCTCCTGCAGAGGATCCGTCACCATTTGAGATCTTACCAGCCTTGATCCCACTCTCGACCATTTCTCATGCCACTACCAAGTCAGAAAAGTCCCCGGACATACACCCTATTAACTTCTCAAAATACACACCCGGTAGCGATGCCATGAACATATCCTTTAATTCCCTTTCCACGACAGGGGGTTGCACTCTAGCCGCCAAATATCGCCACCTTTGGGTGTATTCTTTGAAGCTCTCATTATTCTTCTGCGTCAGACTTTGCAGCTGTACCCTGTTAGGTGCGAGATCACTATTGTATTGGTAGTGACGCACGAAGGCCTCTGCCAAATCTTTCCAGCTACGTATACGGGTCCTCTCGAGCCCCATGTACCACTCTAGTGATGCCCCAACCATGCTATCCTGGAAAAAGTACATTAGTAATTTTTCATCATTAGAATGAGCTGACATCTTTCTGAAATATGCCCGAAGATGCATCCTGGGGCAAGTCTTCCCCTTGTACTTCTCGAAATCTGGGACCTTGAATTTAGGAGGGATCCTAACCCCTGGCACCAGCCCCAAGTCAGACATGTCGAAACCCAATGAACCCTGATTCTCTAAAGACTTCATCTTCTCTTCAACCAGCTTCAATCTTTGGTCAGTTTCAGTAGGCATACCTTCCTCTATGTCTCTCATAGAAAAGATATCACCTTGATGATCGTCCCAACGGGGAACAATAGGCCCATGCCCAGCATGTGCACTACCACCAGCCATATTAACATTCTCATTCACACCACCTCCGCCCGGAGGTACGACAACATCAGGAATAAAAGGTGGAACAGACCCACCGCCAATAGGAGGAACAACCCCAACACATCCATGCAACACACCTTCTGTATCAACCCGTGCTATTAATGGTTGGACCATGGTTTTCAGCTGTTCCTGTCCCGCAGCAAAATTTTGCATCATCTCCATGAATTGATTCATACGAGTCCAGAACTCCTGCATCTCAGCCTCCATTTGATCCATTGCTTTGCGATGATTCCCCCTTGTTGAGTATCTATGTAAGTCGGATCCTTCAATCCTGTCACTGGTTAGAATAGCAGAGTTAGGAGCAAAATAGCCACGGAGAGCACCTGTCATGCAAATGAAAATGCCAAATGTAATATGCAAAATGCAAAGATGATAATGCAATGCAAATGCACAATGCAGCAGGAGATCAAGAGTTGCTGTGTTGTTGGCTGAAGGAGACCAGAATTCTGCTTCGGCGAAAATATAACACAACTCTGATAATTAGACCCTGATATCAATGCCACTGATCCATTTTGTCGAGAAAACCAGGTTGTCTGAAGGTTAAAGTTTCCTGCATAACCCCAGCCCACTCACAGGTATGGACTTAATTCGCCGATGAGGTATGGCATCCTATGCGTTCATCAGCGTCACAGACTTTCAAGAAACAATGATACGATACCCAGAAGGTGTGGCATCATCATTTCTTGAAGCGGCCTCACTTAGCTGAATCCCAAATGATCGGTTCCCAGAGTCGACAACCCTCAGATTCAAAATACCTTCGAGCCCAAAGGGCCAGGAGGAAAATCATCAAAGAGAATCTCGTCTGAGCGCGGATTTCATGGCTAGCTGGTGCATGCAAAGCATACAGGCTCACCACTAATCTCCACTTCTAAGTCTAAGTCTATACTCAAGCCCAGGTCAAGCTTATCTCTCAAAGTGAAACCCCTTCCCACAGCACAACAGTAATAATATAGTGCGGAAAGTAAAAAGCGAAAGATAAAAGCAGAAATGTAAACCCAAAAGATAAACAAACAAGCACTCAGATTGACTCGCATAGGGAACCGTTATTCCCCAGCATAGTCGCCAGCTGTCGCTATTGCGAAAATAAGGTGCCGGCAAAACAGAAGAGTCGCCACCTTTCATTATTTATCCCACAGAAAGGGAAAGGAAACGATCAGAAAAACCTGACGAAAAGGTATAAGACAAGGTCATCGCAACCAAGTCTGGGTTCGAGAGTCGGTTACGCAAGGGGAAGGTATTAGAACCCCTCAAATCCATCGTACTTGATGGGATCCACTCTTGTTTGTTTATCTGACGGGTTGGTTTGACTATCTACGCTAAAAGGTTGGTCTGAAAAGAAAAAGAAAATGACTCGGCAGAACACATCAGTTCTATGCCTACGTATTCCCGTCTGGAACGAGAAATCAGAGTCAACGTAGTTCGCCTAACTACGGGTAAAAAGGGGGGGAAGGTTGCTCGCCGAGATATCGCATCTCGTGCCTACGTACTTTCATACAGCATCAAAGATCAGAGCAAACGTAGTTCGTCCTAACAAGACCACAGGTTGGTTCAAAATGTTTTACCCGAGTATGGTTAACAAACGGTTCTAGCAGTTTGGTGTACGCAGCTCGATCTTTGGAGACTTTGGCGTTTACCGTTTGCGGTAGAACCGAGAGTTAAAAAAAATCTCCTTATGAAAATGGTTTCCAAGGATTAAAGGTCCAAGAGGACAAAAAGAATTTGGATGTTTGTTTTTGAAGTCTTTTAAAGAAGAAGTGTTTTGAGTTTTGTTTGTAACTCATGTTGCACTAAAGACTTGGACTTAAGAGTGAATGCGTCGCATGTCACCCAAAGGGTACCATACTAAACACCCAAGCTGTTGAAAAGAAACTCTCCAACAACCCTTTCTCAAGTGCTTAAGGCTCGTAGCGTACAACACGTGTTATCCTTTATTAAGTGTTTTAAGAATGTTTGAAGATGAGAAGAGAAAGGACGCACTAAAGAGGAACTAATCCAATCCTAAAGTTATCATGCAAAGTTCATCCTATGGTTGAGGCTAGGAGGGAACTACCTAATGTTATCATGAATGGTTAGGACCCTAATGTCTATCACATTCCAACTTTCACAAGAAGGAATGGAAATCCTAAGGGAAGGAAGACAAAAGAAGAAGAAGAAAACAATTATAAGAATGCAAACATGAAATGCAAACATGGAAGGTAAGGATGCAATGCAAGTGATGGAGGGAATATGTGTGGGGCAGGAGCCTCCACAAGCTCATCTCAACCTCAATCCAATGTATGAATAAATGCAAATATAGGAGGAGAAAAAATGCAACAAAAAGAAAGTCACAAAACATACAAAAGAGGTCCTCAAGGATTCACCACTTTAGGCATGCCTTAGAGACCTCCAAAGGAGGGACCTAAAACTTCCTTAAATGACACACCAAGGTCATTGGACAGAGGGTGGCATATTCTAATCATACAACCTAAGCCATAAATGAATATCAAAAGGGAAATGGTAAGGAACCAAGAGAAATGCGCAAAAGGTACTCATGTAATGACATTTGAAAGCACAAATTTTAAGCATTAAAAGATGAGGTCAAATGAGAATGTTTTGCACAATATAAAGATCCACAAATTGGTCCACAAGACCTATAATGAGTCCACAACAGGAAGAAATCACCATAATGTCCATCATACAAGCATTACATGGATTTTGGAGCCAAAACAATACAAGTGTACAAGTGAAAGTGCCAAATTATGAGTCAACTTGCAAAATAAGGAAAAAAAAATAGTAAAATGCATCTAAAAATGCCAAATAAATTCTCCAAGCACCTACAAAGTGTTAGTAATAAGAGGTTCAATGGGTAGCAAAATAATCCAAAGGGAAGTGCCTGAACAGAGGGCAAACAATCAAGGGTACCCTGAATGCATGGACTTGCTCCGGTCATCTTCCTCAAAACCTAACTCCTTCAATACTTCACCAAATGCAATAATTTCTGAACCAAACATGCTCCAAATTTCACGAGGAATTCAAATATAGTGATGAATTGAACTGATATCCGCTAGAACTCTAAACCCGTGCTCAATCAAGAAAATTCCAAGAACATGAAAACTCCATAGAAATGCTTCAATTATTACCAGAATCCAAATTCACATCAAAGGAAATGCAATGGTACAAAAATGGAAGCATAAAGATCCATGATTAATGAGGTATCTTGAATTTTGTATACCTCTGAAAATGATGACGGATAGCTTCAAACAGCCAGGAATTCTTCAGGAAAACCACCTAGAAACAATCACTAAATGCCCCTAGAGGTGTCTGAATCCCTGAATTGGCTTGAATTGATGAGAAATGGAGAATTCGAAAATCACTTGGACCTTCCTTTGTTCAACTGGTTATGGCTTGTTTCTCCACCAAAATGCCTCCAAAAAAAATGATAGATCTCATGTGTGACACTTATAGAAAGTATTTGTGGCAAATTGGGGGCCCAATTGTGACAAAATGAATGAAATGGATTTTGGATTTTTGGAACTTGGAAGCCCATGAAAATGGATGAATTCATGGCCAATTTTCCTTGTTTCTGACTTAAATCCATTCCTTGCAATGTAAGGAAGATCAATGGCTCATAATCTCCCCTTATTTGGATCTCAATGGCCATAATCCATTATGTTACTTAAACATGAAGAAAGCTTGAAATACCCCATGAAATATGTCTCAAATGCAATTGATTTTGTCACCAATGATCTTAAAATATGTTTTCCATTCAAAATGAGCACAAATATGACCATATTTAATTAAATTTTGGCAAGATCACAAACTTGGATTTTCACATGCCTTTCACAAAATCTCCTTTACCAATCTTCAATCATGAGCTAGCCCATTGATAACTTGAGGTTTAGTTGACCAAATGACCCCATTTGGAGAAACTTTCATGTTGGAAAAAATTCCATTTGAGTTATGCAAAGTGGTGAACTTGACCTGTAATTTTATGACCTGTAATCAAAGTTTCCCAAAATACCCCTGACTTGTAACCCTCATAACATGAGTTCTACAGATCAGATGAAAGACTTCTAGTACCCTTTGGAAAGCTAAGATCATGTGGAACAACATTCATGTTGGCCAAGGATTGAGGAGAAACATCCTTCTAGCTCAAAAATGTCCTGGAAGTTGGTTGACTTTTGACGATAAAAATCACATTCACCTGAGGACCTGTAACTTGTCTGCCTCATAACTTGAGTTCTAGAAATCCAATGAATGACTTCTAATACTCAAATTAAAGGTATGAACATGCTCTACAAGTCTCATGTGGATATCAAGATGAGATGAGGCTTGCATCTTGAATTATGTGGTCTTGAAGTTAGGCACTAAACCAGGGGATTTTACACTATCAAGCATAGCAACCCTAGCCTAGCAACTTCTCACACTCTTGAATATTGATGAAATGATCTTGGAATAATCTTTGGCGTGTCTCAACACAGCATCACATGATCATAAAGACTTGGAATTGAGTCTTAATCTCCTTCAGTTCAATTGTTGACTTAGGGTTGACCAGGCGAAAACCCTAATTGCACCAATCTTGACTGTGGCTTCACACAATTGATATAATGACTGACATAAGCTTCAAAATGAACCTCAAGGTCTCCCATGAGTTCTTACAATATTCTCCACCCATAACCACTGATTCAAACTCATCTGACAATCTTCAAATGACCCACATGATAGGAGGTACACCATTCTTAACCATGCACTCATCATTGAGCCTTGACACTCTTCTGATAATGATAAGCACTTGATAGCTTGAATATAACCCCTTGCACAGCTCTAGAACCTTTGGCAGCCCCTCTTGATAAGCACACACCTCTCAATCCCCCGTTCATGGACTATGGTATGCAAATGCTAATGATATGAATGCAATGATAAATGCAATGAAACGAAAGCCAGCTAAAGCAAAAAGTTGAGGCAAATTTTGGGGTGTGACATGAGGCACCCTTAAATCGGGAATCAAGCCCAAATTGGCCATATCTAAACCCATGGAATTCTAGTTTTCGTAGCTTTTCATCTTGTCCTCTAAAAGCTTAAATCTTCTGCTCACTTCAGCTGACATTTCAGGCTTGAAGTCTCTCATTGAGAAAACATCCCCTTGCTGATCCTCAATCCGAGGATTATGCAGATTTCCATGAATAGCACAATCAGCTCCATGGTCATAAAAACCATCATTGTTACCAACATACTCGCCTACTCCAGCACCAATACCAATATTTCCCATGTTTCTGAAGACATTTCCAACCCCTCCAATGTTACCATCATTACCATTTCCTCCAACATTCCCAGCGTTACCATTCCCTCCAGCATTAGAGATAGGTACAGAGGTTTTAACTCGGGGAGTCTCAATGTGGGGAGGGTTAGCAGCAATTCCGCCGTGTAACACACCATCACCATCAACTTGCGTAATCAGAGGTTGCACTAAAGTCTGAAGTTGCGCATGGCCACAAGCAACCCCTTGCATGACCTCTATCAGTTGTGCCATCTGATCTCTCATCTCTTGCATTTCTGCCTGCATCTGATCCATCAGTCTTTTCTGGTTTTTTCTGGTACCGTACCGGTGAGTTATCTGGTCTGCAATCCTGAAACACACTAGTGGAGCACAAGAAATAAGATACGGTTAACAGTTCCGATGCACCTGCAAATGCAAGAAAATGCTAAATGCAAACATGTATATATGAAATAGGGAAATTTCCCCCTTGATTCTAGTTTCGGGATAGCAACCAAGATGATGGAGAACCCCACAGACAAGCATAGAATAAAAACCCCTCATATATAAACATAAGCCCACAGGCAATGTATAAACATTAATTAAGTACAATCAGAAAAGGACCTCAACCAACAGGTCTGGTGATGGTCCATACAAAAAGTCTAAGCTACAAAATACAAAGGAAAAGATCAAGCTGGGTGGCGAGACTAGAAATCCTTCAGCAACGCCTGCGTCTCCGGATGGTCTGGCCTAGCGAGAAAACCACGTATAAGCAGCTCCTGCTGACTGATGGTGGACTGAAGATCGTCAACCGAGTCTTCCTTCCCAAAAACATCCTCAAGTCTACGCCTCTTGGCATCAGGTCCCTCTCTATGCTCCTCCAAGGTTGCAAGCGCTTCATAAAGTTTGCAGTCACTATGTCTCATGAGCGAAGCTTCCTTTGAAATCTCCTCATCTTTAGCTCTGAGCTGGGCCTTCAGCTTGTTGATCTGTAACTTCAAATGGTCTTCACGCTACTTGCTGTTGGACATGGCAGCGTTCCATTGAGTCTCAAACTTGGAAATCCGCAAGTAGGCTCTATTCAAATCTTGCTTTTTAGTAGCAAGCAAACTACTAACAACATTTATGTCTAAACCCAACCGTTCTCTATCGCTCATCTCCTTAGTCAAGTTTGTTCCTAACTTGTTCACCAGCTCAGTTCGCTTCTTCAAAGAATAAGTTGCTTCATTCCTCTCACTTCTGAGTTGAGCAATCTCCTTCTCCAACTCTTCATTTGTCTTCTGCAACTCTTCTTTTTCGTGACATACCAGATTATACCTTTGGATGTCCACTGTAGTAGGCTCCTCAATCCTGGGAGGGAAAACAGGCTCCACTGGATGAAATGGCATCGAGAACTTCGTGGCCCTCTCATGAATCCAAGCCACGTAGGGGTCATAGGCCTGACTGTTGCTCTTCCCTAATAATGCTTTGCCTCTCCTATGGATGCTTCTCCAAGCACGTTCAAGTCTGATCAAATCATCACCCTCTAACAAACCTGTGAGATACAGAGATTCCTGTATCTCCTCTTCTTTTGGAGCGTCCCTAAGAGTATATCCAAATTGTCGTACCAACAGAGAAGGGTTATAGTTGACGCACCCTTTCCTTCCGACCAGAGGGACATTAGGAAATCCGCCACAACTATAAATAATGTATGTGCCAAGCATGTCTCTATCAAACCAAATAATATCCTTGGCAGTCAGGCCCATCATCCTCTCAGACCACTCTGAAGTAGCAACAATGTCTACAAACTGACCAGTCTTAGGCATATGACTCATCAGCCATCTATAAAGCAAAGGAACACAACATGAGATGTTCTTCCCCCTTCGGTTTTCATTCTTGTGGTGCACAAAATGATAAACGTCTCCTAAGAGTGTAGGGATCGGGTTCCCTGAGGCCAGCAGGTAGAAAGCATCCACATCTATAAAGTCCAGAAGATTCGGAAACAAAACAATGCCATAAATGCAAAGTGTCAGAATAGCACAAAACACAATCCAGCAACCATTCTTGGCAAACTTCTGAGCTTTCTCAACAAGAAAAGGTAACAGAAAACCATAAGTTCCTTTCCTCTCAACTAACTTCCCTTTTAAATCTACAACATCCAAATGTAAAATAGCAGCGAGCCTAGCCAGATCAGGCTCTGCATCTGTGTGGACGAACGACATCTGATCACAGATAGACACCCCTAACATATCAGAATACTCCTCCAACGTAGGCGCCAAAACAAAATCCGAAAAGACAAAACATCTCAACTGAGCATCGTAGAACTGCAAGAGAGTATAGACACCACTGATCTCAAAGGATGAAGGCTTGCAGACACATCTGGCCAATCTCCCTTAATCTTTTCTAAATTGTTCCATCACATTCCCCTCAGCCATAACAATCAGACTTCTCAAAGAACTGACATCTAGGGTAGGAAAACTGTAAGCAACTGTCCTTTTCAAGGGCTCCATGTCAAGAACGAAGAACAGAACCACTAGAATCAGGAGGGAAATATGCACCTGCAACATAAATACATGTTAATGAAGGAATGCAAATGAAGATGCAAATGCAAACAGAGGATCAAGCTTATTGTGCTTTAGCTTGAGAAGAACTAGCGCTTCGCCTCAGTACTGACAAATCACTAACATTAGGACCCCTTTGTACCATGAACACAGGTTCACACTGTAAAGAACTGGGTAGTCTGAAGGCCAAAGTTTCCTGCATAACCCACCCACTCACAGGTATGGACCTATACACTGATAAGGTTCGACATCCTATGCGTTCATCAGCGTCACAGACTTTCGAGAAATGATGATACGTTCACCATTTCTGGTTTGACATCATCATCTCTCGAAGAGGCCTCACTTAGCTAAATCCCAAATGATTGGTCCCTAGAGTCGACAACCCTCAAATCCAAATTCCAGTCGGATCCTAAGGATCGGAAAGGAAATCGTCAAAGAGAATCTCGTCTGAGCGTGAATTTCATGGGAAACTGTGTCTGCTAAGCAAACAGGTCCACCCACTAGTCTCCACTACTAATACTAGGTTTATACTCAAGCCTGGGTCCGGCTTATCTCTCAATGGAACTTCCCTCCCTACAGCACAGCAAGTATGATACAATGCGGAAAGTAAAATGCGGAAGTAAATAAATATAAAGCACATATACACACACCCAAAAGAAAACACACAAGCGCTAGGATCGACTCGCATAGGGGATATTCCTGTCCCCAGCAGAGTCGCCAGTTGTCGCTACTGCGAAAAAAGAGGCCGGCAATGACTAACAGAGTCGCCACCTATCGTTATTTATCCCAAAGAGGGGAAAGGAAACGATCGGAAAAAAGCCTGACGAAAACGGGAAAAGACGAGGTCATCGCAACCAAGTCCTAGGTTCGGGATTCAGTTACGCAAGGGGAAGGTATGAGCACCCCTCACGTTCGTCGTATTCAACGGGATCCACGCTTGTGTTGTCTATCTAAAATGTGTGTAAACTATCTACGCTAAAGGCTTATGGACAAAAGAAAAGAAAAAGGACTGACTCGGCAAAGCATCGCCGCTCTGTGCCTACGTACTCCCTCGTGTAATGGGAAAGTCAGAGTCAACGTAGTTCGACTAACTACGGGTGAAAGGGGGGAAGGTTGCTCGCCAAGACATCGCGTCTTGTGCCTACGTACTTTCATCTGGTATGAAAGATCAGAGCAAACGTAGTTCGGGCTAAAGAGAACACAGGTCATTCACAAGTTTTACCCGAGTAGGGTTAACAAACAGTTCTAGCAGTTTGGTGTATGCAATTCGACCATTGGAGACTTAGGCGTTACTGTTTGTGATGGAACTGAAAGTTAACAACACTCTTGCTTATGAAAAGCTTTTCCTAATTAAGAACCCTAAAGGGTGAAAAATGTTTGAATTGTTTTTGTGTTTTTTAGAGAAGAAGTGTTTTGAATTTGAATATTCATAATGCACGTTGTACTAAAGTCTAAAACCTAGGATCGAATGCGTCGCATATCGTCCTAAGGACGTATACTAAACACTCTAGGTAATTGAGAGGTAGCCACTCAATCACCATTTCCCATGTATAAGGCTCATGGAACAACATCCATTATCTTTATTAAGTGGATTGAAGTTGTTTGAAGATGAGAAAAGAAAGGGACAGACTAAAGGGGGGACTAGACCAAACCCTAGAAGTTATCATGCAAGGTGCACCTAAAGTTGTGATTACAAAAGGGAAACATCTACCTAATGTTATCATGCATGGTTAGAACCCTAATGTCTATCATAACCTCTCTTGAACAAGAGAGATTAGAAATCCTAAGGGAAGGAAGAAAAAAGAAGAAGAAGGAAGAACAATGGAAACATGCAAATGAAAGAATGTATACATGGAATGCACAAGTAGGATGAAAGTGGGAGGAAAATATGTGTGGGGCAGTAGCCACCACAAGCTCATCTCAACCAAGCATGCATATGAGGATGCAAAGAGAAAAGAGAAAGAGATGCATCAAAAGAAAACAAACAAGTGTGACAAAACAACTAAGAAAAAGTCCTCATGGATTCATCACTTTAGGTAAGCTTCAAGTTCCTCCTAAGGAGGGACCAAGCTACCTTGAGAGACATTCCAAATTCATAGGATAAAAGAGAAGATGAGAGAAGAGAATGCTCAAGATAAACATCACAAACACAACAAAGAAATGCAAGAGGAGGCAAGGAGAAAGACCAAAGTCTTACACACATTCAACACTTAAAGCACAAGTGGAAAACCTATAAAGCAATGCATCAATCAACAAGCAATAAACACAATTTTGACCTAAAAATGAACCTACAACAAGCTCAAAATGTCTACTTTGTGAAACAAGAAGAGTTGAGAGTTGAATGGATCCACAAAGGTCATTCCCAATTCAAACTAGGTCATGCACTTGTATGAGCCACCTTAGGAAATAACTTGACTTGCAAGTCATCTCAAAATTAGGAAAAAGGCTAAAAAAATACCAAATAAAATGGACAAGAAAGCTAAACAAGTTGGCAAACAGAAGCCAAAAGCACAAGGCCAATATCCCCTCAAAGCACCATCAAAAGAAAATTAAATTCAAGATGTACCACTTTGAAATGGGAGAATCGAGGGTCAAAAGGAAAGCACCAAAAGTCAACCATAAAGTCAACCAGCCAGGGGCAAAATGGTCCTAAAAAAGTTTTCAACTCATCATGAGTATGAGGATCAATTTTCATTCATTGGACCAAAGGGAAATGAGAGAAACAAATAAAAGATCACACAATGTCACAATTTAAATCAATTAATACACTTCCAATATTTAAATCCAATTTTAATTGAAAAATAAATCAAAAAATAAAATAAAAATTTTCTAAAATTAAAAGACACCTCAAAGTGTCTAAAAAGTATTTTTGTGATTTTTTTGGATAATTGGAAGTAATTAAAAATGATTTAAATGCAAACAGATAATAAACAAAAATAAAATGAAAATAAAAGTAAAATAAATAAACAAACGGTGCAAATAGTAAAGAAATCCAGTTGAAAATGAGACTGGGCCAAGAGGGGGGCGCAAATAGCAGCTGAGGCCCAAGCGCCCAAACAAAAATCAGGGTTCAAACATTAATCCACCAGGGCTGGTCAACAGAAGGACCACCATGGACTGCAATCAAGACCGTCTGATCGGCTGGTATGCACATCACGTGGATAAGAAAACGCCATCACATTAATGAGAAATTCAAATGAGATTACATGTCGCAAAGTCAAAGGGGTGCACGCTGTTTCTTAATCTCAAGCGTCCATGTGAAGAGTAAACGCATCGTGTGGTCAGCAAGTCATCTTCTCTACTAAGAAGTCAACAAAAGACCATGGAAACAGACAGTGGGCAGAGATCCCTTCCGATCATCTTCTCCGGCCACCCAACCACCGTGAACAGTTCCAAGAAAAACGCAGGCATCAAAACTTCACCAAAATAAACAAACTAATAGTCCAAATTCATCCTCTCATCACGAGGAACTCAAATCCAACCTTGGTTTTCATGTTTGAGCAACATACAAAGCAAATCGAAGACAAATATAAAATGTGCATAAACTGCAAAACTTAAAATCAACCAACCAAAGTGTCCAGAATTCATCTACACTTCATGTAGAGTTCAAATCCATATTCCATTTGCTCTAAAAACTCAAGAACAAGCCAAAATGCAAACAACAAGTTTTGTGCTCCAAACAGAAATCAAACCAAATGCCAGTTCATTTTACATGTTAATGGTCTACATGATTCCTATGTCTCAAATATGCAAGAATGGCACAGAATCGTGGCATAAATAGAGAGATATGGTGATTTCAAAATTACCTAGTGGAGAACCTCCACTGGGTTTTGTCTTTGGCTGAACCTTCAAGCAAATCACCCAGAATCGTTCCAAACACTTGAGTGAAGCTTTTAGTGTGCTCAATTTCACTTGATAATGGCCAAAACTCCAAAACCGAATCTCACTTTTCTCTTGCTTTTTCAAGTTTCTATTTCTACAATTCCACCACCAATTCGAGCTCTGAGGGTTTGGGAAGTTTCCTAACCTTTTATGTGTTGGGTTCAGATGAGAATGGAGCTTTAATTCATGCCCTAAAGCCCAATTGCCAATTCAATTTTTCTTCACTTTTTCACTTTTCATACTCGTGTTTTCTCCACTGCACCAGCCTCAATTTGGTTCCAAATCAATTGCACATGGCCTGAGTTGATCAAAGGGCCAACAATTGGTCCTTGTTTTGACTCTATGGTGGATTTCCCATTTGTTACTTCATGGTGAAGAAACCATGGAAATGACCAACCAAATGACCTCAAATTGCAAAATTAAACTTGGCATTGTATTTAGAACATCATTTTCACTCAAAATATGCATAAATTTGCCTTGAAAAAGTTCCAAATCATTTAATTCCAATTTCCTCATTTTAAACTTCTTTCATGAAAAATTCAAACATCAATTCTTCACTCTAAGCTCCAACCATGACAAGAGATGATTTATTAATGCAAATGCCCCTATTTGGAGCAAGTTTCATGTTGAAAAGATTTCCATTTGAAGTGTGCAAGTTAGTGAAATGGACCTATAATTTTATGACCTATAGTCTCACTTTCCCAAAATACCCTTGACTTGTAAACCTCATAACTTGAGTTCTACAAATCAGATGAATGACTTCTAGTATTCTTTGGAAAGCTAAGACCAGGCTCTACAACTTTCATGCTGACAAAAGTTGAGTAGAAACAACCTTCTAGGTCAAAAATGGCTTGGAATTTGGTTGACTTTTGTTGACCAAAATCACATTCATCTGATGACCTGTAACTTGTCTGCCTCATAACTTGAGTTCTATAAATCCAACCAAGGACTTCTAGTACTCAAAAGAAAGCTAAGAACATGCTCTACAAGTTCCATGTTGGTCAAAAGTTGAGATGAGACTTGTATCTTGAAATAGGTGGTCTTGAAGTTATGCACTAAATAGGGGATTTTACACTAAGAACCCTAATTTAGAAACTTCTCACACTCTTGATCCTTGATGAATTGATCTTGAAATGATATATTAGACATCTCAACAAAACATCCCATGACCATAGAGACTTGGAATCGAGTTCTAACCTCCTTCAATTTCACAGTTAACTGAGGATTTACCAGATGAAAACCCTAGATGCAACATTCTTGACTGTGGCTTCTTCTAACTCACACAACAACTTGAATAAGCCCCAAATGGCTCTCAAAGCACTCAATGAGCTCTCTCAACATCTTATATCCATAATCATGCATTCACAATCCTCTGATGCTCTTCAATTGGCCTCCAAGTTAGGAGCTGACCCACATACATCCATCCATCCTTTCACAAGGTTATTTACCTCTTCAAGATGACCTGATGACCATTCAAACTTGAGTAATACCCCTTGATTAGGCTCAAAACTATGAGAAGACTTCTCTTGCTATGCAGAAACTCTTGATCCCCTGTTCAATGAAACATGCTATGCAATGCAAATGCTAGAACAAAATGAAATGAAACATAAACCAAGTCAAGAAAAGGTTGGGCAAATTTTGGGGTACAACAGCTTCAAATTTTCGTAATCACTATTTCGGGCTAGGGTTTATGTTACCGACATTTGGGGATTTAGGTTTTTTTGTTTCTGCTTTGAGGTTTGAGGGAGGATTTCATTGCGAGCTTGCAAGGATTTCGAGCAAGGATAGGTTGAAAATGATTGAGCTCGAGGTGCAGTCAAAGAGATTTCATTTCGATGATGGAGAAGGATATGAGGAGGATGTTGTTGAAGTTCTTCGTTTTTTTTGTTTTTTTCTCCTTTCTCTCATTAACATAACTCGGGTGGGCCTTAGGAGGTCCCAACCCACCTGATTACCTTTTTTTTTAATAGTTTTTATTTGTTTTTTACAAAGGTTTTGTTTTTTTTGCATGGGTTAATGTTGTATAAATACTGATTAACCTTTAAACTTTAACCAATCTTAGTTAATTAATTTATATTTGATTAATTGAAATTCTAAACTCTGATTAATTAATAAAATTTCTAGCTATTAAAGTAAAATCCTAATTAATCTTGGTGTCAACTTTAACTATTAACTCTGCAAGCTTTTGTGAAATCTTGATGACTGCTAAATAACTCTGGTGTGCGTTCTTATGGCTTCATGATTTACATGTTCCCAATCCAACTTTATCTCTAATAATTAGAATTAAATTACTATACCAAGATTAATCCTACTGCATGATAACATTAGGCCAGAAGTTCCCCTTTCAATCTTAACTTCATGATCGATATTTTGCTTAATCTCATATCTTGTTTACTTATGCTAATTGACAACTATTTTATGGTCCTCCATCATTATATTTACACATGTTACATGTTCAAGGGAAGAACCTGCGTATGATTTTCTCAAGTCGCACACACTGCATTGTCATTTACATCATTTGGCCCTGCTTGATCCCTGATTTTTTCCAGGTTGATCAACTTAGGATATACTCTTGTATCCTCAGGATAAATTCCCTTAAGATTTCAACTTAGATAACTCATCAAGTTAAATCCTCTATTCGCCCACAAGAGAATTAGACATGAGTCGTATATGTAGTAGACATATAATTCTCTTACCCTATAACATGATTGAGAAAGATGTAGAATCTTTTCCGCTTGAGAGAGGTATGCGGCATACTCGTCGATTATCCGAGTTAGAGGCCATCTCTCAAAGTGATGCAAAGACTGTCTTCCATACGCTTGTGGTGGTAAAAGTCGAGTATTCTCTATAAGATGACGACTTGTATCTTCTCCTATAATAAATCAACAAACCTTATCCCCCCTGGAACCTTGACCACCGTCAAGAGTTCCTCAATCCCTTTAGGGGAACTACAAATGCTCTGATTCCATTCCCGCTAGGATACGTAGGCACAAGATGCGATTTCTTGGCGAGCATACTTAGAAATCAACCCCTTGGGTCTCCTACCCTTAGCAAAAAAACAATAACACAATAAGATAAGAGGTTCCTGTAGAGTCCTATAGATACTTAGGATGCTAATACATTCCCTAAGTCTAACCAACCCCCGAACCTTAGATTCTCTAGCTTTGCATTGCACTGCACACTCATGGGTTGTTTCGATCTTTTCTCCTTTCCTTGGACAAATTAAAGACTAGTGGTGAATAATGATTTAGGATTCAAGTTGATCAATAGCTTGATATTCAATTCTCACCGCGAAAACAATGAGGTGTTTCTTCAAAAATAAATTTACAGAACCTGAACCTTCCAGACCAGTATTGGAAGGATGTGATTTCAAATCTCTATCAGAGGTTGATTCCAAGCTTCTAGAGGTGCCTTTCTCCGATATCGAAATTAAAGAGGAAGTTTGGAGTTGTGATGAATCTAAAAGCCCAGGTCCTGACGACTATAATTTCGTGTTTATTAAAAAGTGCCAGTCGTTTTTGCAGGAAGATATCTCACATTTCTTGAGAGACTTTCACCATCATGCCTTTCTTCCTAAAGCAATAACTTTTTCATTTCTTACTCTCATCCTTAAGGTTGAAAACCCTATCAATCTTGCGGAATACACAGTGATTTGCTTGGTAGAAAGTTTGTACAAAATTTTGGCAAAATTGCTGGAGAATAGGTTGAAGAGAGTTATCGGAGGCCTTGTTTCACATGCCAAACGATGTTTGTTCCTGGAAGGCAAATGTTTGAAGGGGTTGTTACCATAAATGAGATTGTTGATATGGCGACTAGGGAGAATAGAGATTGCATTGTATTTAAGGTAGACTTTGAGAAGGTGTATGATTGCGTCAACTAGAACTTTCTTCGTTTTTTGATGGAGACCATGGGTTTTGGTAGGAGATGGAGAAAATGGATGGAAGCATGTATTTTCAATTTCCATCTTTGAATATTGGTGAACAACAATCCTACAAAGAATTTCAAATAGAGTGCGGTCTTAGACAGGGAGATTCTCTTTCTCCCTTTCTATTTGTTTTAGTAACAAAAGGTTTAACTCAGTTGATGAATAAGGCAGTTGGCAGAGGTGATTACAAGGGTTTTGAAGTGGACTCTAGTACTTCCATGGAGATCATTCAATTTGCAAACGATACGATCATCATAGGTGAAGAAGGATGGCAAAACCTTTGGTGTATTAAGTCCATTATAAGGGGTTTTGAACTCATTTCAGGAATGAAGGTCAACTTCCACAAAAGTAGGATAATGGGAATAAATGTAAGTCCTCATTTTTTGGCGGCAACTTCGAACATTTTAACTTTTAGGATAGATAGTCATTCTCTCTGCTTTTTGGGTATTCAAATTGGTTGTAATCCTCGTAGAATCAATTCTTGGAAATTTTTAGCCGAGAAATTTACTAACAGATTGGCAGGTTGGAAAGGCAAGTTGTTATCGTTGGCTAGTCGGGTTACTCTGATCAATTCCGTGTTATCCAGTTTACCTATTTTTTGGCTATCAATTTATAAAGTTCATGCAACTGTTTTGAATAATATAGATATGATCAAAAACAAAAATTCTTTGGGGTGGTAGTGACTTTAAATAAAAAATTCATTGGGTTAGTTGGGAGGTCGTTTGTAGATCTAAGGAGAAGGGCGGATTGGAAGTTATCAACCTGGAAGATTTTAATCCTGCTCTTCTTGCTAAGTGGAAGTGGAAGTTATTGGAGGATAAGAAATCGATTTGGAAGGATGTTTTAAGAGGTAGATATGGTTTTGTTAAGAATAAGGTGCTAGATGAGCAAGGAAAGGAGGGGGTTCTGAATATTTTGGTGGAATGACCTCTTAAAGATCGGGGCAGTTTTTACTAACGATGGTTTTTATTTTGCAGGTTCTGTCAAACATAATCTTGGAGAAGGGAAAACAATCCCTTTTTGGACTGCTTTCTAGTTAAACAATGCTCCTTTGGCAGATCAATTTAGGACCTTGTATGAATGTTGCAATTCCAAAAACTGCTCGGTGTTTTCGATGGGTAAATATTCTTTTGGTGTATGGCAGTGGAGTGATTTTGGACTGCCTGCGCTGATACATCGTTTGGAGCCAGACTGTGTTCAAAATTTTGTGTTTGTTAGCTGGTGTTTCATAGACGCTGAAAGCGAAAGACGTTGTGAATTGGAAAAAAGGTAACAAGCTGGAATTTAAAGTGCGTGATGTGTATAAGCTGAAGTTGGAAGAAAAGGTTTAGTTCCTAGTGCATTCTGATCAGGTTAGAACTTTTGAATTTTTATGGAAGATCAAGAAGACATAAAAAATAACACAAACAGGAAATAACTTCATTAATCATAAAAACTCCAAAAGGCGCACAAGTACAGAGCAGACAAAAAAGAAGAAGAAACAAACACAAACACTTAATCAATAATGACACAAACAGAAAGTGCATAAGAGTTTCAAAGACTAAGGGTTTGGGTTCTGTGTAACAACCTTTTCTACCTCGCAAATATTATGGAAAAATAATCAAATTTATTAGAGTAAAATATTGAACGCAATAAAATCATCTCAAAAGGGCGCACATTTTTCAATAATTCAAATATAGTCAATGCTCCATAAACAATGGGTTTTCCATAAATTACTCAAAATATTACTCAAAAAGCAGCGGAACTCAAAAAGGAAAATCCAAAGTTTTCCTTGCACAACAACATAATCAAAATAACAAAAATCAATAAAACATGGTTTAACTAAAAGACCCCAACTCGATATTACACTATCAGAGCAAGACCCTCTGAGTCAACCAAAAGTTAAAAACTCCAAAAAGTCCTCGGCGGCGTCCACAGCTAAACTTGGTCATTTGCGCGTTACCCACGTGGAGGCAACATTCAAACAGGCAGGGTGAGTAAAATGATTCTTAATAATTAATATAAGAATTAATATATAAAATGGTGTCATTTTCATATTCAACATCATCATAATCATCAAGGAACATCAAAGGCCACAACATTATAAATTACATCAAAATGTCACATAAATGCAAATGCAACAAGACTCATGCATGTGGTACCAATCAACAAAATTCGATGGACACTGGGCCATCAACCCTCCATAGATCCACACCAGTAGGATCGATTCTACACGAGAACCGGAGCACAACAGAATACCTCACATCCGCACAATGGGACAAAAGCCACAAAAATCAAGGTCCTGAACTGAAGTCCGGATGCATATGAATGCATGATGCACACGTCCATATCATCCTCATAATAAACTCATCAAGTGCATTATCATTCATCAAAATCATCATAATAATCATGTCATCATATAATCATCAAAACTCATGGAATCAGCATCATAACTCATCATCATTACTCATAGGAATCATTATAATAATCATGTAATAATCTCGTAGGAATCATTAGTCATACTCGTGGTAATTCATCAAAGAAATTACAGCATCAAAACATCAAGACATCACTGCACAAGATCAGAATTCGCGAAACTCTGCTACGTTCGATAGCAAGTTCACTGCCCAAATCTGGGGTAAATGTTCGCCATGTGAAGCATTCATTCACTATGCGAACTCGCGATTACAGCGAATCATTGTTACATGTAACTCCCCGATTCTGAATTTCCCATTTTTATTGAGTCCTTTTTGATTTATTTGGATAATTGGTATTTTAATTGTGGAATTTATGTGTTGACATGTTTAATTCCAATATTGTGCTATTTTACAGATTCGGAGAGTTTTCGGGGAAAATAGAGTAAGGGGTATTTTAGACCAAGCAGTGGATCTTTCTCTTATCTTGAGGGGGTTTGAAGATCATCAGAGAAGTTGTGAGCTATGAAGTGAAAGCATGGAGGGTATATAGACATCATGGAAGACCTAGAGGGTCATATTGAAAGTGAGACAAGTCATTGATGTGATCACAAGAGCTGCAGTTGAAGACAGTCAACTAGGGTTTCATCTGGGTCAACCCTGGGTCAACCCTAGGTCAAATGCTTGATTGAAGGGCATCAAGGCCTGTTTGAAAGATGTGGGATGCCTCATTTGAAATTTAGATATGGATGTGGTGTTGTGCCAAGGATAAATCAAGAGAAATCAAGAAGAAGAGAGGTTTCTGAATTAGGGTTTCTGTGTAAAATCCCCTAGTTTAAGGTAAACTTCCAAGCAAGATTTCAAAATGCAAGTCTCAAATGGATCCTTGGCCAACATGAAACTTGTAGAGTATCTCAAGACCCTTAATTTGAGTGGTGGAAGGCATCAAGGAGATTTATAGAACTCAAGTTATGGTTCTTGCAAGTTACAGGTCATCAGAGGCATCTGAAATTTTATCTGTGAAAGTTACTTGACTTCCAAGCAACTTTTACCCCTCAAGGAGCTTTCAAATGGATTTCTGGCCAACATGAAAGTTGTTGCTCATGATCTTAGATATCTAGAAAGGTATGGTATGCCTTCATATGATTTGTGGAACTCTACTTATGACCTTGGCAAGCCAAGGGCATTTTGGTCATTTGGAAATTATAGGTCATTTCAAGCATATGGCCATATCTCCTACTTCCAAGCTTCAAATGGAAAAACCTTCAACATCAAAGTTGCTTAGAATGATGTTTTAAGGCTAGTAGGGTGGTCATGAGATGTTGTAAAGGCTCATAGCAAAAAGTGAGAAAAATGGCCTAAAAATGAGGTATAAGTTAATTCAAGTGAAATGGAAAATCATAAAATCCAAGTTCCAAATCCAAACCATGTCATATGATAGGTCATTTTGACTCCAAAGGACATTTTAAGAACAATGGTTCAGCCACAATTTTGATTTAAGGCTTGAATCTTGGGGTTGCATTGTAATTTGCTTGCTTGCATAATGGCATATCAAACCAAAGCAAGGAAAAGCTTAATGAATAAGGGAAATATGCATTGTACATTGTCCTAAATCTCATGTAAGGAGATATTCAAGTTAATTACTCAAGTTGCAAGGGTTTTTGTCATGATATATCATATGGTGAGAATGGAAATGCGAAATATCATGGCATGGAAAATTCAAGTTCTTACTAGATTGATCTAGATGGTTCTAGACCTTTCCAAATCAGTCTATATATTGATTACAATCTGCATTGGTGAAAGGTTGGTGATTGTTGATGTTAATGGTGGTAGAGAAAAGAGATTGAACAAAAATTCTCCATTTTGCAAATTGTATTGAAACTTCATTTTTCTCTTCATTACCCTTCCACTTTTCCACACAAATCATCTCTACAATCATTGCTGAGTGTATTCATCTTGATTTGCAACCCCATTGATGAAGAATTGAGAGCTTTCCAAGTGAAGTTGCAAGGGAGCAAAAGGGATTGGATCTTGAGATTCAAGCCGTTTCCATCAAATCTTGTGCAAGCGGAGGATTGTTCATCACCTAGAGACTATTCTTGAGAATCTACAAGGCCTGATTCGAAGCTTTTCAACACCTACCATTGCAAGAGTCAAGGTAAGCAAAATCACTTCCACACTCTGATTTAGGCATGGCTAGGATTGATTCTTGTTGTAAAACCATTAGAGACCATTAGGTGATTCATTTGGATGAGTTTAAGGCCAATTGGTGAGGTTTCTTCCATGGTGGTTGATTCTTGATGGAGTTAGAACACGCTATTTAAGGGGTTATAATGCACGATTTTTGGCTAGTTTTAATGAGCACGACATAAGGATCAATTATATATAAAGATTGTTGAGTTTTGTGATGGTTGAAAACTGAAGAAAGTTGGGATTCATGGAGTTGTACCATTCGGTTAGCACGATATAGTTAGTTTTAATGCAAACCAATGCTACAGTTGGATTCTACGTAAAATTCTAGTCAAAATTGGTTCTTGGATCGTGGCATTTGGTGGAATATTGAAGTCGTACGAAGAAGATGAAGTTGGTGCATGGGAGTGTTTTTTTTCATGGATTCTAAACCCTAATGTCCAAAGGTTGAAGACGATACATGGGCCGTTGGATCTGTGCAAGACCATTTGACCAAGGAGCCAATCGAACGGCCAGCATTCAAAACGAATTGGAGGGAGAAACAGCAGCAGCAAAACACTGCGTTCAGCTTAATGCACCAGCGTGGGCCTTATGTATTATTGCTTTCCCCACCCCCATTTCCAAGCCCAATTGATTTTTAACTATAAACACCTGCTATTCACACCGTTTTTTTCTGTTTTCTTTAGCTTTAATTTGTTTTTTTTCTGAATACCATGGGCCCAGGCGCGCCTTGCTCTTGGCACCCCCAGTATGGGCCCAGTTCCTGATAACAACTGGATTTTATTTCTTCTTGCACCCCCTCATCATTTTCATATTATAATTCACTCCAAATTTTATTTCATTTCAAAAATTCATAAAAAATTAAAAAAACATTATTTTTTAATGAGACTTTTTTTCCCATTTTCTATTTTCTGTCTAGAAAAATATGAAAACATAAAATTGTCATTTTACTTTATTTTCATATTTTTTGTATATTTTTACATTTAATAGCTTTTTTTAATTCTTTTGGTTTATGCTACTATTTGTTGAATTTCATTTGAGAGTTTCCTTTAGGATTTTTATCCCATTCTTTTTAGTACAACTAGATATGGATATTAGGTGCCCCCTGATTTCTATACCAATTTTTTAGGATTTATTTTAGGTAGTTTAGTTAGAAAATATTAGGCTAGTCAATTAGGGTTGTGAAGATGACATAGGTGTAACAAAACAAATTTGTTTTTGGGGTTTTAGGACAAATTAGGAGATGGGACTATAGGGGTATTATGGGTAAGTGATAGATCCCTTAGAAAATGTTAGACTTTCCCTATTATATTAATGCTATTAGTATATTCTTGTAATTGATTGATTGTGTGGTGTGCCCTCTCTAGGGTTATTTGTTTGATTGTGTGTGGTATTGGGCCTGCTTGGGGTTTGGGTTTGAGCTGAAGACTTTGCTGATGAAGCCATTGAAGACAAAAGGAATGAAGACCCAGTTCAAAAGTGGATGAATAGTATATCTTGCTTGCAGCTGTTGAAGAGTTATAGGAACTAGGAACTAGGAAGAACTTAGAGTAGAAGCTTGCTTCATAAACATGGAAGGTCTTGTTTTCCTCCATCCCTCTCTGTGATTCAGAGTCTCTCTAGGATACTCACCCCCTTCCTTTGGAAGGCTTGGTGACAGTATCTAAGAGATAGAACTCTTGAGAGAAACATTCTACATGTTGTTAACAGTTTGTTTGCCACCTTTGGTGGTCAACTAACTGCTTAACATCCCAATTCATTCTATTGATGGTTCCTCATCATGGAGAGTTTTATTTGAAGAAAAGCCATGAAAGATTGAAGATAGAGAGACCTTGCTTGAAGATGAAGATTGTGTTGCTGAAGCTGTGCATGTGACTGCTGCTATTTGAAGCCCTGGTGTTTGAAGCTGTTGAAGATGATTGCTGTTGATGCTTGCTTGAAGCTTGTAGCTATTTGAAGATGACTTGAAGACAGATGTTGATGGAGCTTGCTGTGCAGATCTGCTGTTTGCTGTTTATTTTTGCTATTGATAATTTTTGATGTATTGTTTGAATTTCCCGGACTGTATTGTTTGCCATTAATCTGTTAGGTTGAAAGCGAATCCTGTTCGCTTTTGCCTGTTGTTTTCTAGGTTCGAGGTTGAGTGGGACTCCCTTGCCTCGCTTGTATTGTTGCATATATTTTACTGTTTTATTGTATCTGCTGTTCTGTTTCCGTTTATCCCTTAGGATCTCTGTTTCCCTCTGCGCAAGAGAGGAATATGATAGACATTAGGTCTTAACCCATGCATGATAACATTAGGTTAGTTTGATTCCCTTTTCAACCATAGGTCAGAGTTGCTGTCTCTTCTTTCTCAAAACAAACAGAAAAACACAATAAATCTTTCAAACACAATAAAAGACACTTCTTCCGTAAAAGAATGTGAACTCATCAAAACGTCAATTTTTGTCCGCTTGGACCGGTAATCAGAAAAACCCTTTTTTAGAAGGAATAAAAACAATCAAGACAGACTTGTGTCGCACGTTTCCCGAACTACGTTTGCTCTGATCTTTCATGCTGTATGAAAGTACGTAGGCATAGGATGCGATATCCTAGCGAGCAACCTTCCCCTCCTTTCCCGTAGGTAGGCGAACTACGTTGACTCTGATTTCTCGTTCCAGACGGGAATACGTAGGCATAAAGTGCGATACTTTGCCGAGTCATTTTCTTTTCTTTCAACCCCAGACCTGTAGAGTAGATAGAATAACAATCTTTTCAACCGAAAACAAGCGTGGATCTCATCGAGTACGACAGACGTGAGGGATGCTAATACCTTCCCCTTGCGTAACCGAAACCCGAATCCAGGTTTTGGTTGCGATGACCATTCCTTTCCCGTCTTTGCGGTAGGTTTACTTTGAGCGTTTCCTTTCCCTCCTTTGGGATAAATAACGCACGGTGGCGACTCTTCTGTTCAACTGGCGCCGATTTTCGCAGTAGCGACAGGTAGTAATGGAGTTTAATCGGTTAGAAACTGGAAATAATGTCGTAGAATGGTCGTGTGATGTGGGGTTAACATTACTGAAGCTGGTTTAGTGAGAATCAGTCGGTTTTTGGAGTATTGGTTGTTTTGGGACAGATTGGAGTTTGCTGGTTTCGCAGGTTCGTTGGCATTCGCCAAGCGAGCGTGGGCGAAGCCCAGCGAATGGCTGGCGAATAATTCAAGAAAACTCCCAGTGGTCTTTGCTGGCAAGTTCGCTAGGCGAAGGTGAGTGGCGAAGGTTCGCCAGACAAGTACATCAGCGAAGGGTAGCGAAGCAAGTCAGTAGCTACTGACTTTGTTCGCTGGCGATTTCGCCAGGCGAAGGTCCCATCGAGCATCCGCTAATGGCTTCGCCAGGCGAAGGGTGGCGAGCAGGACAACATTGTTTCTTTTCTGTTTTATCCATCCAATGATTAATTGCTTGGTTCAATTATGTTAATCTTTTGTGATATGAGTAGTTTGTATACTATTGTGATGAGCTGTGGGTAGCCTTTGGGCGTGAATCCTAGAAATTGATTCTTAACCGTGAAATTGTAGCCGTTTGGCAATTTTATGCATTTGTCTAAATTGAATGGAAATGCATGATGGATTAGTATGAATGTACATAGATTGTATGTACCTGTATGAGATAAATATGCATAGTGATATATTTGCGAATATGTATGCATGTAGAGAAATGTTGTGAGTCATTTTGCATAAAAGGCGTGATGATGTACATTCTAGCGATGTTGATTCCTTGGAGAATCTGATGAATATTTGATTCCTTGGAGAATCTGCTAAATATTCGATTCCTCGGAGAATCTGATGAATATTTGATTCCTTGGAGAATCTGCTGAATATTCGATTCCTTGAAGAATCTGATGAATATTTGATTCCTTGGAGAATCTGCTGAATACTTGATTCCTTGGAGAATCTGCTGAATTGAGTCGGTACCGCATTTGCATCTGCATAGAGTCGTGAGTCGGTCTCTATGAGTTGCATTGGTCATCTTTATATGATGCATTGAGTGAATTGAACATAATGGTAGATGTTTATGTGGAAAATGATGAGCATGTATAGAAGCATGATTCGATGAATATGCTTGATTGTGTGAATATGCATTGTGACGTATATGATGAATGGTGATGAGATGTGGTGAGAACTTGAATTGTGTATATCTCATGTATGTATATAGATATATAATTATATGCATTGATTATTATGATATTGTTTCTCACCCTTCTGCTGTTTTATAATGCTCTATGAGGCATTGCAGAGTAGGATTGCTGAAGGTCCATTTTGTGAAGCGGGTCTTCATTATTTTTGGTCGATGGCTCTGATATGTAACATTTGGGTAGTTAGGAAGCCTTTGGCTCTTTTTGGAGATATTTTTGTTTTTATTCTTTTATGATACATCTGTGTATGTATCTGCTAATGGATGATTTGTAAACTTGAAATAACTGAATGATGTGTATACGTTTATATGAATGAATTGATTCAATGTTTAGATGTTTCCGGTTTTATTCTAAATATTGAGATGTAGGTTTTAGAACTATGTTCCTTAGTTGTGAGTTGCCCATTGTTGCATATCTATTTGAGCAGATGTTGTATGTGTTTAATTTCATGATAATGTGATACACCTCTTTTATATCATGTATTAATTAAACTCTGATGAAATTTTTATCAAGTGCCTAAATGATTTATTTAATTATTTGGGGGTATAGAAAGGGGTGTTACATTAAGTGGTATCAGAGCCAGCGTTGAGTCAGTCGTGTCTATCTTATTGTTGTGTTGGTTAAACGGTTGTTTGACCTTGTTGTTATTTTTTTGGGAATCCTCAGAATATGGCTGGTCGTAATGACAATGCTATGGCTGCGGCGCTGGAGGCTATGGCTAGAGCGGTGCAAGACGCACCAAATGTGAATGCGAATGATGAGTTTAGAAAGAACCAACCACCGGTATTTAAAGGGAGGTTTGATCCAGATGGTGCTCAGATCTGGATGAAGGAGATTGAGAGAATCTTTAGAGTTATGGATTGTGCTGAGGGAAACAAGGTGAGACATGGAACTCACATGTTAAAGGAAGAGGCTGATGACTGGTGGGTCGGTACGAGACAAATTCTGGAAGTAGATGATGAGGAAATTACTTGGGATTTATTTCGCACGGAATTCTTGAGAAAGTATTATCCAGAGAGTGTGAAAGGGAAAAAGGAAATGGAATTTCAGGAGTTGAAGCAAAGCAACATGTCTGTGGTAGATTACACGGCCAAGTTTGTGGAATTGGTCCAGTTTCATCCTCATTATGCGGCGGTTACGGCGGAATTCTCTAAGTGCATTAAATATGAGAACGGCTTGCGTCCTGAGATAAAGCAAGCAGTGGGTTATCAAAGGATACGAAGATTTTCGGACTTGACCGAATGTTGTAGAATTTTTGAAGAGGATAGTAAAGCTCGTTCTACTCATTATAAGAGTTTGAGTGAGAAGAAAGGCAAGCAACAAGTAAGGAGTGGACCTTATGTGACGCCTGTTGATAAGGGCAAACATAGGTGAAACTTTGATAGGAAGCCCGGAGGAGGTTCTAGTGCGATTAAATGTTTCAAGTGTGGCGTAATGGGCCACAAGTCTTTTGATTATGGAAAATATGTGGAGAAGTGTGCTAACTGTGGGATTCTTGGACATGCCACTTCTGATTGTAGAAAGAATGCGGTGAAGTGCTACAACTGTGGCGAAGTGGGTCATATTTGCCCCAATTGTACTAAATCGAAGCAAGCTCCAGTGGGCGGAAAGGTATTTGCATTAGCTGGTGCGGACACTACTAATATGGATCGTTTGATTAAAGGTACATGCTTTATTAATAATATGCCTTTAGTTACTATTATTGATACTGGAGCGACTCATTCGTTCATTTCTCTTGAGTGTGCTAAGCATTTGGGTTTGTGCATGGTTTCTTTGAGTGGTGGCATGGTTATTGAGACTCCCGCTTTGGGGTCGGTAACTACTTCTTTGGTATGCATAAGTTGTCCTTTGACCATATATGGTAAAGACTTCGTTATGGATTTAGTATGTTTACCATTGGACGGTTTGGACGTGATTCTAGGTATGAATTGAATGCAATATAATAAGGTTCATCTGGATTGCTATCACAAGTTGGTAAGGTTTCCTTATTTGGAAGATGATGGAAGTGAGAGTTTTCTATCCACTAAAGAGTTGAAGAAACTTTTAGCGGACGAAGCTCAGTTGTTTGGTTTGTTTGCATCCTTGTCGGTAGAGAGTAAAGTGGAACTGGAGGTGTTTCCCGTAGTGCGAGAATTTCCAGAAGTGTTTCCGGAAGATATTAAGGATGTGCCGTCGGAGAGAGAGATTGAGTTTTCTATTGATCTAGTTCCGGGTACTAGACCGATTTCGATGGCACCGTATCGTATGTCGGCATCGGAATTGGTAGAGTTAAAGAAGCAGTTGAATGATTTGTTGGATAAGAGATTTGTAAGACCAAGTGTTTCTCCTTGGGGTGCCCCGGTATCGTTAGTAAAGAAGAAAGATGGTAGTATGCGATTGTGTATTGATTATCGGCAGTTGAACAAAGTGACGATTAAGAATAAGTATCAGCTTCCGAGAATAGATGATTTGATGGATCAATTGGTTGGAGCTCGTGTTTTTAGTAAGATTGATTTGAGATCGGGATATCACCAGATTCGGGTGAAAGAGGAAGATGTTTCAAAGACGGCCTTTAGGACACGATATGGTCACTATGAGTATATGGTGATGCCATTAGGAGTTTCTAACGCGCCGGGTGTGTTCATGGAATATATGAATCATATTTTTCATGAACAGTTGGATCGTTTTGTGGTGGTGTTCATCGACGACATCTTGATTTATTCTAAGTCTCAAGAAGAGCATGAGGAGCATTTGAGAATTGTGTTACAGATTTTGAAAGAGAAGCAATTGTATGCCAAGTTGTCGAAGTGTGAGTTTTGGTTATCGGAGGTGAGTTTTCTTGGACATATTATTTCAGGAAATGGTATTAGTGTTGACCCATCCAAGATTAATGCGGTAATGCAATGGTAGACTCCGAGATCAGTTATGGAAATTCGAAGCTTTTTAGGCTTGGCCGGTTATTATCGGAGGTTTATCGAAGGATTTTCGAAGTTGGCACTTCCATTAACGCAGTTGACTTGTAAGGGAAAGGCTTTCATTTGGGATGCTATTTGTGAAGAGAGTTTCATGGAATTAAAGAGAAGGTTGACAATGGCGCCGATTTTGATTTTGCCGAATCCTACAGAACCTTTTGTGGTTTATTGTGATGCTTCTTTGTCAGGTTTGGGTGGTGTTTTGATGCAAGACGGAAAAGTGGTGGCTTATGCTTCTAGGCAATTGAGAGTGCATGAAAAGAATTATCCTACCCATGATTTGGAATTGGCGGCCGTAGTGTTTGTTTTGAAAATTTGGAGGCATTATCTGTATGGTGCAAGATTTGAGGTTTTTAGTGACCACAAGAGTTTGAAGTATTTATTTGACCAGAAAGAGTTGAACATGAGACAAAGGAGATGGCTAGAGCTTTTGAAAGACTACGATTTTGGTTTGAATTATCATCCGGGTAAGGCAAACATGGTGGCCGATGCCTTAAGTCGGAAGTCGTTGCACATGTCTACATTGATGATGAAAGAGTGGGAACTTTTGGAAAGCTTTAGAGATTTGAGTTTGGTTTGCGAAGTGACGCCGGGAAGTGTGAGACTTGGTATGCTTCATATTACGAATGATATTCTTACAACCGTGTGTGAGAAGCAAAAGTTGGATTTGAAGTTTGTTGATTTGATGATGAATGAGAATGAAGATTTCAAAGTTGATGCTTTTGGTGTTTTGAAATTTCGTGGTCGTATTTGCATTCCCGACGATGCAGAGTTGAAAAAGATGATATTGGAAGAAGGACATCGGAGTAACTTGAGTATTCATCCGGGAGCGAATAAGATGTACCAAGATTTGAATAAGATATTTTGGTGGTCCGGATTAAAGCGAGATGTTGCTCGTTTTGTGTATTTGTGTTTGACGTGTCAAAAGTCTAAGGTGGAACATCAAAAGCCTAGTGGACTGATGCAACCGTTGGATATTCCGGAGTGGAAATGGGATAGTATATCGATGGATTTTGTTACGGGATTGCCTAATACGCAAAGAGGTCATAATGTCATTTGGGTGATTGTTGATAGACTTACTAAATCTGCTCACTTTATTCCGATTGATATTAGTTATCCTTTGGAAAAGTTAGCCGAGATTTATGTTTGTGTGGTTGTGAAGCTACATGGAGTTCCAAAGAGTATTGTATCGGATAGAGATCCTAGATTTACTTCAAGATTTTGGGGAAGTTTGCAAGGTGCCTTGGGTTCTAAGTTGAGGTTGAGTTCGGCTTACCATCCGCAGATGGACGGTCAAACCGAGAGGACAATTCAGTCGTTGGAAGATTTGTTGCGTGCTTGTGTGCTTGAGCAAGGTGGTGCTTGGGATAGTTATTTGGCGTTGGTTGAATTCACCTATAATAACAGTTTTCATTCGAGTATTGTTATGGCACCATTTGAGGCTTTATATGGTCAGAGATGTCGAACACCTTTGTGTTGGCATGAGACGGGTGAGAAGTCGGTAGTTGGGCCGGAGATGGTACAACAAACAACGGAGAAGGTGAAGTTTATTCGGGAGAAGATGAGAGCTTCTCAGAGTAGGCAGAAGAGTTACCACGACAAGAGAAGGAAGAATCTTGAGTTTCAAGAAGGCGACCATGTGTTTTTTAGGGTTACACCGGTTACGGGTGTGGGTCGTGCTTTAAAGTCGAAGAAATTGACTTCTCGTTTTATTGGTCCGTATCAGATTATTACACGAGTTAGTGTTGTGGCTTATCGTGTGGCGTTGCCTCCGAACCTTTCGAATTTGCATGATGTGTTCCATGTTTCGCAACTTCGGAAGTATGTTCCGGATCCGTCACATGTTATTCCTATGGACGAGGTCGAAGTAAGAGATAACCTGACGGTTGAGGTTTTACCAGTTAGTATTTTGGACCGTGAAGTTAAGAAGCTCAGAGGCAAGGATATTGAGCTTGTGAAAGTAGCCTGGGGAGGTGCTGCATAAGGCAATATGACTTGGGAATTGGAGAGCAAGATGAGAGAGTTGCATCCGGAGTTGTTTGTATCAGGTAATATTTTCGAGGACGAAAATTTCTAAAGTGGGGGAGAGTTGTAACATCGCAATTCTGAATTTCCCATTTTTATTGAGTCCTTTTTGATTTATTTGGATAATTGGTATTTTAATTGTGGAATTTATGTGTTGATATGTTTAATTCCAATATTGTGTTATTTTACCGATTCAGAGAGTTTTCGGGAAAAATAGAGTAAGGGGTATTTTAGACATTTAGTATTAAGTGTTAAGTGGATTATTGTGTGAGAATTAATTGGTAGGTATTTGGAAGGAAATGGAGAGGAAAGAAAATAGAATATGAGATAAGAGAGAAAAAGAGAAAAATAGAAACATTAGTGGAAAAACAAGAGAAAGAAAGAAGAGAGAAGAGAAAGAGGAGAAAGAAGAGGAAAATCTAGGATTGCTTCAAGATCAACTTCAAGCTCCGATTAATCGAGGTAAGGGTGAGAAACACTATTATCTAATCAATGTGTGTGGTTATGTATGTGTGGGTTGGCTTTGTTATGAGTTTCCACCATTTTTCGTAGTAGGGCAAATTGGATTTAATCGGTAGTAATGGAGTTTAATCGGTTAGAAACTGGAAATAATGTCGTAGAATAGTCGTTGATGTGGGGTTAACATTACTGAAGCTGGTTTAGTGAGAATCGGTCGGTTTTTGGAGTATTGGTTGTTTTGGGACAGATTGGAGTTTGCTGGTTTCGCAGGTTCGCTGGCATTCGCCAGGCGAGTGTGGGCGAAGCCCAGCGAATGGCTGGTGAATAATTCAAGAAACTCACAGTGGTCTTCGCTGGCAAGTTCTCCAGGCGAAGGTGAGTGGCAAAGGTTCGCTAGGCGAGTACATCAGCGAAGGGTAGCGAAGCAAGTCAGTAGCTACTGACTTTGTTCGCTGGCGAGTTCGCCATGCGAAGGTCCCAGCGAGCATTCGCCAATGGCTTCGCCAGGCGAAGGGTGGCGAGCAGGACAACATTGTTTCTTTTCTGTTTTATCCATCCAATGATTAATTACTTGGTTCAATTATGTTAAACTTTTGTGATATGAGTAGTTTGTATACTATTGTGATGAGCTGTGGGTAGCCTTTGGGCGTGAATTCTAGAAATTGATTCTTAACCGTGAAATTGTAGCCGTTTGGCAATTTTATGCATTTGTCTAAATTGAATTGAAATGCATGATGGATTAATATGAATGTACATAGATTGTATGTACCTGTATGAGATGAATATGCATAGTGATATATTTGCGAATATGTATGCATGTAGAGAAATGTTGTGAGGCATTTTGCATAAAAGGCATGATGATGTACATTATAGCGATGTTGATTCCTTGGAGAATCTGATGAATATTTGATTCCTTGGCGAATCTGCTGAATATTCAATTCCTCAGAGAATCTGATGAATATTTGATTCCTTGGAGAATCTGCTGAATATTCGATTCCTCGGAGAATCTGATGAATATTTGATTCCTTGGAGAATCTGCTGAATACTTGATTCCTTGGAGAATCTGCTGAATTGAGTCGGTACCGCATTTGCATCTGCATAGAGTCGTGAGTCGGTCTCTATGAGTTGCATTGGTCATCTTTATATGATGCATTGAGTGAATTGAACATAATGGTAGATGTTTATGTGGAAAATGATGAGTATGTATAGAAGCATGATTTGATGAATATGCTTGATTGTGTGAATATGCATTGTGATGTATATGATGAATGGTGATGAGATGTGGTGAGAACTTGACTTGTGTATATCTCATGTATGTATATAGATATATAATTATATGAATTGATTATTATGATATTGTTTCTCACCCTTCTGCTGTTTTATAATGCTCTATGAGGCATTGCAGAGTAGGATTGCTGGAGGTCCATTTTGTGAAGCAGTTCTTCATTATTTTTGGTCGATGGCTCTGATATGTAACATTTGGGTAGTTAGGAAGCCTTTGGCTTTTTTTGGAGATACTTTTGTTTTGATTCTTTTGTGATACATCTGTGTATGTATCTGCTAATGGATGATTTGTAAACATGAAATAATTGAATGATGTGTATACGTTTATATGAATGAATTGATTCAATGTTTAGATGTTTCCGCTTTTATTCTAAATATTGAGATGTGGGTTTTAGAACTATGTTCCTTAGTTGTAAGTTGCCCACTGTTGCATATCTATTTGAGCAGATGTTGTATGTGTTTAATTTCATGATAATGTGATACACCTCTTTTATATCATGTATTAATTAAAATCTGATGAAATTTTTATCAAGTGCCTAAATAATTTATTTAATTATTTGGGGGTATAGAAAGGGGGTGTTACATTACACACTAGCACCAAAACCAGACCAAAAACCTCTACGATAAAGACACAATCAATTACCCTATACTGTATCATATTACGGCGATAAAGACACAATCAATTACCCTACACAATCAATTACCCCAATGCCCTAAAAACTTCCCTAAATCATTCCTAGGGTATTACGGCGATAAAGACACAAAATCTACGACTTATTAGGCCAATCCTGTATCATATTTACGCCTCCAATTCCTATAATTTCTTACAACTACTCCCCAGTTTTAAAGTTCTCACAATCAATTACCCTATACTGTTAAAGCCTCAACAACAGATTTTGGCCACGAAGGCCTAATTTCCTTTACTCTTAAATCAGCCTCAACCCTATTAGACCATCAGTTCAAATCTCTCAAACTCATTGAACTCACCATCAGACAGGCAACAACAATTTAATACTCAAAAATCCATAAACCACTTAAATCAGCTTTAAACACATTGAATAACATATTGAAAACAATGAAGGCAATACTCCTCATACCTTAACTGCCGACTCTAAGCATTTCTCTTTGGTTCTTGGAAACCTCGCGAAGCCTTGCCTCAATCCTTTTCCTTAGAGCTCTGACCTTTATTTCTTTTCTTTTCACGATCTAACAAGAAAGAATCCTAATTCCCTCAAAATTCCTTTTTGTTAAACCTAACCTTGGGTCTAAAAATTGGGTTTTCCAACTTCACCCTCACTAACTCCTCCTAAAATGTCCACTTTGCCCTTAATTCACTTATATTTCTTTAAATTAATAATAATACCAATATATTCATATTATATACTATTATTTAAATAAATAACTCAAAGTCCATAATTTCCAATATTTCATATCAACCACCGCAAATCACAAAAAATACGAATATTCTTATTTAAATAAATTAAATAAATATTCCAATAAATTTGAGGTGTTACAACTCTCCCCCACTTAAAAGAATTTTCGCCCTCGAAAATTACCTCAAGGAAACAGAGTCGGATATGACTCCCTCATCTGATCCTCACGCTCCCAAGCCCAACTTTCTCCAGCTGGTCCTCCCAAAACTACATTTACTAAGGAAATCTCTTTACGGCGTAGTTGCTTCACTTCTCGTTCATCAATTTGTATTGGCAATGCCTCAACAGTTAAATTATCTCTCACTTGTACATCATCCATCTGAATCACACGTGACGAATCTGGAATGTACTTCCTCAACTGAGACACATGAAACACATTATGCAAATTCGCAAGCGACAACGGTAAAGTAATCTGACATGCTACTTCTCCCACGCTTCCGCTGCGCCACTCTGATATGGACCAACAAAACACGATGTGAGATTTCGAGACTTCAAAGCTCGGCCAACACCAATTATCGACGTAACTCTCAAAAACGTGATCTCCCTCTTGAAATTCAAGTGTTTTCCTACTTTTATCACGGTAACTCTTCTGAAGACTCTACGAAACTTTCATCTTTTCTTGATCCTCTTGATCTTTTCAGTAGTCTCTTGCATAGTCTCAGGTCCAAGTACAACACTCTCGCAATGGAGTCCTACACTTCGTTTCATACAAAGCCTCATACGGTGCCATTCCAATACCAGAATGATAACTGTTGTTGTAGGTAAACTCAATCAATGGCAAATGACTATCCCATGATCCACCTTGATCCAACACACAAGCTCTCAGCAAATCCTCTAAATACCGGATAGTTCTCTCTGTCTATCCATCCGTCTGTGGATGATAGGTAGAACTCAATCTCAACATGGTACCCAAAGTGTCTTGTAAACTCTTCCAGAATCTCGATGTAAATCTCGGATCTCCATCTGACACAATACTCGACGGTATCCCATGGAACTTCACAATTTCCTCAATATACATCTCATCTAGCTTCAGCATAGAATGATTATTCCTCATTGGTAAGAAATGAGTTGATCTAGTCAATCTATCCATAATCACCCAAATTGAATCATGTCCCTTCAAAGTCTTCGGTAGGCTTGTCACAAAACCCATGGAAATACTATCCCATTTCCACTCTAGAATATTCAACGGTTGCATCAGACCCAACGGTCTTTGATGTTCAATCTTTGACTTCTGAAAAGTATAACCAGCATACACCAACTCAGGCACTTCTTTCTTCATCCCTGACCACCAAAACAATTTCCTCAAATCCTGGTACCTCTTCGTAGCACTGGGATGGATGCTCAATCTACTTCGATGTCCTTCCTCAAGAATACTCTTTTTCAACTCAACAATATCTGGAACACAAACTCTATCACGACATCTCATGATACAATTTTCATTAATCTGAAAATCAGCTCTTCGACTTTGATTCATCAAATTTCACCGATCTAACAACTCAAATCAGATTTCTGACCTTCTCGAATCTCATCAAGAATACCACTAGTAAGCTTCAACATACCAAGCTTAACTCCATAATAAGTCTCTTCACAAACCAAACTCATATCACGAAATTTCTCAATCAGTTCTAACTCTTTTACCATAATCATCGGTATATGTAAAGATTTCTAAATCAATGCATCAACTACCATGTTTGCTTTACCCGGATGGTAACTTAAACCAAAACTGTAGTCTTTCAGAAGTTCTAACCATCTCCTTTGCCTCGTATTCAATTCTTTCTGATCAAAGAAATACTTCAAACTCTTATGATCACTAAACATCTCAAATCTCGAACCAAACAAATAATGCCTCCAAAGCTTCGACACAAACACAACAACAACCAACTCTAAATCATGCGTAAGATAATTCATCTTATGCACTTTAATTTGCCTTGAAGCATAAGCTAAAACTTGCTGATGTTGCATTAACATACCTTCCAATCCCATCAACGAAGCATCACAATATACAACAAATGGTTCTGCTGGATTCGGCAAAATCAAAACATGAGCTGCTGTCAGCCTTCTCGAAAGCTCTTGAAACTTTCTTCACACTTTGCATCCAAAACAAAAGCTTGAACCTTCCTAGTCCACTGCGTCAATGGAAAAGATAAATTGGAAAAATCCTTCAATGAATTTTCGATAATAATCTACCAACCCAAGAAAACTTCTAATCTCAAAAACAGATTTTGGAGCTTCCCATTGCGATACAGCTTCAACTTTTGACATATCAACCGCAATAACTCTACTAGAGATTACATGACTAAGGAAACTCACTTCCTTCAACCAAAACGCACACTTTGATAGTTTTGCATACAACTGCTTCTCTCTCAACGCTGATAACACAATTTTTAGATGCTCAGCATGATCCTCTTTACTTTTCGAATATATCAAAATATCATCAATGAACACAACCGCAAACTTGTCCAAATAAGGATAGAAATTCAGGTTCATATTATCCACATGGTGTATTAGTCACACCAAATGGCATCACGAAATACTCATAATGTCCATACCTTGTCTTAAAAGAAGTCTTCTAAATATCTTTAGCCTTCACACGAATCTGATGATACCCAGATCTCAAATCTATCTTATTGAACACACTTGCAACAACCAACTGATCCATCAAATCATCAATCCTTGGATGTGGACACTTATTCTTGATAGCCACCTTGTTCAATTGTCTATAATCCACACAAAGCCTCACAGAACCTTCTTTCTTCTTAACTAACAAAATTGGTGCACCCCACAATGACACACTCGGACAAAATTGATTCTTCAACTTCTTTGATTCCGGTATGGACATACGATATGGAGCCATCGCTATCAAACTAGTTCCAGGAACTAGGTCGATCGTAAACTCCACTTCACATTTCGGCGGTAAATCACTTATCTCATCAAGAAAACTTCTAGACAATCACAAATAACTGGCAAACCACCAACTTCCCCACTTTCATTAACACTCAAAGTTTCCATCAAAACAAACATCTCAGTGCCATCCTGCACCGACTCATCAAAACAATTTGTAAGCACTTAGCTTAACTCAAAACAATTCACTGCACACGCCATCTAAGCTTGCAAGACACGTCTATCCATCCAACATAACCCCGTCTACTACTAACAAGAGATTAAGGATGATTGGTTCCTCAATTTGTCAATAGACAACCGAAAATCATGATGGGGCATAAACCATCTTTATCAAACTATAAGAGCGTTCATCGACACACTGAGCCACCACTCCACACTTGAAGCATCATGGAGAAGCACAAGCTTCTCCCTCACTTGTTTCATTCCCACTTCTGCAGACAAAGTTTAGAAAGCAAACGTGTACCGACAGTGTTTTCACACACATGCTGCATACTAGGGAACAAATAACATTAGACAACTTGGTCGGACGGACCGACCTGCTCTGATACCACTAATGTAACACCCTTTTCTACCCAGCGAATATTATGGCAAAATAATCAAATTTATCAGAGTAAAATATTGAACGCAATAAAATCATCTCAAAAGGACGCACATTTCTCAATAATTCAAATATAGTCAATACTCTGTAAACAACAGGTTTTCCCAAAATTACTCAAAATATTAATCAAAAGGCAGCGGAACTCAAAAAGGAAAATCCAAAGTTTTCCTTGCACATCAACATAATAAAAATAACAAAAATCAATAAAACATGGTTTAACTCAAAGACCCCAACCCGATGTTACACAATCAAAGAAAGACCCTCTAAGTCAACCAAAAGTCAAAAACTACAAAAAGTCCTCGGCGACATCCACGGCTAAACCTGGTCATCTGCGCGTTATCCACGTGGAGGCAACATTCAAACAGGCAGGGTGAGTAAAACGATTTATAATAATCAATATATAAAATGGCGTCATTTCATATTCAATATCATCATAATCATCAAGGAACATCAAAGGACACAACATTATAAATTACATCAAAATGTCACATAAATGCAAATGTAACAAGACTCATGCATGTGTACCAATCAACAAATTTTGATGGACACTGGGCCATTAACTCTCCATAGATCCACAACAGTAGGACCGATTCTACACAAGAACTGGAGCACAACAAAATACCTCACATCCGCACAATGGGACTGAAGCCACAAAAATCAAGGTCTTGAACCAAAGTCCGAATGCATATGAATGCATGATGCACACGTTAATATCATCCTCATAATAAACTCATCAAGTGCGTCATCATTCATCAAAATCATCATAATAATCATGTCATCATATAATCATCAAAACTCATGGAATCAAAATCATAACTCATCATTATTACTCAAAGGAATCATCCTAATAATCATGTAATAATCACGTAGGAATCATTAGTCAAAGAAATTACAGCATCAAAACATCAAGACATCACTGCACAAGATCAAAATTCGTGAAACTCTGCTACGTTTGTTAGCAATTTCGCTGTGCGAAACTATGGAGAATGTTCGCCGTGTGAAGCATTCATTCGCTGCGCGAACTCGCGATTACAACAAATCGTTGTTATGCACCAGCACCCAAACCAGACCAAAAACCTCTACGATTTCCTTCCCAATACCCTAAAAACATCCCTAAATCATTCCTAGGGTATTACACCGATAAAGGCACAAAATTTATGACTTATTAGGCCAATCCCATATCATATTTACGCCTTCAATTCCCATAATTTCTTACAACTACACCACAGTCATTAAAGTTCTCACAATCAATTACCTTATACAGTTAAAGCCTCAACAACAAAATTTAGCCACGAAGGCCTAATTTCCTTTACTCTCAAATCATCCTTAACCCTATCAGACCATCAGTTCAAATCTCTCAAACTCATTGAACTCACCATCAGAAAGGAAACAACAATTCAATACTAAAAAATCCCTAAACCCTTAAATCAGTTTTAAACACATTGAATCACATATTGAAAACAATGAAGGCAATAATCCTCAATCCTCTTCCTCAGAGCTCTGATCTTTATTTCTTCTCTTTTCACGGTCTAACAAGAAAGAATCTTAATTCCCTCAAAATTCCTTTTTGTTAAACCTAACCTTGGGCCTTAAAATTGGGCTTTCCAACTTCACCCTCACTAACTCCTCCTCAAATGTCCACTTTGCCATTAATTCACTTATATTTATTTAAATTAATAATAATACCAATATATTCATATTATATACTATTATTTAAATAAATAACTCAAAGTCCATAATTTCCAATATTTCATACCAACCACCGCAAATCACCAAAATTACGAATATTCTTATTTAAATAAATTAATAAAATTAAATAAATATTCCAATAAATTTGGGGTGTTACATTTTGTGGGGGAAGTCTGGAAAGGATAAGCTCAAACATATTTTTCTGCCTATCCAAGTGTTGGCTGACCAGATCCTTGTCTTCCTTAAGCTCAGCAAGAGTCTTCAGAATTTCTAGAATCACTCCAGAAGAGGAAGTTCTAACAGCAGCATTCAATTTTTCAGAAACAACAATTTATTGTCATGAGACAAGTTCTTTAGATTGTTGTTGGTCTTCAGAGACAATTTTCTTTCCTCGGTCAGCCAGAGCAATAACATCTTCCATGACGACATCAATATCCCCAGAAGCATCAGCAGTTCCCTTTTCTTCCTTAATCTCAGGTGAAGGAAAACAAAATGGAAAAAATTTCAAATTCAAGATTTCCATAGCAGGTAGGAGACATGAATGGAAATTCTTTTCAGTAGCTTTATGTCCAAAGTTCTTCAGCCTTAAGATTTTGGAGTTCACCTATTCCCTGTAAGCCTCCCAAGCTTAATTACTTTCTGCTAGATAAACATATTGAAAATTGGTCAGCATAGCAGCATGAAGACGCTTCTTTGAATCTAATTCAAATTTCCTCAACATCTTACCAATACTAGGTTCTTTAGGTCTAGATATGTTAGGGAATTTGATGGTTAGATCACAAAGATTTGGATTGGGATCAGATTTGTACACACATGGAATGACAAGAGATGATAAATCATCATATGTTTCATCATTAGAAAAATATGATCATGTTCAGAGTTCAACATGTCATTGGGGGTGCCCTCAGACATTTCTTCATTTGGATTATTAGTGTGGAGAGCATTAATTGAGGGTGGTGTAATGGATGATGGCAGAGGTGATAAATGGCGGTCTAAGTGACTAGATTGAAATTGTTGTTCACTACAAAAATTGACAAAAATATTTTCATCAAAAGGTTCAAAATTATTTTGAATTGGAGATGGTGGTGGAGTTGAAGGTGGAGAGGTATTGTTGGATTGCTATGAGGTAAATATGAAGGTGGTAGTGTTGGTAAGACATCATTAGAAATAATAGAATCAGAAATAATAGAAGGTACAACTTCATAAGACTTTTGTTGAATAAGAGCATCGGGATCCTGAGAAGCTGAACTAGGAATATCACTAAGAAGCAAGGCTTTCTGATGATCATCTAAAGGAACTTCATCTTCGTCCAAAAAAGAAATCACTTTCTTATTCTTCTTCTTTGTTGGTTCAAACTAACCTTCCTCGCTAACATTCAACTTCTTCTTTCCTTTCCTCTTCCTCCTAGGAACTTTAGGTAAAGTGTCTGGTAGGTTGGAAACATCAACCCATATGTCTAATCCTTCATCATGACAGCTAGCTATGTAGTGTGCTAACACTTCTAGTGGATCAATTCTAGAGAACAGTGGAAATTAATTAATCGGAATCCTCAGGTTTGGGAATATGACCCATACTTTTGAGATTCTTTCTTTAAAAAACATTGCCAACGTATTTCATTAGCTCATTAGTAACTTCAGCAACTAAAAGCTCTTCAATTAGATCGGTTTCCATGAAAGTTTCTAAAAGTAATCTGCCATAAAGAATGTGTTTACCCTTTTTTACGGACCCAATTTTGGATGTGGATATGGAATCCCTCAGAAATCTAAAGAGAATAACAGGAAATGCCAACTTGACACCCTTCATCAAGAAATACAGCACATGTTTCTGAGTAAGGTTGATATAATCAACTAAGTGCGTACCATGCCCATGATAAATACACCCCAGAATTATCTTGAACCAAACTCTCAGAGAGTCCTTTAAATCTTTTGCAGATGTTCCTTTATTATTATAAAAAATTGTTCCCTTCTTGAAAATGGTTACAACAACCTTTGCTTCCCTTCTTTCATCAGGTTTAACATTGTAAACCCTTCAGCCACTTCCATAATGAGAAATGGGATCCACTATTATTTTCCCAGTAATAATAATACTTCTTCCAAGAACAAAGAACACGATTATTTCCTTATCTGCTTCAACATGAATCCAGAAGTCTTTAACAAGAACTGGAAAAATAGGACCTTTCAGTCTTTCAAAGAAAGTATTCCAGCCTTGAAATTCAAGCGTCCCAGTAAGATCAAAACCATTATCTTTCATATTTTCAAAATCAACAATAATTTTTTAGAGCACAGAGAGGTCTTCAGTTGGAGTGTCGAGAGTGATGATTGGCCTTTCAGGAATGACAAATGATGAAACTTGTTGTTGAGGTTGTTGAGAAGATTTAGCTATTGTAGACGATTGAGAGTTAAAAGTTGAGGGTTGAAGATGAACAGTTGTAAATAGTGGTTTAGGGTTTGAAAGAGAGAAAAGTGTGGGAGAAATGTGATCTTAGTGTGAAATGTGAGTGAAGTGGGTTTATAAACGTTTTAAAATAATAATTAAACACGACTACAAAGAGTACACGCATAGTCATAGAGGAAAGGCATAAAGATTTTAACCTATTTTCAAGAAAAAAAATATGAAATCCAATATGTCATGTCATCAATACACATGTTCAAGAAGTGGGACATCTGTCACCACTAAAGACCACATGTTATCAAACAAAAAGACAACCATTAATATAATAACTGTTCAAAATCCAGATGACAAATCGATAAGATTTCCTTATGAACAGAACCTTTCTGGTTCATGAAACTTCCTCACTTCAGAAAGCTTATGTTTCAGAAACAAACAAACAACAATAACATAACCTCAGAATCTTAATCAAGAATTCTGATAAGCTGAACATTCTAAAAGAAACATCATTTCATTCTAGATAAGGTTTTATAAATAGATTTTTTAGAATGAAAACGAATCTATCTTCAACAAGGGGTTTAGTGAAGATATCAACCCACTGATGGTCTGTATCAACAAATTTTAAATGAAAAACACCCTTCTGAACATAGTCACGTAAAAAGTGATGTTTAATTTCAATATGTTTAGCCCTAGAATGCAAGATAGGATTCTTGGATAAACAAATAGCAGAAGTATTATCACGGAAGATAGGAATGTTACTCTAAAAAATTTGATAATTATCCAGTTGACTCTTCATCTTGAGTATTTGAGTGCTACATCCAGAAGCTACAATATATTCAGCTTCAACTGTTGAGAGTGCAATTGTTGACTATCTTTTGCTAGACCACGAGAATATATTGTCTCCCAAAAATTGACAACTTCCAGAAGTACTTTTCTTTTCTATTCTGTCTCCAGCATAGTTAGCATAACAATAGCCTACTAATTTGTATTCACTTGATTTTCTATAAAACAAACCAAGATTAGTAGTACCTTTCAAATACCTGGAGATTCTTTTAACAAAAGTTAAATGAGTCTCCCTAGGATCTGATTGGAAGCGAGCACACAAAAAAACACTGAATAAAATATCAGATCTAGAAGCAGTTAGATAATGGAGAGAGCCTATCATACCTCTGAATAGCTTCTGATCTACCTTACCACTTACCTATTCCTTTTCCAAAATGCATGTGGGATATATTGGAGTCTTTGATAGCGTACGTTCTGACAAATTAAACTTCTTCTGAAGTTCTCTTGTATATTTTCTTTGGTGAATGTATGTTCCTTCTGAACATTGATCAATTTGAATACCTAGAAAGAACTTGAGTTCTCCCATCAGTCTCATTTCAAATTCTTCCTGCATTAACTTAGAAAATTCCTTGCACAAAGAAGCATTAGCAGAACCAAATATAATATCATCAACATAAATTTGCTCAAAAAATATCATTCTTAAAAGTTTTGCAAAAGAGAAAGAGTGTCGTGTCCACTTTCCCTCTGGTGAACATTTTCCAAAGGGAAGTTGCTTAGTATTTCATACCAAGCTATAGGAGCTAGTTTCAGACCGTATAACGACTTTTTAAGTTTGAAAACAAAATTAGAGTTGTTAGAACTCTCAAAGCCAGGGGGTTAGTGCACATACACTTCTTCAGAAATGTATTTGTTTAAGTGTGCACTCTTAACTTCCATCTGATATAGAGTGATGTTAGGATTGACTGAAAATGCAACTAAAAGACTAATAGATTCTAACTTGGAAACTGATACAAAGGTTTTTGTTTAGTCTATCCTCTCTTGTTGGCTATAACCTTGTGCAACCAGTCGAGCGTTGTTTATGATGACCTCACCTTTCTCATTGAGCTTATTTGTGAACACCCATCTGGTTCCAATAACATGGACACCCTTTGGTTTTTGAACAAGATCCCAAAATTCATTTCTGGTGAATAGATTCAGGTCCTCTTGCATAGCCAGAATCCATTCATTATCAAGAAGAGCTTCTTCTATGGATGTTGGTTCTATCAAAGATACCAAACCCAATAGAGTTTCTTCATAATGTTTGAATTAAGATCTAGTTCTGACTGGTGCATCTTTATCTCCCAGAATCAATTCTTCAAAGTGAGAAGTTCTTGGTCTATTCTTCTTCTAATGAGATGGACTAATAATAGTTTGTGGTTGGGTAGTTTTTGAGTCTTTTTCATCAGCATCCTTGTTTTTGTCTTCTGAGTCATTGTCTTCAGAATCTTTGTCCTTCGATTTTGAGAAAGTAATCTTCAAATCTACAAGTTTCTCAACTAGCTTTGAATTTTCAGGGTTAAGTTTATCATTGAATCTAACATGAATTGATTCGTCAACAATTTGTGTTTTTGTGTTATAGATTCTGTAGCCTTTTGAGTGTTCAGAATATCCTAACAGCAAACACTTTTGTGCTTTAGAATCAAACTTGCTAAGATTCTCCTTAGTGTTTAATATAAAACAAATACAACCAAAAAGATGGAAATAAGAAATGTTGGGCTTTTTGTTCTTCCATAATTCATAATAAGTCTTACCCATAACAAGTCTAATAGAAATCATGTTATGGATATAACAAGTTATGTTTACTGCCTCTTCCCAGAAATGTTTAGCCATGTCAGTTTCTTGGATCATAGTGCGATCCATCTCTTGCAAAGTCCTATTCTTCCTTTCTACAACCCCATTCTGTTATGGAGTTCTAGGACAGGAGAAATCATGGCAAATTCTATGAGAATAAAAAAGATTCTCAAAGTATCTATTCTCAAATTTGCCACCATGATCACTTATGACTCTGACTATTTTGCAATCGTTCTTTATTTGCACCTGAGAGCAGAAGGTAGAGAACACAAAATGTGACCCATCCTTGTGTTTCAAGAACTTTACCCATGTCCAACGACTATAGTCATCAACTATGACTAATCCATACTTCTTACCACTGATGGATGCAGTTTTCACTGGACCAAACAAATCAATATGCAAAAGCTCTAATGGTCTAGACGTGGAAACAACACTTTTAGCTTTGAAATAAGTTTTAGAGAAATTGCCTTTATGACATGCTTCACAAAGAGCATCTGAAGCAAACTTCAGGTTGGGTAAGCCTCTGACTAATCCAAGCTTATTTAACTGAGAAATCCTCTTCATGCTAACATGGTCCAAACGTCTATGCCATACTCATTGATCCTTATTAACATACATTAAACAAGATACCTTTTGGTCCTTATAAATGTTGTTTTTCCTCTTTCCGTTAAAAAGGATTGTGCCATCTTTTTGACTAACAACCTTACAAGACTTTTGATTGAAAATGATATCATAACCATTGTCACTAAGTTGACTTATAGACAATAAATTATGCAAACATCGACCAGAAGAACATTAGTAATACAAGGAAGTTTAACATTACCAACAGTTCTAGAGCCAATGATCTTTTCCTTCTGGTTTCCTCTGAACCCGACAAAGCCTCCAAACATAAGTTCCAAATCTTGGAACATATGCCTTCTTTCTGTCATGTGTCGCGAGCAAGTATTGCATAGGTACCATGAGTGGTGTTTTAATTGAGCTGCTAAGGATGTATGCAACATAAATAATCTTATCCTTAGGTACTCAATTTCTGGATCCTTTTTTGTTAGTTTTTCCAGATTTTATCACAACCTCGAGTTCTGTGCAGCAGGATAATCAAGTGGAATTTGTACATGATACTTGGGTTCTTAGAACAAAGGTCTGTGTTTGTGAAGGTTTTTATGCAAGCTCAGAACAGTCAAGCTCAATGCTAGCACGAAATGTTCAAAGAGAGGTTTGGTTTTACAGTTTGACTTTCGTCAACTTTAGAAGTTTATGTATAACCTAAACCTTTCTTTCCATTTCTTCTAACTCCATAAATCATGGAAGTCATTTTTCTTCTATCTATGCTTTTAGCCAGAAAGTGCTGAAATGAGATGTCATATATATGATGCAATCAGTACCAAAAGCATCAAAGACTATCTCTCCCTCTAGTTTTGAAATTTTGCTTTTTAAAGCAAAATTTATACTTTCTAAAGAAAAGATTTTCTCATTAAGAGAAAAAATATTATGTTCAAGCTTATTACAAGCTTTAAAAGCAACCACTTGGAGTTGTTTAAGATCCTTGTACTTACTTTGAATACTTTTGTACTTTTCTAGGATTTCTGATTGACATGACTCTAAATTAGAACGAGATAGTGTAGAAAATACCTCTTCAGAGTCGGAGTCAAATTCTGATACTGATTTTGACAAATTTTTGTCTTCTGGTTCCTCAGAGACTTCAGCATCAGCTGTAGTTTCCATCAAAGCAACATTTGCATGTTCCTCTTCAGAAACTTCTTCTTTAGAATTTGAATCATCCCATGTAGCCATTAGCCCCTTCTTGCCTTTGGAGAATTTCTTCTTAGGCTTGATGTCCTTTTTGAGCTCATGACATTCATTTTTATAGTGACTTGGCTCCTTTCATTCATAACAAAAAACTTCTTTTCCAAAAACCTACTTCTTCTGTCCAGACGATGAGTCAGAATGACCATCGGTCTTCCTTGCTCCTCTGAACTTCCCTTGACCATTCTGCCTATATTTCCAAAGTCTGCTGATCCTTCTGGAAGTCAGTGACAACTCATCATCATCATGTTCTGAGTTTTTATCAGAATCTTCTGATTCTTCCTTAGCTTGATAAGTCCTTGCCTTTTCAGGTTTGGACTTTAAGGAAACCGATTTACCTCGCTTCTGAGGTTCATATCCTTCAAGCTCTACCTCACAACTTCTTAAAAAACAAACAAATTCTTCAAAACTGATACTATTGAGATCTTTAGATAGCTTCAAGGCAGTTACCATGGGTCTCCATTTCTTGGGTAGACTTCTGATGATCTTCTTAACATGATCAACAATTGAATATCCTTTTGTCCAGAACCTTAAGTCCTACGATCAACATCTGAAACCTTGAAAACATAGTCTCAATTATTTCATCATCTTCCATTTTAAATTCTTCATATTTCTGTATTAGGGTTAAAGCCTTTGTCTCCTTTACTTGAGTGTTCCCTTCATGAGTTATTCTTAAGGAATCAAAGATGGACTTGATAGTATCTCTATTTGTTATTTTCTCATAATCGGTATAAGAAATAGCATTAAGCAATATAGTTCTTACCTCATGATGATTCTTATAGTCCTTCTTTTGTTGATCAGTCATAGCACTTCTTGCTACTTTATTACCTGTAGCATCAACTAGGTGAGTGTAGCCATCGACTACAAGATCCCAAAGATCTACATTATAACCAAGAAAGAAGCTTTCGATTCTATCTTTCTAGTAGTTAAACTTATCACCTTCAAAGACTACTGGTTTGGCACTGTAGTGATCTTTCTCATTGTTAACAACAAGAGCAACAACACTCATTGTTTCTCACACAAACTAGATCGGTACTGAACATGGTGAAGTGTTGATAAAGATTTTTATCACAATTAGAATCCGAGCTCTGATGCCAATTGAAAGTGTGAAAAACACAAGAAAATGGGGGGTTTGAATTGGGTTTTTAAAACAAACATTTTTACCAACTCAAAAATTCAACAATCAAAAGATTGAACAATGAGAGAGACACAAGGATTTTTATCCTGGTTCGCCTGAAACTCAAAGTTAATTCGGTCCACCCGCCAAGGTGATTTCACCTTACACACAAGGACTTAATCCATTATAATCAACTGATTACAAATGCATTAGCAACAACTAGTAACTAACAAACCACAAAGACAAACATTCAATGTCTTCTCAATGATACTAACCTAACTGGTCCCTCAAGGAATTACAAACAAACAGTTTGAATACTAAGATGTGTGTTTTTAAAGTGCTTCTTAAACAAGCAAATTTACACAATTGAAATACATAAAATACTTAAAGAAAAGTTTGCTCAAAGTTGGAAGCTTTTCACGTAGAAAACACTCTTGTTATTTTCGACAACTTTATATATATATATATATATATATATATATATATATATATATATATATATATATATATATATATATATATATATATATATATATATATATATATATATATATATATATATATATATATATATATATATATATATATATATATATATATATATATATATATATATATATATATATATATATATATATATATATATATATATATATATATATATATATATATATATATATATATATATATATATATATATATATATATATATATCATGAAAAAGGAACCATTGGAGGGCAAATCAGGAATAGAAAAATGTAGTTGTCCACTAACAGAATAGTGGCAGGTGTGACAAATAGCACCGTCCTTTCACTCACAAAATCAGGTAGTGGAGGAACAATTTCATTTTGCACTGTGTGTTATTTTGATCACGTATCCTTTGTCCTTATCTTCAAATTTATTGACTTCTGATGAAAAGTTGATGAAGGATGAACAGAAGAGTCACATAGCTTGAAATCATAATCTTCAAAATCATCAATCAGAATCTTGATAACATCAGCGTCTGACTTGGGATCTTCATAATTTTCAGCTAGAAACTTTAGAAATTTGCCTTTCTTCAGAAGTTTGATGATAGGAATCATACCCAGAAGCAGAAACCAAGAGAACATTGCAGCAGCAACATGACGTCTTCTCAAAAGCTTCTTAGAGTTGAATTAGTGTAGAAGCACATTTTAAAACACAAATTTTAGAATCTAATGATGTTGCACATCACTTAGTCGAAAGTAAAACTGGCTAGTAAAACTACACAATAACAAACCATCAGAGTACCAAAATTGTTCTCATACAAATACTACCTTGTTATTATTAAGACTCAAATGTATAGATGCATAACCAAATTTTGTTCTAACAAAAGCAAAAAAAGAAAGTCTTGATCGTATTCTTTAGTATAAGGTAAGCTCTACAGACGAGGCTTCATTAATCCTATGCTAAAAATTTTAATGAAAGAAGGAGGAAAATGAGTGTTTGAAGAAATTCATGAATGACCGACAAGAATTTTTTTGAAAAGACACACTTTAGCAAAGAAAAACCTTAGAGCCAACTACTTCTAGACAACCATGAGAGAAGACGTCGGGATACACACCTATAAAGGCACAATGTTGTTTACCATGTCCTCCTCAAATAACTCAATAGTTTATCTTTCTCATGGACTTTTGCTGGATGGGGAATGAACATTTTAGGCCTTTTTCCTTTGGCCCCATGGTAAGGTAAATTCCTAATCATCTTCATTGACTATTTTACAAAATGAATTGAAGTAGAACCACTTGTAGAACTCACGGGCCACAATATATTACGCTTATTCAAAAGAAACATACTTATCGGATTTGGCCTCAAACATGTTGTGGTAACGATGAATGATACACATTTCACAGATAGAAAATTCTAAGAATTAATGGAAAATTTACGGATAACATACCATTTCACCTCCGTGGGGCTCCCCCAAACTAATATTCATGTAGAATAAAAAAAAGGTCTTACATAGATGGTTGTAAAGGATAACGAATGATTCCAAAGGAAACTAGGTGGAATAGCTCATGCACGTCTTATGGGTATACTATATTACCTCATGTTCTTCCAAGCAAATACACTGTTTCAACTTACATATGGATCTAAAGCAGTAATTACCATATAGATGGGGTAGCTTAACTGAAGGACTTCCTACCAAACTACCAAATGGGTCAACTAAAAGGAATGTCGTCTTAAGAGAGGCCATCTTAAAACAAAAAGTGACATCATGACATGAAAGTAAAATAATATGGTTTTATCCAGAATCTTCATCTCATGAGACATTTTCATAAGAAGGGTAGACGTTAGTTGTAAGAACGCCACAGGTGGAAAACTGCCACCCAATTGGGTGTTGGAAATAAATCATTTTGTGTTTAGTGAAAGTGAGTGGGAATATTAGAGGCTTGAAAAGAAACTTGATAAATAGGAGAATTATTTATGGAAGAAAGAACTTTGTATTTTGCTTGATGCAAAAGTGTATAATTACATCTCTATTTATAGTACTCTAAGGAAAACTCTAGACACACTAATTCTAGAGAGTTCTTAACTCTAGGAATTCCAAGAGCATTCTAGAAAATATTACAACCCTAAAAAATATCTAGACACTCCAAACATTACAAGAGTTTTCTAGAAACATTAATTAAAATTACCTAAGTCCAAAATAACTAAGCCTAAAAATCCAAATAATATGTTTAGGCGCAAATCAAGTTTAATCTTTCAACATCCCCCCTTAAACTTGATTTGTGACTCCAAGCATACTCCTTAGCTTTACGAAAGTTTCCAACTTGAGTGGCTTGGTGAAAATGTCGACAACTTGATCTCGAGACATCACATACTTCAACTTCACATCCTTCTTCTTGGTGCATTCTCTTATAAAGTGGTAACGGGTGCCGATGTACTTACTTCTTTCATGAAAAATAAGATTCTTTGCCAAAGCAAGTGCATATTTATTGTCAACACATATTTCCATAGGATCTTCTTGTGGCATTTTTAACTCTTTCAACATGTTCCTTAGCCAAATTGCATGGCAAATGCATGATGTAGCAGCATCATGTTCGGCTTCACAAGTTAACAATGTGACGATAGGTTGCTTATTTGACATCCATAAAGAATACAAAACCAGTAGTGCTCTTTCTATCATCCAAGTCTCCACTCCAATCGATATCACTATAGCCAACAATTTCATAATTGTTAGAAGAGTAATAGTGTAAGCCAAGGTTTTTTGTACCTTTGATATATCGAAGGATTCTCTTTGCCGCCTTGAAGTGAGTTGTTGTTGGAGCTTCCATGTAACGACTTACAACTCCTACAACATAGAGAATATCAGACCTTGTACTTGTCAAGTAACATAGACTTCCAACCAAACTTTTGTAAAGAGTTGGATCCACAATCTCTCCATTGTCATGCTTACTCAACTTGCTGCCACATTCCATCGGGGTGCCAACCAGATTAGCATCATCCATCTTGAACTTCTTAAGGACTTCTTTTGCATAGCCTTGGGTGATAAAAATTCCTTTGTCTTCTTGCTTTACTTCAATGCCAAGATAATATTCCATGAGCCCCATATCTGTCATCTCAAATTCTTTTGACATGTCTTTCTTGAACTCTTCAAACATGCTTAGATTGTTCCCAGTGAAGATCAAGTCATCAACATATAAGCACACAATCGAAATATCTCCACTTTGCGCTTTAATATAGAGTTCATGCTCATATGGACACTTGATGAAGTTCTTGTCTCGAAAGTACTTGTCGATTCGAACATTCCAAGCTCTTGGTGCTTGCTTGAGTCTGTACAACGCCTTTTTCAACTTGAAGACTTTTTCTTCTTGCCCTTTTACTTCATATCCCTATGGTTGCTCGATATAAACTTCTTCTTTGAGAAAACCATTCAAGAAGGCCGACTTCACATCCATTTGATAGATCTTCCATTCATTTTGGTCTACCAAAGAAATGATCAGTCTAATAGTTTCAAGATGAGCAACGGGGGAAAATACCTCATCATAGTCAATTCCTTGTCTTTGACTATAGCCTTTTGCCACCAGTCTTGCTTTGTATCTCTCCACGTCTCCTTTTGCATTCTTTTTTGCCTTGTACACCAATCTTACTTCGATTGCTTTGTGTCCTCGTGAAAGTGTAGTAAGTTCCCACGTATCATTATTTGTGATTGCTTTATTTCTTCATCCATGGCGTCTGTCCACTTTACGTTTTCAACAACTTCTTGATAGCTTAGAGGCTCGCAATCACCAAAAAGACAAAAGAGGTTACTATCATTTTGGTTTTCGGTTACCTCATAAAGCTCTTCAATGCTCCTTAATCATGGTTTCCTCTCACTTGTCGGTGAGGTAGGTGGTGTAATATGTTCATCTATCATTGGTTGTTCCATTTCATCATCTTCTTCTTCAAAATAAGGAAGAAAATCATACCTGTCTTCTTGAACGCTCCAATCCCAACAATATTGTTCTTCGAACTCCACGTCACGACTTATGACAATCTTTCCACTATTTGGATTATATAGCTTGTACATTTTAGAGCTTGATTCGTAACCCACGAATACATACTTCTCACTTTTATCATCGATCATTCTTCTCCTTTCATCTGGAACGTGGGTATATGCAATGCTTCCAAACACTTTAAGGTGAGATATCTCTGGCTTCCTTCCACTCTATGCTTCTTGTGGTGTCTTCTCATTCACACTTTTTGTTGGGGAACAGTTTGTTAGTTAAACCGCACATGCCACTGCTTCGGCCCAAAACTCTTTCGGCATCTTCTTATTCTTAAGCATGCTTCGCACCATATTAAGTATGGTCCAGTTCTTTCTCTCTGCTACTCCATTTTATTGTGGCGATCTTGGTACTGTTAGTGAGCGGTGGATTCCATGGTCTTCACAAAGTTTGTTGAACTCATTTGAAGTAAACTCTCATCCTCAGTCAGATCTCACGGCCTTAATAGAAAGACCAATTTCTTTCTCCACAAGGGCTTTGAACTTCTTAAAGTTTTCAAACACTTCTGACTTCCCCTTTAAGAAATAAACCCACGTTTTTCTAGAATAATTATCAATAAAGAGGAGAAAGTATTTATTCTTACCAATAGAGTTTGGATTGATTGGTCCACAGACATCAGTGTGTATGAGCTCTAGTGGTTTTGTCGCTCTTGATGTTGATTCCTTTGGAAAGCTTTTTCGGAATTGCTACCCAATTAGACATCCTTCACATAGTTGGTTTGGGTGGTTTATACTAGGCAAGCCTCTCACCATCTCTTTCTTTGACAAACATTCTAGACTATCAAAGTTGAGGTGTCCAAATCGTAGATGCCATAGCCACGAAGAGTCGGTATAGCAAGCCTTGAGACACATTTCCACATCATTTTGAATGTTCAAGAGGAACATTCTATTCTTTGACATAGGCACCTTAGCAATCAAGTTATGCCCACAATCTCTTAAGAAAAGACTATGTTCTTTCAATTGGACGTCATATCCTTTCTCCAATAATTGTACCAAGTTCAAAATATTATTTTTCATGGTAGGAACATAGTAGACATTGGATATGAATTGATGACTCCCATTCTTTAAGCGTATGAGAATTTTACCTTTGACTGGTATCTTTGAGTCATCTCCAAATGAGACATTTCCAGTTGTCGCTTCATTGATCTCTATGAATATGCTTCGATCGTCGCACATATGGTTGCTTGCGCCGGTGTCGAGGTACCACTTTTTTCTTTTCTCTTCAAATTGGTTTTGGCATGCGAGCAGCAAAGTTTCTTCTTCTCCCACCTTTTTCTTCTACAAAGTTAGCTTTCTCTACAACCTTCTTTGAGAATCTACACTCAGATGAATAGTGACCGATTTTGTTGCAATTTAAGTACTTGATTTGTAACTTGTTGCACCTTGACCATGAATTTCCATTTCCACAACCTCTTGTTGCTTGTGGATTCCAAATTCTTTCTGCATTGTTGAAGTTGTTGGAGTCGTTGTTGTAACTTCCTCTTCTTTTTCCTTCATGTCCTCGTCCACGTCCACGATCTTGGCCACGACCTTGTCCTCTTTGACTCTTGTAATTCACATAGTTTACTTCCTTTGTATTGAGTTGTAGTAGTTGATCCATAGTCTCCTTTTGTTTAGTTTTTCTCTTTTGTTTTTCTTTGTATGCTTATAAGGAACCCATAAGTTGCTCAATAGTCATGGTGTTTAAATCCTTATTTTCTTCAATGTTAGTAACAATGAAGTCAAAACTTGGATTTAAAGTGCGAAGTATTTTCTCCGTGACTTTCACTTCATCAACATCTTCACCATTTCTTTTAAGTTGATTGACTACGGACAATACTCGAGAAAAATAATCAGAAATTCACTCAGACTCTTCCATAAATAAACGTTCAAATTCACCTCTAAGAGTTTGAAGACGAATCTTTTTCACCTGCTCCACTCCTTTGTTGCAAGTTTGAAGCTTGTCCCATTCTTCTTTGGTCGTCGTTGCATTCGAGATCTTCTCAAATGTATCTTCATCCACTGATTGATAAATGAGGAAGAGAGCTTTCATGTCTCTCTTTCTTGACTCCTTTAATGTCTCCTTTACACCTTGGCTTAAGAAGGCTTCATGTTGCTCCTTGAAGCCTTTCTCAACGATACCCCACACATCTTGAGCTCCTAGTAGCATTATTTCCAATTGTCATAATTATTATTTGTGAGCATTAACATTTGAAAAGGAAAACCTCCATTCACCATCTTTTGAGGACCTTCAAGCTCTGATGCCACTTTGTTGGAAATAAAACCTTTTGTGTTTAGTGAAAGTGTGTGGGAATATTAGAGGCTTGAATAGAAACTTGATAAATCGGAGAATTATTTATGGAAGAAAGAACTTTGTATTTTGCTTGATGCAAAAGTGTAGAATTACATCTCTATTTATAGTACTCTAAAGAAAACTCTAGACACACTAATTCTAGAGAGTTCTTAACTCTAGGAATTTCAAGAGCATTCTAGAAAATATTACAACCCTAAGAAATATCTAGACACTCCAAACATTACAAGAGTTTTCTAGAAACATTAATTAAAATTAACTAAGTCCAAAATAACTAAGCCCAAAAATCCAAATAATATGTTTAGGCCTAAATCAAGTTTAATCTTTCAACATTGGGAAGGACACTATCGAGTCATCATCAGTTCATGAAAAAAGCCTACACTATGGAAACCCTCAGCAGAGACACGATACCACGCATGTGGAATGCAATAAAGCTCAAAGGATTTTACACTTAATTGACAATTATGTGTTGTAAAACTCAAAATGAATTAATATAAGTCCATCATTCAAATATTCAATCTTTTTTATCTTTGTTTTTACTTATCAAAGATAAAAGGCTAAACCTGTTTCCCAGAGAAACACAGATGGAGACCGAAAAAGAAAGCCACTAAGATGGCAAATAAGAGAGTCTCACCTGAACGAATTAGCCACCGCCAGGAAGAAATTCCTCTTCAAAATTAGAAACAGACAACAGAAATACTATCGAAATTTAAATGGGGACACCCCTAGGATATAATGTTTAAATTACAATAAAGGACTGAGATATACTACATGACCAAACAGGAAAAACAAAGATCACGAAGAGTTATCAAAGGTGGAAACCAAGTTCCAGCTGATAATAGACTTCCCCAAACCTATCTCTTTACGGCTTAAATCATTCCCATATTTTAGAAAGATAATTTCTTGAATGACAGTTGAGTTGTAGTCATCACCTCATAAATGAGGACCAACTTCTCTTCAGAAAATTCTCATTCCATTAATTTCTTCTAGTTAATGACATTCTTCAAATCCTCCTTGATCTCATTAGTTCTTTCTACAAAGACTTCTAGCTTCTTTGAAGCCAATAAATATTTTTCTTTTTGATATCCAGAGCTTTCTAGGCTATTTTCAATCCATATTCAACCATCTTCACTTTGTCCTTAGCATGCATTGCTTCTTTGGTCAGATTATCCCTTGAATGACGAACCTCAACCAGTTCCTTCTCTAAGACCTTAACTTTAGACCAAAGTTTTTTCTCCCTAGTAAAAAAAATTCATCTACCTTAAGCATGGAATTAGTCAAAGTTACTATGTTATCCAGATAAAGAATACGCTCAGGTTTGCATTAGGGATTAGCCTAAATCATTCTTCCAAATAAGTACGAAGGGGAGTAGCCAAAATTAACAAGAACTTTCCTTTATCATAACTGTCAACTTATTTCTTCCTCTTTTTTGAAGTAAGATCGATAAAAGGGATGATTATGGAGAAAAGAATAACCATATAACTTGTTTTCGCCAAGGGACACCCTTCATCTAAGGCAAACAATATCTCTCAAGCAGATTCAGCCTGATCATCCTTAGTAAAGGCTTGAGCACGAGATTTCTTAAATGCATGGAGTTTTTCATTAAGTTCCATGTTATATGCAAGAATAATACAAAGAAAAAAATCAATAAAATTGTAGGAAAATTCAAGCATGAAAGAAAAAGACAAAAATATCACTAGACATACACAACAAACTCTTAGCGTCACCCATGGTTTTAAATTGCGGACCGCGTCACCTGATGCAGCCGCAATATTATGGTTGCGGTAGTGTTTGCATCCGCATCAGACTGCAATTGCGGCGTGATTGTAAATCACACTAAAAACCGCATCATAACGCCGCAACGACCGCATCATAACACCGCAACGACCGCATTTCCCGCATCGGACTGCAACAATAGATTACATGTGAATTCTAATACATATAATAAAGTATACTATTTGATGTTGATAAAAATAATATCACACTGCAACGACTGTGTAACCAAATATTTCCCTAAGATTTGTCGTTGCATCTTGCAATCCATTGCACTTTTGCATTGCATTTAACCAGTCACTAACAAGTTTGTGTAGTTAGTTGATTTTTTGCAGGAAAATATCATGTGACGCGCTCTTTAGTTCATGAAGGGTAAAATGGTCATTTGTTGGTAGCCGACTGTCATGTTACGAATGTTTGAGCTGTAGTCGGGGAAACAAGTTATATGGTTATTTAATTCTTTTTTTCCATTTCATTTTCAATAAAATTAATTACTATTGTTGTTGCATTATTAATAAAAAGTTTGTTTCATTTCATTTCATAAAAAAAAAATTAAAATATATTATTATGTTGCTTCGTTTTTATAAATACTATTTGGTTTGTTAGACATTTTAATAAAAAAGGTTTTGCCATGTGTTAATATAAGGAAATTTTAATGTTGTTTCATCATTTGCATATCAAAAAAGAAAAATAACAATAATAATGTTTATTTTCACAACATCTTAAAAATAACAGATTTTTATTAGAAATAAAAATTTTTTTTACAAAAATTATAAAATAATAAATTCACAAAAAAAAAAATTACATTTTTTTCCTAAGTTTCTAAAATGCCTAAACTATCCTTCGAGTTCTGATTCTTTGATTTTCTCCGATTAGCTTTTCGGACCTGCAAGTCAAACAACAACGAACATTTAAGCGGTTGGTTTTTTCCGACACCATTAGAAAATGCTCATCATCTTGTGTGTCGGAAGGGTAACAGATTGCTCCGAAACCAACTCCCGACTTTATTTTCGACTAAAGGCAAAAATCAAGCGGTAATCTATTCCAACAAGGCAACCAGAGAAAGAAGGAAAAGTGATTATCAAAAAGTGCTTATTGAAAAAAGCAGCTTATTTGAAAAGTGATTTTCCAGGAAAAGCGGTTTTTCCAAACGTGGCCTTAACGCACTTTTTCCAGAAATTTCTCAGCCCACGGATCAAAATCCATTTGTTCCTAAAAAATCTCCAGGTAACAGCAAGAACCAACAAACTCAACCGGGCTTCCAACAACCAACAAACTCAATCAAATTTCCAACAACAAGAATACCGCCAAAAATGCAAAAAATATAGTAACAAATCATCACACAAATTCGGGAATGAAATCAAGATAATCAAAAGCCCACATAATAAGAACAACATATAAAATCATCAAAGAGGGTTCAGAATAAAAACCCTAGGCAACAAACGAACAAAGAATGGCGCAACCAAGGGATTTAGAGAGGTTTCCAACCTCGTCATCATCATCCCCTCATAAATAAGAAGAGAACGAGTTCAAACCAGGGGCATCACCGAGAAGAGAAGAAGGAAGTTTCGGAAGCAACACCACCAATACCGATCGGAAGCGGCGGCGGAAGCTCTGAAGCTTCAACGCCGTCCAAGCTTCCACGATCAAGTATCACCGTCCTCAGTCCTTACCCATCATCGGACAAGGGAACCTTAAAGCCTCACCATCATCATCATCTGAAGCCTCAGAACAACAATCAACGGCAACCGCGAAAAACACCGGAGCATTATCCACCGCGGATCCGAGCGTAACAGCGGCCTCAGAGAGCTCTCATCATCAGCGAAAAACCATAAGTACTTCTCAAATATTACTTTTTGTTCTCACTTTTCATTATGTTTCAGAGTGGAAATAGAAGAAGAGAGCAAACAAATGTGAGAAGATCGCATGCTAAAGGAGGAGGAGAAAACCGCCATGCAAGTGGAAGAAAAAGCTCCCAAGGAGCAACAATGGCGCCGGCAGCGCATATGAAGAGGAAGAGGATGAGGTTTCCAAACGAAACCCTAAAGAGCCCAAATAGTGATGTTCCATCGTATATCCCCCTCCCCTTTTAAATTTTGTTTCTTTTGTTTTCTTTTTTCTATTTTTATAATTAGTTTATCATGTAAGTATTTTATTAGCTTATGTATTAATAATGATAACTAACATAATTTTCTTGTTTAACTAATTAATCACTTTTTTTAATAAATTCAAAACAAAAATCATTAAGTATTTTAAAACTAAAAAAGGGGTCATTCATTATTTTTAATAAAAAGGGAATTCAAGGATTTGAGTTTTGATTAACTTTTTATTAAACTTAATAAAAATTTTAAAGCCTCACCATCATCAGTCCTCAGTCCTTACCCATCATCGGACAAGGGAACCTTAAAGCCTCACCATCATCATCATCATTCGAAGCCTCGGAACCACAACCAACGGCAACCGCGAAAAACATCGGAGCATCATCCACCGCGGATCCGAGCGTAACAACGGCCTCAGAGAGCTCTCATCATTAGCGAAAAACCATAAGTACTTCTCAAATATTACTTTTTGTTCTCACTTTTCATTATGTTTCAGAGTGGAAATAGAAGAAGAGAGCAAGCGAATGTGAGAAGATCGCATGCAAAAGGAGGAGGAGAAAATCGCCATGCAAGCGGAAGAAAAAGCTCCCAAGGAGCAACAATGGCGCCGGCGGCGCATATGAAGAGGAAGAGGATGAGGTTTCCAAACAAAACCCTAAAGAGCCCAAAAAGTGATGTTCCGTCGTATATCCCCTTCCCCTTTTAAATTCTGTTTCTTTTGTTTTCTTTTTTCTATTTTTATAATTAGTTTATTATGTAAGTATTTTATTAGCTTATGTATTAATAATGATAACTAACATAATTTTATTGTTTAACTAATTAATCACTTTTTTTAATAAATTCAAAACAAAAATCATAAAGTATTTTAAAACTAAAAATGGGGTCATTCATTATTTTTAATAAAAAGGGAATTCAAGGATTTGAGTTTTGATTAACTTTTTATTAACCTTAATGCCAAAATTAAAAAAAATTTAAAATTTGAACATTTGTTAATATTAAAATTAAAACATTGTACAAAAATTAAAACTAACTGTTCTTCATCAAAACCCTTAAAATTAAAACATTTTTTCTTAAATTAAATTAAACAATTTTTTTATTTATTGAAACATTAAAATTAAAACAATTTTCTTTAATAAAAAAAACATTAAAATTAAAATAATTTCTCCTTGTAAGCACAAAATTAAAATTTAAAGTTTTCCCTTAATTAAAATATTGGTTCTTTTTCAAAATCAAGATTAACTTCTCTTTTAAATAAAATTCAAAAAAAAAATTAATTCTTGGTTTATGCCGTTTTAATTTTCATCTAACTATCGTTTGATCCCTACCCATCCCTGCTGCTAATTCTTGATCTTTATTCATATTTCTGAGTTTTCAATTTGTAATTAGGCGAGGATGTCGTCGTCACTATATTCTTGTTTTTTTATTTTTGGTTTGTAATCTATGCGAGACATCGTCGCTATTGCTTTTTATTCTTGCATTTTTGGGATTTGTAATTTACGCGAGTGATCGTCGTGATGCTTTTTGCTTTACAAATTTCCTTATTTTCGTACTTTAACTCTGCCATATGATAACTATTCGTCATTTGCATCATTTACCATTAGCGTCCTTCCGAAGGATTAGGTCTAACTGTTTGACCGCCGAGTAAATAGCCTTACCCTTTGACCGTTTTAAAACCCTAATAGCCTAGGCGTCCCGCCATGGATGAAAACTCCCTTTACCCTAGCGTTAGGTCAAAGAGTCACCGTACTCTATTTTAGGGTTTCCCGCCGTGGAATCCCTAATTTCAATTAACAAATTTCAACATAGAAATAGGAGTTTCAAGACTCCACATAAGCGTGTCCTTAAGAAACGCTTACTCCCCATTGAAACCTTGACCATAGTCAAGACGTTTCTAACCTCCCTTTCGAGGGGAACTATGATTACTCTGATTTCATTCCCTACCCAGGATACGTAGGCACAAGATGCGAATCTTGCCGAGTAAACTTAGGACTAACCCTTAGGTCTCTTTTCACTCTTAACCCTTAGCTGAGTATATACCTTAAAGCAAATAATTAAAGCAAAATAGTAAACAATAAACAAAAGGTTCATGTAGCGTACTACGGAAGTTTAGGGTGCTAGTACCTTCCCTAAGCTTAACCAACCCCTTACCTAGGTCACTCCCCGCATTGTTTACGATGCAAAAAATGAGGTTTTCCTTCTTTTGACCTTTTCCTTCGGATAAATCAAAGTCGGTTGTGAATCAAAGATTTGCGATTCAAACTAATTAATAGTTTGATATCCTATTCTAACCGTAATAGAAAATGGAGACTTCACTGGGGAGACCTCTCCTAATTTTTAAGGGTTACCCCTACTTTGCTTATTGTATGCCATTTACTTTATTATTTGATTGCTTGTATATAATATATCATTGTACCTTACTTGGGGTATCTTTGTTGTGAGATAAGTCCTACACCCGGGCTTGAGTGAACTTATTACAGGAGGTGATATATTCGACGAGGCTTATAGGGAGTGAGTCCCGACCAAGCTGACTTGAGAATCACCACTCAGTTGAGACCCTTTCGAAAATCATTCGGTTGAACGAGTAGTCGTGAAAACTTTTACTATTGTCGATTGGAGCCTGTGATACTGGGGACCGTAGTTACCTTAACACCACCTTGGCCTTATCTAGGACGTAGTGCGGGAACTATGAGGGAGTAGTCCCAAAACAGTTGCTACGCGATACTACACTCAAAAGAGGTTCTCTTGAGAATATTATTAACCACCGAGTCAGTCGGGAAATTGATAATATCCGAAAGATGGACTGATGACTTTGGGCACCGCTTTAGAACCTTGTTCTGTAGGTACAATTAACCTTAGTACATACCTTATGGGGATGGGTAGATCTTAACTCTGTTCATATACCTTAACCTAGGACCTTGTGTATATTTGTGCATTGCATTCATAAAGCATCATATTGTATTACATTTCATGGAATTCAAACTTTATTTATGAGCATTGAAGGATACCATAGATGAAAATAGGAAAATACTTTGAAATATTATTTTAAGAGTCTTAAGTTGGATGACCTAAGGAAGTTAAGAGCTTTAGTCCAAGATCAAGAAGGATTCATAAACAAGTGTGGAAGGTCGTTATCTTTGTTGAAACTTCAAGTAGACAAAGGACTTCTCTCTGCTTTGTTACAGTTCTAGGATCCGGATTATCTTTGCTTTACATTTCCCGAGTATCGGCTCTTGCATACCCTAGAAGAGTACTCTCAGTTGGTGGGGTTACCTATGTTGGATGGATCTCCTTCCCCTTTCTTGGAGGTTATCTCCTTCCCCTTCCTAAAGAACAAGACATTGCTAAAGCCATATGTTCGAAGTTATCCCACATCAAGGACGTCAATCACCAACAGTTGTGGAGACTTTTCCAACGTACTCTTGCTCGGCGTTAATGGAGGATTTATTTTCCTTCGACTCTGAATCTATCTTTTGAAGACAGGCTCATCCTCGAAAAGGCCCAGCTAGAAGAGCATATCAAGGAGAAGAATACGAAGCTTCCTTAGGGTCATTATTAGCTTTTATTTAGCTATTTTGTTAAGATTTTGTTTGGTATTCCACGATATTCATAAATATTTGAATTCCATGAAATATTTCATTCGTATTCTGCATAGTAGCATCATATTTTTGCATTGCATGTGTTTCCCGGTGTCTCATTCTCGGTTCTCTCGCCTTCCAGTTTCATCACCCTAGGTCCTCTGCATCAGTACAACACTAGAGCCCAAGCTCGGAAAAGGATGGAAGAGCATATTCAAGAGATCGACTGTGAACTCGAAGATCTTCGAGGAAGTGTGGGGCAGATTATGGAGATGCTACAAGCTCTTAATGCAAAGATGGATGGTCAGCCTATTGTTGTCTCTGAGACTACCAATACTGTTGTAGATCCTTCACCAGCTGTTACTGTCAAGAATATACCTCCTCAGGGTCGTCAATCCAGTTCAGGGCCTCCTACTATTGCTCAACCAGCTCAGCAAGGCGTTTCTCCAAAGTGCAAAACTCTGAGCTTCGACCATCATAACGGACCTACGCGCCTGAGGAGTCCCTTGAGCAGGTATAACCACAAAATGGTTGCTCATCAATAGTGGCGACGTCCACCTAAGTACGTTCAAGGTTATCTGATTCAGTATGCTCCACAACCCTATGTAGATATTGTTGCACCTCCCTTCAATTCTCAGTTTCCTACCTATCAGCCTGTGCCACCGGCTCCGGTCTATCAGCATCTGATTTATAAACAACCTCCTGTTTATCAGCCTGCACAAGCTCCTATCAACTGTCAACGAGTGCCCAACACTCTGGTATACCAACCATCAGAGGAGTGAACACCTCGTCAGAATGCTCCAAATAGGAGATAGTACAAGCCTTATCCTCCGATTCCGATGACTTTCACCGAGTTGTATCCTTTCTTAGTGCAACAAGGTCTGGTTGTTACCCGAGCTTTGGGTCCACCTACCAATCCTTTTCCTGCCAATTACAACGTCGCCGCTCATTGTTTATTTCATGAGAGCACGCCCAACCATGACTTGGAGAATTGTTGTGCTCTTAAGAACCTTGTCAGAGATTTGTTGGAAAAGAAGATTATGTCTTTTGATGATCCTCAGCCAAAGGTCAAGGCTCCTCTCCGGATTTTCCATTTGCCAAGATCAAGCTCTGCAAAGCTTGTTTCCAACATATCTAAGCCAGCTACTTCTCCCGTGAATCTGTCGAAGCCGGTAATGGTCCAAAAGCCTAGTCCACTTCCTTCCAGTGATACCCTATATGATATGACAATGGTCGACAAAGCATCTGGGAAGGTTATTTTGAACGAAGATTCGAAGACTGATAATGAAGCAGTGACAGATACAGCTGGGGCAAGCAAGATGATTCGTAGTGATCATACTCCCCATCCCAGTGAGGCTCCGCTAGAGGAAACCATTATTGCGGTGCCAACTTTGAATGCGAAGACTTCATAAACACATTTTGAAGGACTTTGAGGCATTTCATTTTTGCTTATTTATATTTTGTTTCTTTTGATTAAGCATAATTAGCATGTATGAACTTGTTATTTTGATTAATTAATGCAATGCATATCTTTGTCTTGAATAAATCCATTCGTATTCACTCACAAAAGTACTTTTTCATGATTTATAATGCCAACTTTACCCGATCTCTTGTTTTGATAGAGAATTGGGAGGAGGAGGATGATGAACCAAAAATGTCAGATCTCTTGTCGCACGCTTTCGATTGAAACCTGCTGATGATGTAAGGCATTGTTTCAAATCCCAAACAATGGAGATATAAGGATGATAATCCCTCTTTAACCCCTTTGAGCCTTGAAGTAGGAGTTCTTTTCAAAATTAAAACCCTCATTTTAACCTGGGGCGGGGTAGTTCTTCAGTTAAACTAATCGAATGCTCGGACTTTCAAAAAGGAGGAGTGAACCTTCGAGAATCCATTTTACCCCTTAACATCTTAGGAGGTCAAAAATGCAATGAATATCCCTCGAATACTTAATGAGTGGGGCATTCACAAGCCTTTAAAAGATTCACACGACTCGTTCAAAAAGTATATAAGATATCGCTAAGTCAAAACCTATGAAGGAGACTGAGGCAAAATTGGGGCATCCCGCTGGACTCCAAAGTCGAATCCAAAAGACGTCATCCAGGCAAAAGTTAGGGAATAAAAGCAAAAAATTATAATAAACAAGGGATTATAATAAAGAATCCCCAATAAAGAGCAAAGTCGTGTTGATCAAACCAAAAGAATAGGTGAGCGACTGATATTGTCTAAAGCCTCAATGAGTTCTCGACCATATCAAATCCGCTTGAGATATGAGTGCTCGTGTCCAGTTAACTGAATATAGGATTGGAGAACATCATGAAGAAGGGGTGGGTACAAATAACTTTGAGCCTTTATCCTTTGTTTCTTAAACTGTGAACCGATCCACGATACAACCACTAAAAGACCTAATTGAGGTAGGGTTTGTTTGAAAGCATACTCGACGAGATAATGTTTCCTGACTCCTATGAGTTATGCTCAATTTAATGTTGGCATTATAAATTAAACTCATATCCTAACTATGTGATTTCAGTCACGAGTTATTGCGATATCTTTTTTCAAAACAAAGTTTCAAGACAAATACATATGTTGCATTGATAGTTTCAGAATTAGCATTTCATGCGTGTTGATTTTTGCTTGATATCTTAGAAACTTACATACAGACATAATCAATGGAGCTTGAAGATCCTGCTAAACAGGGGCAAGCGGTTTCCAATTCACTTACTAATGCAATCCTGACGTTCTTAAGATATATTCTTGTAGACTCAGTCGTAACACGGTTGATCCGTGCCAGTTACGTCGAGATCTGACAGATCTCTCCAAGAGTTTGAAAACAGTGGGGCACTTGGACTCCACGTTTTCTGTAAAATCCTCTCGAGATGACTTTCTCACAACGCAGGTTCTCTGGGGCATGATATTTTTCAAAATGGAGACTATCCCAAAGTCCATTAAGATCAAAACTAGTATGTGTGACAGTGTTCTCCATGCACCCGATGGATTTTAGTCCCAGCGGTCTTCATTCCCCAGTAAATCTCATCATTGCAGAAACGCGTCTAAACCATTGCCTCAGAACAATCCCCAGCGAGACTTTAAGCTGACACAGTCCCCCGCAAGACTTTAAGCTGACAACATTCTGGACTGAGCCGGAGATCTCCAAGACAACAGAGATCTTACCAGCCTCTTCCCAGCGATAGTCCCCAGCGAGACTTTAAGCTGACCACACTTCTGGATGAATCCAGTTATCCCTAGTGACTCTCAAGACTGCAACGATATCCTCTAAGTGATATCTGTTCTGGAAGACCCATTCATACTGGAATCATCTGTTCCTCAGTGAAATTGCCTTACCTTCGTCAAGAATATTTCCTAGGAGACTGCCATATTCTCCCCAAGAAGTCAAGATACTGTCCCCAGGAATGTCTGTTGATTTCTCCCCAGTGAGTCTGATGAACTCTCCTTAGAGAAGTTTGATATACTTTATCCCCCAATTGGATGTACTTTTTCCACAGGAAGCCGAGGTATTATTCCCAGGAAGTTGCTACATTATATCCGTGAAGCTGCCTAGCTCCACATCTTCCCCATGCAACTGATATTTATTTTATCCCCAAAAGTCTCTGCTTCTAAGATCCTCTTTGGCTGATTATTATTCATCATAGCAATCCCTCTAGTGAAGTCATGACATCATACTCTCCGGTGAATTCGTATCGTATCCCCATAAGGAAGTCATGATGTCGTATCCCCCCAAGTGGATTGTTTTCTCCCTAGAGAAGTTGGACTTTGAAGCCATATTCGGTTCTAGCATCGACTTTTCCTATCCCTCGATAGAGGTACTGTTGTAGAGTGTCGCTACTGCGAAAAACGAGGCCGACAATGACAGAAGAGTCGCCACCGTGCATTATTTATCCCAAAGGAGGGAAAGGAAATGCTCAAAGAAAACCTAACGAAAAGGGAAAAGGAATGGTCATCGCAACCAAGTCCTGGATTCGGGAGTCGGTTACGCAAGGGGAAGGTATTAACACCCCTCACGTCCTTCGTACTCGACGGGATCCATGCTTAATTGTTTATCTCGAAGGATTGATTAATACTATCTACGCTAAAGGCTTAAGGACAAAAGAAAAGAAATGACTCAGCAGAACACAGCAGTTCTATGCCTACGTATTCCCGTCTGGAACGAGAAATCAGAGTCAACGTAGTTCGCCTAACTACGGGAAAAAGGGGGGAAGGTTGCTCGCCGAGATATTGCATCTCGCGCCTACGTACTTTCATACAGCATGAAAGATCAGAGCAAACATAGTTCGGGCTAAAAAAGACCACAAGTTTGGTTCATTATGTTTTAACTCGAGTAGGGTTAACAAACGGTTCTCGCAGTTTTGGTGTATGCAGCTCGACCTTTGGAGACTTAGGCGTTACCGTTTGCGATAGAACCGAGAGTCAACAAAACACTCCTTATGAAAATGGTTTCTAAGGATTAAAGGTCCAAGAGGACAAAAAGAATTTGGATGTTTGTTTTTGAAGTCTTTTAAAGAAGTGTTTTGAGTTTTGTTTGTAACTTGTGTCGCACTAAAGACTTGGACTTAAGAGTGAATGTGTCGCATGTCACTCAAAGGGTACCATACTAAACACCCAAGCTGTTGAAAAGAAACTCTCCAACAACCCTTTCTCAATTTGTTAAGGCTCGTAGCGGGCAACACGTGTTATCCTTTATTAAGTGTTTTAAGAATGTTTGAAGATGAGAAGAGAAAGAACACAACTAAAGGGAAACTAGTCCAATCCTAAAGTTGTCATGCAAAGTTCATCCCATGGTCAAGGTTAGGAGGGAACTATCTAATGTTGTCATGCATGGTTAAAGGCCTAATGTCTATCACATTCTATCTTGAACAAGAAAGAATGGAAATCCTAAGGGAAGGAAGACAAAAGAAGAAGAAGAAAACAATTGTAAGAATGCATACATGAAATGCAAGTATTGAAAGGTAAGGATGCAATGCAAGTGAGGGAGGAAATATGTGTGGGGCTGGAGCTTCTACAAGCCCATCTCAACCTCAGTCCAATCATGAAATAATGCAAGCGAATAGGAGAAGGAAATGCAACAAGAGCAAATCATACAAAACATACAAAGGGAAGTCCTCAAGGATCCACCACTTTAGGCATGCCTTAGGGACCTCCAAAGGAGGGACCTAAAACTTCCTTAAATGCCACACCAAGGTCATGGGACAGAGTGCGGCATATTATAATCATACAACCTAAGCCACAAATGAATACCAAGAAGAAAATGGTAAAGGATCAAGAGCAACTTATAAAGAAAGTACATAAACCACTATATGGAATCACAATGTACAAGCATGAAAGTAAAGCATCAAATGAGCAACCTATGTACAATATAAACATCCACAAATTGGTCCACATGACCTACAATGAGTCCACAATAAGAAACAATCACTATAATGTCCATCACACAAGCAATACAAGGCTTTTTGAGCCAAAACAATACAATTACCCAATTGGAAGTGCCAAATTATGGGTCAACTTGCAAAATAAGGAAAAAATAGTAAAATGCATCTAAAAATGCCAAATAAAATCTCCAAGAACCTAAAATGTGTCAAAAATAAAAGGTTAAAAGTATAGAAAAAGAATCCAAAAGGAAGAGTTCAAACAGTGGGTAAACATCCAAAGATATCCCAAAACAAGGGAATCTAGGGCCTGCCCAAAGATGGTGTTCAAAACCTATACAAATGGTAGTATAAAATCCAGAGAAAAATATATTCAAATCCCTCAAGATGTTTCCCAAGATGCCACAAAATATTAGGCAAAAATATTTTGTTTTGATACCTCAATGAAATTCTACAAGAATACAGGTACAAATTCATGATTTTAATGGCAATTAAAATGGGAAAAATCATAACTAAAAGAAAATTAATCCTAAAAATACCATTATAATTTCTAAAATCTCCTAACATGCCCAAGAATTATCATGTAAAATATCAAGATTTTATAAGCAATATTACTATTTTTTATGACATTAAAGCTAGGAAGCAAAATATGGAAAAACAAGGAAACAATTGAAAAATGAAAAAGAACCGTGTCAAATAGCAATTCAGGTTAGTGTATTTTTTGGACTGGGCCCGTGTGTGGGATGTGGATAGGAAAGTGATTAAAGCCCAGCCAGAAAATGTAAGTGATGCGCTGCGTTTAATGGGACGGGTGAAATGGCGCGCTGATGAACGTTAGATCCTTGATCTTTGTCAAGCAGCTCATCACGATCCAAGGGCCAACCATTATCTTCTTCATTTGAAAATTTGAAAGGGAGGGAAACGAAACCAGAGCCGTCATTAGGGTGGCCGGAAATACGCCAGTCATCTCTCCCAAACCCTATCTCTTTCAATACTTCACCAAATGCCATGATTCCTGAACCAATCTTGTGCCATTTTTCATGAGGAATCATAATATCACATTTAATTGAACTATAAACCTCTCAAAGTCAAAACCCGCGCCCATCCATGAAAATATCAAGAACATCAAATCTTCAAGAAACCTCCCCAATTGTTACCAGAATCATGATTCACATCCAGGGGAATGTAGTGGTGCAAAAATGGTGCAAGAAAGATGCATATTTAATGAGTAATCTTGATTTGAAGATACCTCTGAAAATGGTGATGAACAGCTTCAATTGTCCATGAATTCTTTAGGAAAATGGCTCAGAATCCTTCACTAATTATTGATGGAGGTGTTTGGATAGGTGAGAAGGCTTGATTTGATGAAAAATGAGAACTCAAAAATCACTTGGAGGCTCACTTTTTCAATTGCTATAACTCTGTTTCTCACTCAATTTCATCCAAAAAAAACTATGAATGTACTCTTGAGATTATATAGAACATGTTTGCAATCAGTTGGGGGCCCAATTATGAGAAAATGATCAAGTTGAATTTTGGATTTTGATGAAGTTGGAAGCCCATGAACAACCATGAATTCATAGCCAATTCTCCTTGTTTTTTATTGCATTCCATTCCTTGTAGTGTAAGAAAGATCAATGGCTCAAAATCCCTCCTTGTTTGGATCTTAATGGTCATAATCCAAAGTGTTGCTTAATCATGAAGAAAGCTTGAAATAATCCATGAACCAAGCCTCAAATGCACTTGATTTTGTCACCAATGATCTTAAAACATATTTTCCCTTCAAAATGAGCACAAATATGACCATATTTGATTTAATTTTGGCAAGATCACAAACTAGGCTTTTCACATGCTTTTTTACCAAAACTCCTTTCACCAATCTTCAACTATGAGCTAGCCCATCGAAACCTTGAGGTTTAGTTGACCAAATGACCCCATTCGTAGAAACTTTCATGTTGGAAAAAAGTTCATTTGAGTTATGCAAAGTGGTGAACTTGACCTGTAATTTTATGACCTGTAATCAAAGTTTCCCAAAATACCCCTGCCTTGCAAAGCTTATAACTTGAGCTTCACAAATCAGATGGAGGACTCCTAGGACTTTTTGGAAAGCTAAGATCATGAGGAGAAACTTTCATGTTTATCAAAAGGTCATGTGAAACTTCCTTCTATGGAAAAAGTGGCATGCAAGCTGGTTGACTTTTGCAGACAAATTTCACATTCATCTGATGACCTGTAACTTGTCTGGCTTGTAACTTGAGTTCTATAAATCATATGGATGACTTCTAGTACTCAAATTAAAGCTATGAACATCCTCTACAACATCCATGTTGGTCAAAAGTTGAGATGAAACTTGTATCTTGAGATAAGTGGTCTTGAATTCAGGCACTAAATAGGGGATTTTACACTGAGAACCCTAGTTTAGCAACTCCTCACACTTTGGATTCTTTTGATTTGATCTTGGAACAACATCTCAAATGCTTCAAAATGACATTCCATGAACCCCATGACCTAGAAATGAGCTTTGAGCTCCTCCAATTGCACAGTTGACCTAGGGTTAACTAGGTGAAAACCCTAACTGCAACACCTTCAACTGTGGCTGCTTGCACTTAGCAAAATGACTTAACTGAGCTCCATCATGAACCTCAAGGCACTCCATGAGCTCTATCCACATACTCTATCCATAACCCAGGCTTCACAACTCACTGATGGTCTTCAATTGGCTTCCAAGTTAGGAGATGAACCTCATAAAAGCAACTGAACTTCTCAAAGACATGAATCATTTCCTAATGAATTTGATGACTTCTCAAGCTTGGATAAAACCTCTAGATAGGCTTCTCTTAATATAAATCACACTTGATCCCCTGCATAAATGCGAATGCTAATGCTAAATATAATGCAAAGAGCCAAAAACCAAGAAGGAAAAGGTTGGGCAAATTTTGGGGTGCAACAGCTGTCCCTATTCAAGCGACTTGGACCTGGCTGAGTGAAAGCGAACGACTTTCAATCAATCAGGGTAAAAGACGGTTGGATACCCAAAAGAACCCAGAAATTTGCCAACCGCAGAAATAAACTGCAAACTCTGATTGGGATAGAATCTCTGGAGAAACCGAACATAATGAACATCTTGAACACCTCGCCAAGGAAAGAGAAACTTAATCAAGTAACTCTGCTTCAGGAAACACGTAACTGGCCATGGTCTGAACACCACATGGGCCAAAGAACAATCTTTCGAATCGTCGGAATCTGGATACTCAACGCACGATAGAATCGCATCAAAAATTTGTCGGAATCTGGATACTCAATGCACTGAACGGAGCCTGGGTGCTCGACATAATTATCGGAGCCTGGACGCGCGACGTAACTGGTGACTTCACTGGGGATTTACCGGAGCCTGGATACTCGACGGACGAAGCAATACATCACAAACTGAACGTCCACCGGAATCTAGACATTCAACGGAGAGAGAGTACCAACACTTACTAGGATCCGTATATCCAACAACCTTTATCAGAGTCCGAACACTCAACGGACAAAGCAAAACGTTATAAATTGAAAATTTCACCGAAATCTGGGTATTCAACGGTAGAGCCGGGGCCTGAATGCTTAACATAACACATCGGAGTCTGAACACTCAACGCAATAAACCAGAGCCTGGATACTCAACGAAAACACACCGGAGCCTGGAAACTCAACGAAGCGATAAACCGGAGCCTGAATACTCAACGAAAACACACCGGAGTCTGAATACTCAAAGAAGCGATAAACCGGATCCTGGATACTCGACGACAACACACCGGAGCCTGGAAACTCAACGAAGCGATAAACTGGAGCCTGGATACCTAACGAAAACACACCGGAGTCTGAACACTCAACGAAGCGATAAATCGGAGCCTGGATACTCGACGAAAACACACTGGAGTCTGAACACTCAACGAAGCAATAAATCGGGGCCTGGATACTCGACGGAAACACACTGGAGTCTGAACACTCGACGAAGCGATAAACCGGAGCCTGGATACTCAACGAAAACACACCGGAGTCTAAACACTCAACGAAGCGATAAACCGGAACCTGGATACTCGATGAAAACACACCGGAGTCTAAACACTCAACGAAGCGATAAACCGGAGCCTGGATACTCAACAGAAATACACCGGAGCCTGAACACTCAACGAGGCAACAAACCGGAGCCTGGATACTCAACGAAAACACACCGGAGCCTGAACACTCAATGAAGCAACAAACCGGATCCTGGATACTCGACGAGAGAAAGAACCACTACAAACTGGAGATTTACCGGAGCCTGGATACTCGACGGAATAGCCACGAATACACTAATAAGGGTCTGGACCCTTACTTGATTTCACCGGAGTCTGAACACTCAACGACTCAAGTAAACATATCACGAGTTGGAAAAACACCGGAGTCTGGACACTCAACGAATGAAGGATTACATCACAAATATACTCATCGGGGTCTGAATACCATCTGAACTTAACACAAACAACTAAAGTTCGACGATGCTGCCGGGGAACAACGAGAGCCAGGGTCTGGATACTTCTCGGGCTACAAAGAAAACATACCACTAGTTTCTACGGGTTGATCACAACCTGCCATGGTCTGGATACCATCCGAGTAGAAAGAACCTTTTCACTATACCGGAGGCTGAATACTCAACGTACTGACCAGAGCCTGAGTGCTCGACTTAAACTGGTGTCTGAGTACTACAGCTCCGTGCTGGGGCGAAGAACTCTGAACAACTTTGGAAGATACGATCCCAACTCTGCTGAGGGGCATACTAACAAATCTGGAGTTACAAATTTTACTGGAGATGAACAAGTCTCTGCTGGTGATGAACAACTCTTGCTGAGGGACGAGGTAAAGGTCCTGCACGTCTTCTCTGGAACACATCTTACACTGTTAGGGGTCACGAACAACCTGCTGGAGGATATTCCACATATGCCTGGTGGAGAGAAATCTGATCTCGACTCGCTGGGGAACAAACCCATACTCGTACTCTGTAAGGATTAGGGGTACGCCTGACCAACTGCTGGGGGTAAAGACGCAACTTCCATCTGCTAGGGAATGATCTTCGATTGTTGGAAAAATGAGCTTCATCCAAATCTCTCTGAGAATTTTCCCCAAGCGTAATGCCCCTGCCCTAGTCTGATTTTTGGGAAGGTCTACACTGAGAAGAAAATAGCTTGCCATGAGACGACCCCGAGATGGCTTGCCCCAGAATTTGGACCGTGAGGGGATCCTTGGTTGAAAAGTTCGGATAAGCTCTAGAGGTATGGAGAGGAACAATTCTTTTCCTCATAGGGCGGCATGCCCCAGCCTTGAGATGACTTTGTCCCTGATTGACTGATTCGTGGAGCAGTACCTCTAGCCGCGAGAGATTTGCCGAATCTCGATCTGATTGCCCCGTGTTAACCGATCCTTGGATGGCTGACCTTACTGGGGGTTATTTGATATAGCTGGCCACAGCTCTACGGAGTATTCAGGCTTACATTCTATCCTGATCAAACTTTCCACTGTGGAGACTTTCCTGCGGTCAAGCGCTTATTCGCAAGTAAAACAAGTTGTTCTGCATAAAAGATACATTAAATGCAATGCATATGCCAGTTTTTTCAAAACCCAATTCTTTTCACTGGAAAAATTTATGACATATAATGAACGAATCAATTATCAGAGTGTCAAAATTAATACAACGCTGTAAGAGGAATCCTTTTTTGAGTCAGTTTCGATGCGATCTTTACCGAAGTATGCTCTCGAGCTAAACCTGTTTCAATTAGGACTTTTTCAGGTTGTAATGTGGCCAGGTTCACGGTTAACAAGGAAGGATATAAGGCTTAAAATTCATTTTAACCCACCCATTCTCCTTGATGTTCTCTAATCCTACATCCAGCTAATTCGACACAAGCGCTCACCTCTTAACGGTGGAATGATAGGAGTGATGGTTCAGGAAACCACCTGCTTTTTGGAGTGACAGTCATTCATTTTCCGTCTTTATAGTGCCTGAAGTCACACGATTTCGTTCATGTTTGAGGATTTTTCTCTTGTAATCCTTTTCGTTTTTTCGCTTTTTCGTTCCCTAATTTTTGCCTGGACTAACTCTTTTGAGTTTCTGATTTTGAAGTCCAGCGGGATACCCTAATTTTTGCCTAAGTCGCTTGTTCACAAGATTCGACTTAGCGGGCTTTTTCTTTTCTCTCTTTTTTTTTTGTTTTTTTTGAACAAATCATATGACACCAGCTTGTCTGACTTGTTAAAAGAGATTATGACTGTTTCACTCCTTATCGGCAAGGTTTAACCATTGTGGTTCTTTAGGAACGACCTATACAGGTGTGATTTATCCTTGAACGGGCGCTCCTTTTGCAAGTTGAACGCTTGGTCAAATTAACTGACACCTACCCTGCCTCAGGTTAAGATTGAGGGTTTTTCATTTTCAGAAAGAAACTCCTACTACAAAGTTCAAAGGGGCTGACAAGGGATTATGTTCCTTATATCTCTAGTGTTTATGGATTTGAAACAATGCCTGTATATCGTCAACAAGCTTTTCAATCCAAGAGCATACAATCGGAAGCTTACACGTCTTTCGATTTCGTCATCCTCCCCGAATTCCACTTAAACAAGCGTTTGAAATAAAAGATAGCAATAAAGTGAACACGAATGGATTAATTCAAAACATGCATATTTATTTCATTTTCAATATCAATTGAGAAACAACAAGTTTTTACAAGTGAGAATTGCACATAGACAGAAAAGAAACTACAAATGCAAAGAAATAACATGATAAAATGAAAATTGCCAGCTTCTAGGAACTGGGCTTTATCCATGAATCCAAGTCACGGTCGCTGTCTCCGTCTTCAACATCGGACACAACATTGATCTGCTCAAACACGACTCCTCCTAGGGTGAACACAATCGGCCCCTTGAATCGAGGCGCACTCTGTGATGACAACGCAGGATGGTATCCCAAACCGAACTTGTCTTGCTTGTTGGGGATGTCCAGAACTTGGCCCCAACCTTGCGCTGCCCCAGTCTGAACCACTTCCTGGGCATCCTTGAACAACGACATTGCTACCTCCGGCGCTTTACTCGTAGCTGGAGACTTATCTTTAACTCGAACCTCCTCGAAGGCCTGACACAGAGTCTCGTGGATCTCACCGTCCACTTCTATATACTTGAACGACGACAAATGGCTCACTAATATGTCATCCTCTCCGCACACGGTGACAATGCTGCCACCGACCATATACTTCAGCTTTTGATGGAGTCTAGACGTCACAGCCCCTGCTGCATGAATCCAGGGTCGTCCCAGCAGACAACTGTAGGCTGGTTGTATATCCATTATATAGAACACAGTATTGAAAACTTCAGGTCCCACTTGGATGGGTAAGGTCAGCTCTCCGAACACTGAACGACGCGTCCCATCGAAAGCGTGCACCACCAGGTCACTAGGTGTACAAACAATACCTCGAGTATCCAGCTTCATTAGGGCCTTCTTGGGTAGAACATTTAGAGAAGATCCAGTGTCAACCAACACATGGGACATGACTGTGCCCCTGCATTCAACCGAAATATGAAGTGCACTGTTATGATTATGGCCTTTAGGTGTCATATCAAGATCCGTAAAGCCGAGCCCGTGCCCGCATTCGCATGGGCCATTACCCCTTCAAGTTGATGGACCGAGATCTCTTGGGGTACATACGAGGTGTCAAGGATTTTCAGTAAAGCGTTCCTGTGGGCCTCAGAACACAGTAGTAATGACAATATAGAGATTTTAGACGGTGTCTGCTGCAAGTGCTCGACTATCTTATAGTCGCTTTTCCGGATTAATCTCATGAATTCCTCCACGTCCTTCATCAAAGACTCTTTCTCTTTCCCCTGAGGATTGCTTTCTACCGTAGCCTTATTCTTCCCTTTTGCAGCTCTTTCAGCCTCTACTTCTGGTGACGCAAAGATTCTGCCGCTGCGGGTCATGCCACCTGTATCCACCAGATTATCCACTGAGTCTGCTGAAGAACTCTTCAACTCCACCTTCTCCCCGTTACAATAGACTTCTGCTCCGTAATTCCACGAAATCGCTTTAGTACTCTCATACGGGACTGGTCCGACTTTAGTTATGATGACGGTTGGCCTCTTGGGAGGCACTGGTATTGTGATTGTTTTATAAGGGATCGAAATCATCGCAACTTCATCCCGCTCCTCTATCACTTCCTCAACAGGTCTAACCTCTGAAGTGCGGTCAAACTGTAATGTTCCTTCGTCCATCAAAGTCTGAATATGTCTCTTCAGATCTTCGCACCCTTCTGGATGGTCCACACAATCGGCACAAGTTTCAGAACAACCAGGGAACACTCCCCCTTTCAACAATTCTTTCTTCACTTGACCCAGCGGAGTCTTCAACTCTTCGACCCTCGTCACTAGATTCAAGCTTTTCTCTTCTAGAATGGCATTAACTCCTGTCGGTCCGTGACTCGGCATGGGGTTTTTCACAATGTTGGGTGCTTCATGCGAGAAGTCTATGGCTTTACTGTCAATCAAATCTTGTAGCTTGTGCTTAAAAGCCTTACAATCGTCAATGTTGTTCCCGGGTGCCCCCGAGTGGAATTCGCAGCGGGCATTTGCATCATAGCCAGGTGGTGGTCGGCCTGTCAGAGGGGCCAAGGTTCTCTTCTGAATTAACTGCAGTTGTAGTAACGTCTGAAGCATCTGGGAGTATGGAATTGGCGGCGTATCGAATACTCTATTTGCTCCCCTCGAATTCTGGTACTTCATGTAGCCCTGTTGATTCTGCTGCTGTTGTGGTTGTTGTTGTTGTTGTGGTGGTGGTGGTATCGGAATGATAACACTTGCAGCCTGATGATGATGACACTGATCTTGATATCTACCTCTGCCTCTACCCCGAGAGCTTGATACAGAATTAGCGTCGCCTTCACGCTTCTTATTTCCGAACACTTTCTTTCCTCCTCCTGACGAAGGTACTTCTACGCCTGAATTTTCCCGATCTTGATGCCATTTTCTATATGCTCACCGGTGATTACAAGGTCAGAGAAACTCCCGGACATACAGTTGACGAGCTTTTCATAGTACATCCCAGATAACATTGATACAAACAAGTCAATCAACTCTCTCTCTACCATTGGGGGTTGCACCCTGGCTGCAAGCTCACGCCACCTCTGGGCGTACTCTTTAAAAGATTCCCCGTTGTTCTGGACGACATTCTGAAGCTGGACCCTGTTGGGAGCAAGGTCACTGTTATACTGGTAGTGCTTCACAAACGCTTCAGCCAAACCCTTCCAACTGTGAACCTGAGAGGGTTCCAAACCCACATACCACTCGAGCGACGGCCCTGACAGGCTATCCTGGAAAAAATGCATGAGCATCTTCTCACCATTTGAATATGCTGACATTTTTCTGTAGTATGAACGTATGTGCACCCTTAGGCAAGTGACACCTTTGTATTTATCGAAGGTAGGAACTTTGAACTTGTACGACACTCGTAAATCTGGGATCAGCCCTAAATTGGCCATGTCGAGCCCCACGGAGTCCTGATTTGTTATATTCCTCATTTGTTCCTCCAGCATTCTGAATCTACGATCAGCTTCAGCGGGCAACTCAGCGTCCATATCCTCATATAGAACACGTCGTCATGACGATCTTCATTCCATCGTTGGTCCCCATTGCCATACCCAGCGTAAGCACCCTCCGGACCATAGACGTTCCGATTGATAGTGTAACCATAACCAACGTTACCCAGACCATGGTTAGCAGTACCAGGTCCAAACCCAGCATTATGAGCACCATTACCATAACCCAAGTTGACAGTATTACCAAAACCTGCATTACCACCATTACAAAAACCTGCATTACCAGCAACATTACCCAGACCAGTGTGGCAGACGCCAACATCACTACCATTCCCGACCCCTGCAACAGTTGGGGTGCATCCGGTAGGCACAATGGTGGCGTTAGGAATCTCTGTATCGTTGCGGGGAGTATTAGCAGCAGTACCTCCGTGAAGAACTCCATTAAGATCAACTCTAGCTACCAGGGGTTGGACCATCGTTCTCAGTTGCTCCTGTCCTTGAGCCATACTCTACATGACTTCCATGAGCTGAGTCATGCGCTCCCTCATCTCTTGCATCTTAGTCTGAACGTGATCCATGGCTTTCTTGAGATTGTTCCTGGTAGGGTACCGGTGAATCTTCAGGTCAGCAATCCTGAAACAACTCTCTGAAAAGACAACAGAACGTAAGAACGAGGCTTAAGAAGGTACCTGCAAACACAAAGAAAAATATGCAAAATGCTGATAATGTATATATGCATATGGAATATTTCCCTTGATTCTAGTTCCGGGTGAAACGCATGACAATGGAAACCCCTTAGACAGCAGTAGTAGAAAACCCCTCATGTATACAAATGGAAAACCACACGGGCAGTTGCAAGCACAAGTATCTGAGTACGAATAACGACAAGCGAGATAGCTAGAATCAAAAGAAATATGCACCTGCAATGTTAATGCAATGTCATGTAATCAATGCAGATGAGAAATGCAGAAATGCAAGGATGCTACAGGGGATTAAGGTAGCTGTGCTATTGTCGGAGAATAATCAGAGCTATGCCTTTGCATAACATAGATCACTGCACAACATAGATCATTGATACTGAAGACCTCTGATATCAAACCAAAAGTTCACACTGTAGAGAAAACCGGGTGATATGGAGCTATGGTTTCCTGCATAACCCAATCCCTCTCACAGGTATGGACTTAATTCGCCGACGAGGTATGGCATCCTATGCGTTCATCAGCATCACAGACTTTCAAGGACGATGATACGATACCCAGAAGGTGTGGCATCATCATCTCTTAAAGCGGCCTCACTTAGCTGAATCCCAAATGATCGATTCCCAGAGTCGACAATCCTCCAAACCAACAACCCCTCAAGCCCAAAGGGCTGGAAAAGAAGTCAACCGGGAGAATCTCGTCTGAACGTGGATTTTGCGGGACACTAGTACATGCAAAGCATGCACGTGCCCACTACTTTCCACAACTAATTCTAGGTACACTCAAGCCTGGGTCTGGCTTATCACTCATCAGAGCCCCTCCCCACAACAGCAAAATAATGATATCATACTGAAAATAAAGTGCGGAAAGTAAAGTGCGATAAATAAATGCTAACCCAACAGATAAACATACAAGCGCTAGGAATGACTCGCATAGGGAACCGTTGGAGTCCCCAGCAGAGTCGCCAGCTTCTGGGGATGACCCAGCCAGCTAGGAAGAAAAACCTAAGGCGAGACTCGCATAGGGGAACCATCGCAGTCCCCAGCTGAGTCGCCAGCTGTCGCTACTGCGAAAAACATCGCTACTGCAAAAAACGAGGCCGGCAATGACAGAAGAGTCGCCACCGTGCGTTATTTATCCCAAAGGAGGGAAAGGAAACGCTCAGAGAAAACCTAACGAAAAAGGAAAGGAATGGTCATCACAACCAAGTCCTGGATTCGGGAGTCGGTTACGCAAGGGGAAGGTATTAGCACCCCTCACGTCCGTCGTACTCGACGGGATCCACGCTTAATTGTTTATCTCGAAGGGTTGATTAATACTATCTACACTAAAGGCTTAAGTACAAAAGAAAAGAAATGACTCGGCAGAACACAGCAGTTCTATGCCTACGTATTCCCGTCTGGAACGAGAAATCAGAGTCAACGTAGTTCGCCTAACTACGGGAAAAAGGGGGGAAGGTTGCTCGCCGAGATATTGCATCTCGTGCCTACGTACTTTCATACAGCATGAAAGATCAGAGCAAACATAGTTCGGGCTAAACAAGACCACAAGTTTGGTTCATTATGTTTTAACCCGAGTAGGGTTAACAAACGGTTCTCGCAGTTTTGGTGTATGCAGCTCGACCTTTGGAGACTTAGGCGTTACCGTTTGCGATAGAACCGAGAGTTAACAAAACTCTCCTTATGAAAATGGTTTCTAAGGATTAAAGGTACAAGAGGACAAAAAGAATTTGGATGTTTTTTTTTGAAGTCTTTTAAAGAAGTGTTTTAAGTTTTGTTTGTAACTCGTGTCGCACTAAAGACTTAGACTTAAGAGTGAATGCGTCGCATGTCACCCAAAGGGTACCATACTAAACACCCAAGCTGTTGAGAAGAAACTCTCTAACAACCCTTTCTCAAGTGCTTAAGGCTCGTAGCGTGCAACACGTGTTATCCTTTATTAAGTGTTTTAAGAATGTTTGAAGATGAGAAGAGAAAGAACACAACTAAAGGGAAACTAGTCCAATCCTAAAGTTGTCATGCAAAGTTCATCCTATGGTCAAGGTTAGGAGGGAACTATCTAATTTTGTCATGCATGGTTAAAGGCCTAATGTCTATCACATTCTATCTTGAACAAGAAAAAATGTAACTCCTAAGGGAAGGAAGACAAAAGAAGAATAAGAAAACAATTGTAAGAATGCATACATGAAATGCAAGTATTGAAAGGTAAGGATGCAATGCAAGTGAGGGAGGAAATATGTGTGGGGCTGGAGCCTCCAGATGCCCATCTCAACCTCAATCCAATCATGAAATAATGCAATCGAATAGGAGAAGGAAATGCAACAAGAGCAAATCATACAAAACATACAAAGGGAAGTCCTCAAGGATCCACCACTTTAGGCATGCCTTAGGGACCTCCAAAGGAGGGACCTAAAACTTACTTAAATGGCACACCAAGGTCATGGGACAGAGTGTGGCATATTCTAATCATACAACCTAAGCCACAAATGAATACCAAGAAGAAAATGGTAAAGGATCAAGAGCAACTTATAAAGAAAGTACATAAACCACTATATGAAAGTAAAGCATCAAATGAGCAAGATATGTACAATATAAACAGCCACAAATTGGTCCACATGACCTATAATGAGTCCACAATAAGAAACAATCACTATAATGTCCATCTCACAAGCAATACAAGGCTTTTGGAGCCAAAACAATACAATTATCCAATTGGAAGTGCCAAATTATGGGTCAACTTGAAAAATAAGGAAAAAAAATAGTAAAATGCATCTAAAAATGCCAAATAAAATCTCCAAGCACCTACAATGTGTCAAAAATCAAAGGTTAAAAGGATAGTAAAAGAATCCAAAAGGAAGAGTTCAAACAGAGGGTAAACATCCAAAGATATCCCAAAACAAGGCAATCTAGGGCCTGCCCAAAGATGGTGTTCAAAACCTATACAAATGGTAGTATAAAATCCAGAGAAAAATATATTCAAATCCCTCAAGATGTTTACCAAGATTACACAAAATATTAGGCAAAAATATTTGGTTTTGATACCTCAATGAAATTCTACAAGAATACAGGTACAAATTCATGAATTTAATGGCAATTAAAATGGGAAAAATCATAACTAAAAGAAAATTAACCCTAAAAATACCATTCCAATTTCTAAAATCTCCTAACATTCCCAAGACTCATCATGTAAAATCTCAAGATTTTATAAGCAATATTACTATTTTTTATGACATTAAAGCTAGCAAGCAAAATATGGAAAAACAAGGAAACAATTGAAAAATGAAAAAGAACCGTGTCAAATAGCAATTCAGGTTAGTGTATTTTTTGGACTGGGCCCGTGTGTGGGGTGTGGATAGGAAAGTGATTAAAGCCCAGCCAGAAAATGTAAGTGATGCGTTGCATTTAATGGGACGGGTGAGATGACGCGCTGATGAACGTTAGATCCGTGGACTTTGTCAAGCAGCTCATCACGATCCAAGGGCCAACCATTATCTTCTTCATTTGAAAATGTGAAAGGGAGGGAAACGAAACCAGAGCCGTCGTGAGGGTGGTCGGAAATACGCCGGTCATCTCTCCCAAACCCTATCTCTTTCAATACTTCACCAAATGCCATGATTCCTGAACCAATCTTGTGCCATTTTTCATGAGGAATCATAATATCACATTTAATTGAACTATAAACCTCTCAAAGTCAAAACCCACGCCCATCCATGAAAATATCAAGAACATCAAATCTTCAAGAAACCTCTCCAATTGTTACCAGAATCATGATTCACATCCAGGGGAATGTAGTGGTGCAAAAATGGTGCATGAAAGATGCATAATTGATGAGTAATCTTGATTTGAAGATACCTCTGAAAATGGTGATGAACAGTTTCAATTGTCCACGAATTCTTCAGGAAAATGGCTCAGAATCCTTCACTGATTATTGATGAAGGTGTTTGGATAGGTGAGAAGGCTTGATTTGATGAAAAATGAAGAACTCAAAAATCACTTGGAGGCTCACTTTTTCAATTGCTATAACTCTGTTTCTCACTCAATTTCATCCAAAAAAAACTATGAATGTACTCCTGAGATTATATAGAACATGTTTGCAATCAGTTGGGGGCCCAATTATGAGAAAATGATCAAGTTGAATTTTGGATTTTGGTGAAGTTGGAAGCCCATGAACAACCATGAATGCATAGCCAATTCTCCTTGTTTTTTATTGCATTTCATTCCTTGTAGTGTAAGAAAGATCAATGGCTCAAAATCCCTCCTTGTTTGGATCTTAATGGTCATAATCCAAAGTGTTGCTTAATCATGAAGAAAGCTTGAAATAGTCCATGAACCATGCCTCAAATGCACTTGATTTTGTCACCAATGATCTTAAAACATATTTTCCCTTCAAAATGAGCACAAATATGACCATATTTTATTTCATTTTGGCAAGATCACAAACTAGGCTTTTTACATGCTTTTTTACCAAAATTCCTTTCACCAATCTTCAACTATGAGCTGGCCCATTGAAACCTTGAGGTTTAGTTGACCAAATGACCCCATTTGGAGCAACTTTCATGTTGGAAAAAAGTTCATTTGAGTTATGCAAAGTGGTGAACTTGACCTGTAATTTTATGACCTGTAATCAAAGTTTCCCAAAATACCCCTGCCTTGCAAAGCTTATAACTTGAGCTTCACAAATCAGATGGAGGACTCCTAGGACTTTTTGGAAAGCTAAGATCATGAGGAGAAACTTTCATGTTTATCAAAAGGTCATGTGAAACTTCCTTCTATGGAAAAAGTGGCATGCAAGCTGGTTGACTTTTGCAGACAAATTTCACATTCATCTGATGACCTGTAACTTGTCTGGCTTGTAACTTGAGTTCTATAAATCATATGGATGACTTCTAGTACTCAAATTAAAGCTATGAACATCCTATACAACATCCATGTTGGTCAAAAGTTGATATGAAACTTGTATCTTGAGATAAGTGGTCTTGAAGTCAGGCACTAAATAGGGGATTTTACACTGAGAACCCTAGTTTAGCAACTCCTCACACTTTGGACTCTTTTGATTTGATCTTGGAACAACATCTCAAATGCTTCAACATGACATTCCATGAACCCCATGACCTAGAAATGAGCTTTGAGCTCCTCCAATTACACAGTTGACCTAGGGTTAACTAGGTGAAAACCCTAACTGCAACACCTTCAACTGTGGCTGCTTGCAGTTAGCAAAATGACTTAACTGAGCTCCATCATGACCCTCAAGGCACTCCATGAGGTCTATCCACATACTCTATCCATAACCCAGGCTTCACAATCCACTGATGGTCTTCAATTGGCTTCCAAGTTAGGAGATGAACCTCATACAAGAAACTGAACTTCTCAAAGACATGAATCATTTCCTGATGACTTTGGTGACTTCTCAAGCTTGGATAAAACCTCTAGATAGGCTTCTATTAATATAAATAACACTCGATCCCCTGCATAAATGCTAATGCAATGCTAATGCTAATGCTAAATGTAATGCAAAGATCCAAAAACCAAGAAGGAAAAGGTTGGGCAAATTTTGGGGTGCAACACAGAGGTCGCAGGGTATCCCGTCGAGATGTTTATTTCATCTCGTGTTTCGTGTAACAGCCCAATTTCGGTTTAACTAATTAATTTAGTTATTGGAATTATTTAAATTATGGGATAGTGTGATAATACGATAAGTCTACATATTATGCTATTTTATCATTTGAAGAGTTTTGGAAAGTTTAGTGGGAAATATTTCGGACAGTCTCAATTAATGGTTAAGTGGATGATTTATGGAAATTGATTGGAATAATAGGTATATTGGAGGAAATAGAATGGAAAGAAATATAAAGAATAGAAATAGAAAGAAAAGATATAAGAGTAAAAGAGGAAAGAAAAGAAAGGGATAGAAAGAAAGGGAGAAGAAGGAAAAAGGAGGAGAAAAGAGAAGAAGAAGAGGAAAAGAGTGGAATCATCAAGAGAAACTAAAAGCTTCGATTAATCCAAGGTAAGGGTGTGAAAACTTACTATCTTAATCACTATGTATGATTGTGTATGTGTGTGGATGAGTTTGGTTGTTTTCCAACCCTGTTTCCATTTAGGTCGAAATGATAGAAATCGATAGAAGCCGATGTTCGGATGGTTAGAATCGAGAATAACTTTCGTAGCTTAGTCGGGATATGTTAGACTAAGGCTACTGGAACAACTTTGGATTTAATCGGGTGATTTTGGCGAGTTTGGAGGTGCTGGAGCAGAACTGAATGTTGTTGTTCGCAGGCGACTCGCTAGCAGCTCGCTAGGCGAGCACGCAGCGAACGCTCGCTAGCAGCTCGCTAGGCGAGCGTGCAGCGAACGGTCCCAGACTTGGGACAGTGAGATCCTGATGTCCCTCGCTGGCAGCGAAGGGAGTAGCGAGGAGCTCGCTGGAGGTTCGCTGTGGCGAACGGGGTAGCGAACGAGGTCTGTAGCCTCTGTTCTTGCTCGCTAGCAGTTCGCTAGGCGAGGAGGTAGCGAACGCTCGCTTGGCGAGCGTGTAGCGAACGTAGCAGGATGAATGTTCCCTGTTGCGTGGTGCCGTCGTGGCTTGGGGTTTCGGTTGCGATCGACCCTTCTTTGATTTAATAGCTTATATGCTGGTTTGTGATGTGCTGTGGGTAGCCGTAAGGCGTGAATCCTAGTGTATGAATGTGATTTTGAATCATGGCCTTTGGGCAAGTTATGCATTGTTTAGAATTGAATAAAAATGCATGGCAATTGTGATGAATGATGAATATAATACACATTGTGAGTGCATGATAATTGTACGTGTTGATGTGTGAAGAATGCATGATAATATATTTGCGAATATGTATGCATTTATGTTATTTGATCCCGTGTAGGATCTGCAGAACCTCGTGTGCCCTTGTGGGGTGTGAGCGATGGTTATATTTGATCCCGTGTAGGATCTGCAGAACCTCGTGTGCCCTTGTGGGGTGTGAGCGATGGTTATATTTGATCCCGTGTAGGATCTGCAGAACCTCGTGTGCCCTTGTGGGGTGTTAGTGATGGTTATATTTGATCCCGTGTAGGATCTGCAGAACCTCGTATGCCCTTGTGGGGTGTGAGCGATGGTTATATTTGATCCCGTGTAGGATCTGCAGAACCTCGTGTTCCCTTGTGGGGTGTGAGCGATGGTTATATTTGATCCCGTGTAGGATCTGCAGAACCTCGTGTGCCCTTGTGGGGTGTGAGCGATGGTTATATTTGATCCCGTGTAGGATCTGCAGAACCTCGTGTGCCCTTGTGGGGTGTGAGCGATGGTTATATTTGATCCCTTGGAGGATTTGCAGAACCTTGCTTGATGTGATGGTTATATTTGATCCCGTGTAGGATCTGCAGAACCTCGTGTGCCCTTGTGGGGTGTGAGCGATGGTTATATTTGATCCCTTGGAGGATTTGCAGAACCTCGCTTGATGTGACGGTTATATAGTGATTCCTAGGAAAATCTGATGAATTGTAGTGTAACCGTATAAGTGCGAGAGGAGTGAATTCTAAGAGAATCTGACGGACGAATGAGTAGGTACCGTGGTTGTAGCTGCATAGGGTCGAGGTGTCGGTCTCTATGAGTGCATTATCATCTTCATATGATGAATTGAAATTAATGCATTGAAAATGTATTAGTGTATGTATATATATATATATATATATATATATATATATATATATATATATATATATATATATATATATATATATATATATATATATATATATATATATATATTTATTGCGTCTGGTAAATATGAGAATGAGGTCGATGTATATGTAGAGAGATTCTACTCACTAGGGTAGAACGGCGATGCGTCGTTCCTAGTGAGGTAGTTACCGGGGTAGAATGGCCGAGACGTTGTTCCCGGTAGAGCATAAGCGACGTACCCATAGTCCGGAAAAAGGATTGAGGGTAGTGAATGAGTCTTATATGAATCGCATGGTATGATTTTCGATTGTCATATGTAAATATGCATATGTGCAGGAATTGATGAGATACGTTAGCGAATAAATAAATGTGAAAGACATTGACTGATGAATAGACGATTAAGTGTGAGCAATTATGTCTATGTGTATTTAATGCGGTGAGAATCTATGGTTATGCATTATAGTGAATAAAGTATGAGGTATAGGCATTCGGTACTGGTACATTTATGTGTGTATATATATATATATATATATATATATATATATATATATATATATATATATATATATATATATATATATATATATATATATATATATATATATATATATATATATATATATATATATATATATATATATATATATATATATATATATATATATATATATATATACATATATATATATATATATATATATATATATATATACATATATATATATATATATATATATATATATATATATATATATATATATATATATATATATATATATATATATATATATATATATATATATATATATATATATATATATATATATATATATATATATATATATATATATATATATTATGCCTTGATTATTATGGTAATGTTTCTCACCCTTCTGTTATTTTATAATGCCATACGAGGCATTGCAGATTAGGATTCGCTGGAGGTTTCCTTTGGAGTATAGCTCTTTTCCCTCGCGTCGGTCGCTCTGATATGTAACTTTGGGTAGATAGGCTTGTAGAATGTCTTAATGATGTTTTGTTTGTATGTGAATGAAGTTGTGGACAACCAGATGACATGTAATTATGTTTTGTCATGTCTTAAGTGAATATATATATGTTTTAGTCTTCCGCTTTAAGAGAAAACATGAATATGTAATTTCGAAGAGTCATGCGTTTATTTTTAGTTGAGATTTATCCCTTTTGAGTTAATTCTTTTTAAACATTAATATTCATGTGGTCGTTTCGTGAGTATTGTGACACACTTCTTTTATATCTTAATGTAAATACACTCTGATGAAAATAAAAATACTCGTATTCGTGACTATATGTTTTGATATGTGATTATTTTGGGGTATAGAAAGAGGGCGTTACATTTCGTCTCTCATCTGTTTTTCCAACATGTGTATAAGCTTAAGCATTGCATGCTCATTACATTTTCATTTCATACACGTCGACATACGCAGTTAACATTTGCATGTTTGCTATCCTTGTCGTCCTTTGTCGTTACCGCCGAGTAACCGAGTTTGTCCACTCTCTCCAAGTAGATCATCAGCCCTAGGCATAAAATACTTGTTTGTTCCAAGTTTCCCCATAGAGTTCAACCCTCATGGACAATGGTTATTTATGTTACCTTTCCGCGCTAGGATAAGGTAGTCCTCATTCGAGTTCGTTTCCTCAACGGAGTCTTGTTTGTTAGTTCTTTCTAGCCCAATTCTAGATCGAACTTCGGGCCCGTCGGTCGTCGAACCTACTTGGGCGTGCATTTATTATGCACTATCTTTCAAGAAAAGTCGTTACAATCCTTTGCGGGTATGCGACAGTTCTCGCATGAGAAATCTATCAGTACATCTTATAACAACCGGTATGCGACTATTCTCACCCAGAAGCCTATCATCATTATCACATTACACTTTACAGTTTATCATTACACTCTACAATTGATCTTATCGTACAAGAAGCACATCATTACACTCTGTGATATCAATATTATTATCATCACAACTTTCTTTACAATTTACATTACGTATTACCACCCCTACTAGCAATGCTCATCCGAGAAGCTTATCCTTGTTACTCTTGCAAATAAGCGGTATTTTTCGCCTGAGAAGCTTATCCTATCTTCGTCATGAGGAGCAGCAAGTGGCCATCTCCATCGAGAAGCTAGTTTCCATTTCCTTTTCATCTTGAAGTGTGGGGAGGTTTAAACTGAATCATGTTCAGGGCGCCGACCTTGAAGTATGAAGAAGTTCGTTTTATCCTTTAGTAAAAGAAGGAACTGAATCATGTTCAGGGCTCCGACCTTGAAGTATGAAGAAGTTCGTTTTATCCTTTAGTAAAAGAAGGAGTTGAATCATGTTCAGGACGCCGACCTTGAAATATGAAGAAGTTCGTTTTATCCTTTAGTAAAAGAAAGAGTTGAATCATGTTCAGGGCGCCGACCTTGAAGTATGAAGAAGTTCACTTTATCCTTTAGTAAAAGAAGAATCTGAATCGTATTTCGGGCGCCGACCTTAAATATGAAGAGGTTTAGTTATCAGATAAGCGACAGTCCCTTCAGCAGAGCTTGCCAATCAGTATTTAATCTATTATCCCCAAATAAGCAACAGTCTCCTTATTTGAGAGCTTATCTAGTTTGGCATATAAGTCCCTTCCAACAATAAGTGACAGATCTCTCTCGAGAAGCTTATCAGGGCGGTTCCCATTAAAGTCCCTTTATTTTGGCATACAGCCGGTTTTGACCCTGTATATTTTCTACGGATTCCTGAAAATTCTGTTTGATCCCGTCACGAGGAAAGTTTCCAGAAGCTCGGATGTTATTCTTTGCTCAATGCTCCAGCATTTTGTTTACTTGATCCTACAGTCGTGCATATCCAGTTTTACTTTCTATTCTAGAGTATCAGTCGGTCACGCTTGAACCTGTTGAACAATTACTCTTAGGTATTCCCCAGTGGAGGCCGTCTCACCGGTGGCATCTCTATTGAAGATCTCGTTCTTACCATTCCCTTTCTAAAAGTGACAATTGGTCGTGCTCGCACCACTTGGCCATCACTTTAGGTTTCCCCTGTGTGTCATATTCCCCGGTGTGGTTCGTTCGTCGCGTCTGTCCCCTGTGTCGTCGTGTCGTCTGCATCTTTGCATTTACCATTCCATCATACACATCATACTATATTCATGGCATTGTTAGCATTATCTCTTGTATCGTTCCGTCCATAACGTCGCATATCACTGCATCTAAGGGCAAAATTTTTGGTTATCTGTATTTAAATCCCTCCAGCATGATTTCTCGAGCCTTTGTCGCTCAAATCATCCGGTGAAGTTATTTAAATAGGGGCAACTGTAATACTCCAAATTTTTCCATAAGATTTGTCGTTGCATCTTGAATTCCATTGCATTTTTGCATTGCATTTAACCAGTCACTAACAAGTTTGTGTAGTTGGTTGATTTTTTGCAGGAAAATATCATGTGACGCGCTCTTTAGTTCATGAAGGGTAAAATGGTCATTTGTTGGCAGCCGACTCTTAAGTTACGAATGTTTGAGCTGTAGTCGGAGAACTTGAGTCGTTTGAGTTGTTAATGTGGATCGAGGCTGAGGGGGTTAATTGGAAAGTTTAATCGTGGAGGGTTTTGAGCTGGTGGAATTAAGTCGATTCAATGTATTGTTGATGAAGATAGTTGGAAAAATATATTCATTTGAGTTTAAACGACCGATTGGGTTTATTTTGTTGAAGTCTCGTTTGAATTGCCGGAAAGGTTAGTCGGAGGTTGTATCGAAGACTGGGACTAATCGGATGGTGTGGATTGGCATCTCATTTTTCACAAAAACTTTTTTATTCCGTTTGTTTCATTTCATTTTTATATTTAATTCTTTTTTTCCATTTCATTTTCAATAAAATTAATTACTATTGTTGTTGCATTATGAATAAAAAGTTTGTTTCATTTCATTTCATAAAACAAAAAAATAAAATAAAATATATTATTATGTTGCTTCATTTTTATAAATATTATTTGGTTTGTTAGAGATTTTAATAAAAAAGGTTTTGCCATGTGTTAATATAAGGAAATTTTAATGTTGTTTCATCATTTGCATATCAAAAAAGAAAAATAACAATAATAATGTTTATTTTGACAACATCTTAAAAATAAAGGAATTTTATTAGAAACAAAAGAATTCTTTACAAAAATAATAAAATAATAAATTCACAAAAAATAATAAATTACATTTCTTTCCTAAGTTTCTAAAATGCCTAAACTATCCTTCGAGTTCCGATTCTTCGATTTTCTCTGATTAGCTTTTCGGACCTGCAAGTCAAAGAACAACGAACATTTAAGCAGTTGGTTTTTTCCGACACCCTCAGAAAATGCTCATCATCGCGTGTGTCGGGAGGGTATCGGATTGCTCCGAAACTAACTCCCGACTTTATTTCCGACCAAAGGCAAAAATCAAGCGGTAATCTATTCCAACAAGGCAACCAGAGAAAGAAGGAAAAGTGATTATCAAAAAGCGCTTATTGAAAAAAGCAGCTTATTTGAAAAGTGATTTTCCAGGAAAAGCGGTTTTGCCAAACGTGGCCTTAACGCACTTTTTCCAGAAATTTCTCATCCCACAGATCAAAATCCATTTGTTCCTAAAAGATCTCCAAGTAACAGCAAGAACCAACAAACTCAATCGAGTTTCCAGCAACCAACAAACTCAATCAAATTTCCAGCAACAAGAATACCGCCAAAAACGCAGAAAATATAGTAGCAAATCATCACATAAATTCGAGAATGAAATCCAGATAATCAAAAGCCCACATAATAAGAACAACATATAAAATCATCAAAGAGGGTTTAGAATAAAAACCCTAGGCAACAAACGAACAAAGAACGACGCAACCAAGGGATTTAGAGAGGTTTCTAACCTCGTCATCATCATCCCCTCATAAAGAAGAAGAGAACGAGTTCAAACCAGGGGCGTCACCGAGAAGAGAAGAAGGAAGTTTCGGAAGCGTCACCACCAATACGGATCGGAAGCGGCGGCGGAAGCTCTGAGGCTTCAACGCCGGCCAAGTTCCCACTGCCAAGTATCACCATCCTCAGTCCTTACCCATCATCGGACAAGGGAACCTTAAAGCCTCTCCATCATCAGCATCCGAAGCCTCGGAACCACAACCAACGGCAACTGCGAAAAACACTGGAGCATCATCCACCACGGTTCCGAGCGTAACAGCGGCCTTAGAGAGCTCTCATCATCGGCGAAAAACCATAAGTACTTCTCAAATATTACTTTTTGTTCTCACTTTTCATTATGTTTCAGAGTGGAAATAGAAGAAGAGATCAAGCAAATGTGAGAAGATCGCATGCAAAAGGAGGAGGAGAAAACCGCCATGCAAGCGGAAGAAAAAGCTCCCAAGGAGCAACAATGGTGTCGGCGGCGCATATGAAGAGGAAGAGGATGAGGTTTTCAAACGAAACCCTAAAGAGCCCAAATAGTGATGTTCCATCGTATATCCCCCTCCCCTTTTAAATTATGTTTCTTTTATTTTCTTTTTTCTATTTTTATAATTAGTTTATTATGTAAGTATTTTATTAGCTTATGTATTAATAATGATAACTAACAAATTTTCTTGTTTAACTAATTAATCACTTTTTTTAATAAATTCAAAACAAAAAACATAAAGTATTTTTAAACTAAAAAAGGGGTCATTCATTATTTTTAATAAAAAGGGAATTCAAGGATTTGAGTTTTGATTAACTTTTTATTAAACTAATGCCAAAATTAATTTTTTTTTTAAAATTTGAACATTTGTTAATATTAAAATTAAAACATTTTTTTAACATTAAAATTAAAACATTGTACAAAAATTAAAACTAACTATTCTTCATCAAAACCCTTAAAATTAAAACATTTTTTTCTTTAATTAAATTAAACAAATTTTTTGTTTATTGAAACATTAAAATTAAAACAATTTTCTTTAATAAAAAAACATTAAAATTAAAATAATTTCTCCTTGTAAGCACAAAATTTAAATTTAAATTTTTCCCTTAATTAAAATATTGGTTCTTTTTCAAAATCAAGATTAACTTCTCTTTTAAATAAAATTAAAAAAAAAAATAAAGAATTCATGGTTTATGCCATTTTAATTTTTATCTAACTATCGTTTGATCCCTACCCGTCCCTGCTTGCTAATTCCTGATCTTCATTCATATTTCTGAGTTTTCAATTTGTAATTAGGCGACGATGTCGTCGCCGCTATATTCTTGTTATTTTTATTTTTGGTTTGTAATCTATGCGAGACATCGTCATTATGGCTTTTTATTCTTGCATTTTTGGGATTTGTAATTTACGCGAGTGATCGTCGCGATACTATTTGCTTTACCGCTTTCGTTATTTTCGTACTTTAACTCTGTCATATGATAACTATTCGTGATTTGCATCATTTACCGTTAGCGTCCTTCCGTAGGATTAGGTCTAACAGTTTGACCGCCGAGTTAATAGCATTACCCTTTGACCGTATCAAAACCCTTATAGCCTAGGCGTCCCGCCGTGGGTGAAAACTCCTTTTACCCTAGCATTAGGTCAAAGAGTCACCGTAATCTATTTTAGGGTTTCCCGCCGTGGAATCCCTAATTTCAACCCTAATTTCAATTAACAAATTTCAACGTAGAAATAGGAGTTTCAAGACTCCACCTACGCGTTTCCTTAAGAAACGCTTACTCCCCATTGAAACCTTGACCACAGCCAAGACGTTTCTAACCTTCCTTTCAAGGGGAACTACGATTACTCTGATTCCATTCCCTACCCAGGATACGTAGGCACAAGATGTGAATCTTGCCGAGTAAACTTAGGACTAACTAACCCTTAGGTCTCTTTTCACTCTTAACCCTTAGCTTAGTATATACCCTAAAGGAAATAATTAAAGCAAAATAGTAAACAATAAACAAAAGGTTCCTGTAGAGTACTACAAAAGTTTAGGATGCTAGTACCTTCCCTAAGCTTAACCAACCCCTTACCTAGGTCTCTCCCCGCATTGTTTACCATGCAAAAAATTAGGTTTTCCTTCTTTTGACCTTTTCCTTCGGATAAATCAAAGTCGGCTGTGAATCAAAGATTTGCGATTCAAACTAATTAATAGTTTGATATCCTATTTTAATCGCAACAGACCGCAATCCGTATCGCAATAACCGCAATAGCTGCAACCGCAGTCGCAATTTAAAACCATGGCGTCTCCCCAATCAACGTATTGTCCAAGACTAGGGACCGTGTATCAACATATTGGATCCTCATCTTGAAAGATAAAATGTTTTATAATTGCTAAACTCATTCTCTCCCTGGGAATGATTTGACAATTTAAAAGAAAGGTCTACTTTTGTGCAACTGAAAATGTTTTGACTCCAACACCTTAGAAATCTAGGTTCAAGATTGCATCAAAAGCCTCTCTCTCATAGGCGTGTATATTTGAGTTGGATTTGACAATAAGAGGCTTAACCACCATATAATTAAACTTAAAGTTTTGGAAGGACTCAGTGAAAACCTCAAACATTTTGGGAGATTATTTGAAGTGGAGTATGTAATGCCCCGACTTATTTTATTTGTTTTTATATTTTATTTATGTGTTGTTGCGTATTTTTATGTGTTATCGGTGTTTTTGATGTGTTGGGATACTCTGTAGTAGAGAATAGTGACCTTAAAATTATAGACTCTAAGGATGAGGAGTGTAAGACCGATTACTTAGAACTTGGTGATGTAGTGAGAGTGGATAATTAAAATAATATTAGTAATATTAGTTAAATATTACTAATTTAAATAATTAGGGAATATTATTTTTATTAGTTAATTTGTGGAATAATAATAATAATAATAATAATAATAATAATAATAATAATAATAATAATAATAATAATAATAATAATAATAATAATAATAATAATAATAATAATATAGAAAAGGGGAAGTTGAGAGGGATTTGGTCGATACATGTTATTTTTGGGAGAAATAGAAGAAAGAATATGAAGTGAGAGATAGGGCAAGGGAAAAGGAATCCATTGTTGAGGAAGAGAAAATCATCGTAAGAACTCTAAGGTAAGGGTGAGGTTCTAACTAGCTAAGGGTTATTATGATGATATTTGTGGATAGATTCTTTCATGTAGGTTTTATGCATTTTCCCTTTGTTCATACTTTTGATGGAATGGTTTTGTTGAATTTGATTGATTATGACGAATGTTGTATATTTTTGTTGGAACTATTGTAGTTGATAAAATTGTTGCTTTGTGCTGTTGTTGAATCGATTAGTTTTTGTTGCTTGTTGTTGTTGATGTGTGAAAATCGCGAGTTAGAGTCTGAACGATTGTTTTGGGTGTTTTGGGGAAAGAAATCAGAGTTTTTGTGTTGATGAAAACTGGTTTTTGATTAGAACAATCAATTACATGTTTTGTATGAAAAATGGAATTTTGGAGTGAGTTAAAAAACATTTTTCGTACTGATAAGCATCAGAAAAGTGATTCTTCTGCAGGTGTAACCGGTTACCAGAAATAGGGTAACCGGTTACATTGTTGAAAAATAGTGTTTTTAGGAAACCTGTGAGGGTGTAATCAGTTACCCTGATTTAGGCAAACGGTTACACTATATGTTTTTGACATGACAATAGCTGGTTACCATGGGTATAACCGGTTACCTCATTTTGAGTAACCGGTTACACTTAGACCAATTTTTGAAAAACTTTAAAAATTCAAAACTTTCATTTCGGGAGTCCGATTCGAGTTCCGTTTGAATCGTCGGAAAGCTGACGTGACAAAATTTAATTTAAAAATAGTTTCAGTAGAAGAAGTTAAATGATTTTGTTGTTTATTGATATTGAACGCACTATTATCATTTTGTTGTGGTGTGATATGATTTTAAATGCCTTGTGTATGCTTGCTATGTTGTATGTCATTGTTACTGGACTGTAGTGGAATGTTGCATTGTTTAGATGGTCGTTGTTGTTGTTATTGTGGTCATGCATGTCATGTTATTGTATGTATTGTCATGCATAAGCTGTGTGCCCTTGTGGGGTGTGAGCGTCTTATCCAAATTCCAATTGTGAAATCGTATCATTGTTGTTGTTGTTGTTGTTGAGGTGATCATGTGCCCATGTGGGATTTGGGTGATCATGGAAATTGTGTGTCCATGTGGGGTGTGAGCGATATTATGGAAATTCTGACAGGAATTGTGATCCTGAAATAAGGATTGAGTTCTGAAATAGGGACCGATGGTACCACATGCAGTGAGTCGAGTTGTCCATCTTAATGCATTGCATTGTACTTGTGTTTGTTGTTATTATGTTGGATTTGTTGTCATGTCGGTTGTAATTGCTATTGTAAGGTTGTATGTTGTAGAATGAGTGGTTGTGCATGAGAAATCTAATGCTTGCCTTATTATCCTGCTTTCCTTTATCTATTTATGATATCTCACCCATTATATTGAATGTTGCCTTTACATGGGAATCGTGCATATAACTTGTAGTAGAGGAGTTGATGTAAGTAGAAGATGAAGTATTCTATTTTCTCTTTAGTGTTGGCGTCTATTTTGATGTGTAACACCGGGGTCAGGGAGCGTTGTGTTATGTTGAGTTTGATGAAGATTTTTGGATATCTCTAGATTAGTTTTTGTTTATGTTATTTTGAAGAATAATTATGCTTTGAATAACAGTTTACGTTGATGATTCCTCTATTTCAGTAAAGTTTTGAAATTAAGACATGTGGAGTTGCTTTGGTGATTTTAAATAATTTTCAAATAGTTGCATGTGTTACATATTTTGATATATAAGCAGTTGATTGTGTTGAATTGTGTGACATCCTAAATATGAAATGTTTGAATTTACTCTGATTTTTAATTAAACGCACGGGTTATATTTGGGGTGTTATAGCCTAAATCATAAAGAGAAGTTGAACCTTTCCAAGAAATTGAAAAAAATATGGAAAAATACCACAACACAAGCTTGTCGATCAAAATATTAGCATACACAATTAAAAGTCAGATAAAGTCCCATCAATTAGGGTGTATTACGAAGGCGATATGACCAAGTAATAAAGAAGTTCTCGCTCGAATGTAGTAAATAGAAGAAAGAAGCCCATCTCTTGAAAGACTACTTAAAAAATATGAAAGAAATAATGGGATAAATGTTGGCACCATGCGAAATTTAAAAAATATCTCAAATTTTCGGAGATACATCTTTGGCTGCACCCCAATACAAACATTTCATTCGTTTTTGAGTCAAACCTGAATTTCATAAACAAATTTATTCTAAAAATAGATCTCTGATAAAATTTCGAAAATGTATTTCCAAAAACAGTAATATCAACTTTTTACAAGATTTCTGCCTTCACTTGCATCACCTTATACGGAATAATAGTTATACCAATTTTAATTCCATAACCGTGTGACATTAAATTATCTAAACAACTCTATCTTTTTATATATTTCTTTCAATCACTAAACCTAATATATAATTAAGGTCGAATTAACATATTTCGCAATTTGAAAAAAAAAAAACTAAAAATTAAATCTTTTATATAAATAACATTTTATTTAATTAAATATATTTTAATTTAAAATTTTTATAATATAAAATTATTTATTAAGTTATTGTACTCAAGGTTGTTTAATATTTGTTAATTAATATAATTGTATAACTATTATTCCATATTAAATCAATATAAATACAAAGTAATTAACATATTTAAAACGTAATAGTTAAAAAAAAAAAATTAGGTAGTGATGCAAGTGTAGATAAAAATCTTGTAAAAAGTTAACAATACTGTTTTCGAAAATACATTTTAGGAGATGTATTTTCGAAATAAATTTATTCATAAAATTTGGTTTTGACTCAAAAACGAATGAAATATGTGTATTGGGGTGCATCTGGAGATGTATCTCCGAAAATTGAGGACATTTTTGGAATTTTGCATGGTGTCTAAAAAATATCTAGGGTGCAATAAAAAATTCTTTTTTTAATGGGTTTTTGAGTTTTTAAATCCATATCCACCCTATTATCCAACCCAACCCACTTTTTTTAATTTTTTAAGTGGATTTGACCGATTTTTATGGATTAACCCAATCCATGAATACCCTTATTTTTTTCAATTTATCTTTAATATTAATTAAAATGTATAATCATTTTTCTCCAAAAAGAAAATTAATTTCACTATAAAGTAAAAATACTTGGTAAGTAAAAATCTTTAGATAGTATCATCAAGTCATCAACCGATTTGTCTCATAAATAACTTATTTGTCACATTATCAAAACTAGTAGAAGACCCGTGTGTTCGCATGAGTAAATTCATTCAAATCTTAGATCATTCGATAATGGTTATTCCTGATATATAATTGTTATTATAAAATTACTAATAACTGCAAATATTTAAAAATAAAGATGTAGCAGATCACCAACATGATAAAGCCAATTTGTCTAGTAACTAAAAATATTTACAATTATCACTAATAACTACTCCCTCAGTTTCCTTTTTAAGTGTCACTTTTTGAATAATTTTTTGTTTCTTTTTTATTGTCACTTGCAAAATTCATGATAGTATTGAATGCACTTTTGTCAAAATTACCCCTAGATAATTATTATAGAGAGAAAAATTAAAATGAATGTAATAAATAATTAGGGGTATTTTAGGTAAAAAGAAAATTATTGTATGAAAATTTACACTATTAATTAGTTTTTTTGGAATGTGTAAAAAATAAAAAAGTGACACTTAAAAAGTAACTGAGCAAGTATAAATACTTACAAATATTTTGTTGATTAAGATAAAAAAAAAGGTATCGTGGTTAAAGTGTCCTGTGAAAATAGTGAGTTTCAGTGATAAAACTCACAAGAGTTGGTAGTTTGATATTTTCATTGCGATCCAACAGATTCTCCAAGTCTTCATCACTAATATCTTTATGCATCTTTATGTATCATTTTGTCCTCAATTGGTCTTCACTACGCCACGTAAGCCCTGACAGTTACTTGTGTTGGGCTTGACAATCCGGTCCACTGCAATGTAATCGTTGGCCCTACGCTGGGGGCTCATTATAAATACTCTATTTCACTAGAGGGTCAAGTAATCTATAAACTACACCTTTTCTCTGTACTTGCTCTCTCTCTCTCTCTCTCTCTCTCTCTCTCTCTCTCTCTAGTTTTGTTACTCACTTAAGCATCGGAGCATCTTGCAGGTACACTGGTGAAGGCAGCAACTCATGACGTGTGGCAAGCTACTGACTATTTTCTGATTAGGTACGATCAGTGGCGCCATCTGTGGGAATTTTTTTCTTCTCAGTTTTTTCTCCTATCCAAGCATAGAAGCTCAAGAACCAAAGCAACCTTCAACTTCCATTCTAATCATGGCCAGCCCATGCGACGACAATGCTCTTGAAACTGCCTTCATCCCCTTTACCAACGGAGACGGCCATGACCCCAACGCAACTGTCCATAATGAAGAAGGCGACTACAGGGACGGGCGTACCGCCTCTCCCTTCTTGGAAGACGCTGCCTTCAACGACGCCCAGCGCTTCGACCGCCCCATTGTCTACCATCCCATCCCGGTGCCAGCAGGCGCCGACCTTACCATGGTGGCCCTATTCACGATGATCAACCAGACTAACCTAATGATCTTCGAGCCGAACCACCGAATAGGGATGCTCGAGAGGGAACGACCATCACGCTCTCCCCCACGGAGACATCGTCGCCCAGTTTCCAACAGCACATCTCCTCCCTCGCAAGGGACACGACCAGTTGACGACTCTCGGAGCCCCTCTCCTCGATCGACTGGGCGTCGCCCATGTTTGGAGCGATCACAGTCGTTGGCTTCCCAGGAGCATGGCAGGTCGCCTCCCTGGAGGGAACAAAGCTCCCTAGTTTAGAAGAAGAACAAAGCCCAATGGGGTGCCTCCAAACTAAGAGCCCGACCGAAGAGTCCTCCCCGATGGAACAAAAACAACCAGGGATCAGTCTCCCCTTTACTATCGCCCATCAGGAGTGATGAAGACGTCTAGCGCTCGCCACTATGTAGGTCCATCAGGGAGGCCCCACTACCCTTCGGGATGGAGAAACCCTCATCCTTGACAACATACGATGGCACGACCGACCCTGACGACCATATCAAAAGCATCAGCACGATGCTCGATTATCAAAACATTAAGGGATTCATTAAGTGCAGATTGTTCCTCACTACCCTGAGGAAGGGCGCCATGGCATGGTACAGACGCTTCGCGCCCAAATCTATCACCTCCTAGGGCGAACCAAAGAGGCAGTTCTTCAGGCACTTCACGACCTCCTGGTGCCATCCGAAGACAGAGGAAGCTCTGGAAGCCATTATCTAGGGGAAGAAGAACCTCTCCAAGACTACATAGAGAGGTTCAACTGAGAGGCCGTCTAGGTTTCCACCACGGACAACATAAAGAAATTCCGGATCCAGAGAGGCATAAGACCTCACTCTAACAGGATTGAACGTCCCTGCACCTTGTATGCCCTTTTCCATAGAGCCTAATCACACATTGAGTATGAGGAGATAGAAGCCTTGAACATAGCTAGGGACACGCGAAATAAGGAGAGCTTTAGGGGCTCCAAGCATTAGGAGGTCGCTCCTCCTCGGCGAAGCGGGGAAAGAAGACGCGATGACCGGCCCCGCGAGCACAGGGGAGCCGCAGGCCAGTTCATTGAGCACACGCTGCTCACAGCTCCCCACGAGCGCATCCGGTCCGAATGCATCAATTTGGAATTTCAGAGGGGAGGTGTCTATTTCCCGAAACCGACGCCCCCAAAGCCTAACATGGATAAATCCAAATACTATCGGTTCCACTGAAGTCATGGACCTGTCATGGAGGATTGCATCAACCTCATGGATGCAATCGAAATCTTAATTAAGGAAGGGCACCAAAAACAGTACACCCAGAGAGGTGAAGCTCCCCGACCTGAGGCCCGCGAAGCCAAATGGGTCGAGGAAGTGTCTCATCCCTCCGATGAAGCAAGACTACAAGTCTCCCTGTGTGTCTCCCGACTAGAAGATTTCCTCCTTTTTAGCGAGCTCGTCAGACCGCTGTCCGTCCACAGTCTGTGGGAGGATTTGTGAGGGCAAACCATCATACAACATAGGATCTTGAGTTTCGAGGATGACAAATTACAATCATGGATGAATCGACATTATCGGTTCCGCCTCTACAGAGAGAAATGAAAATATTCCATCCACCTTATCCTTCCTATATCATTTAAAGTGCTTTACTTGATACAATATGTACGAATGATATGTGGTTATGACTAAATCCATAAAAACCAAGTAACTAACAATTTTAAGCAGATTTTCAGGCCATAAGTCGACCATTGAGTCAGCGCATGTATCTGCGCTTTTCTCACGGGTCTGCGCAAGAAGCTATGAGTCGACGCATGAAGACCATGAGTCGACGCATGAAGCTCTTACATTTCACACAGGTCAGCGCACGCCGACTTATGGTCGACGCACACTGGTGCCTCTTCAAATCTGCCCAAATCTGCAGTCTATGCGTCGACGCATAGACCTGCTATGGTCGACCATTCACGCGTTTGTGCTGTTTTTTGAAGACTTCCCACTATGTTTGAAAAGCTGTTAAGTTTGGTGTTTGGTTGGTTACTATATATAGTAACTTTGTTCAGTTTTATCAACAACAATTGTAAATTTGAGTAAATTGTCACAAATCAAGAAAAGTGAAAGAGGTGCCATCAAAGTTCATCAATCTTCGTCTTTTACAACCCACAACACAACAATTACACACGATAATTCTTGGGGTGATTGTGATTTTGTTCAAGGTGATAAGGTTTGAAACTGTGATCAGAAATCCGATTTAGGGTGACTTTGAAGGCAGGTTTTTCTTGGATAAAACCTAGCAGGTTTTACCCTCCAAGATTTGGAGATTTTGGGGGTTTTTCTGTACGGTTCATCTCTACCTACTTCAGCTGAGTGAAGGTGATTGAGAAGCGGCAGTCTTCATCAATCTAGTAGCAGAAATCAGTGAAGAGTTCAAGAGTGTTCCGGGTTTGATTTGTTCATGCGTAAGATCAGTCGGGCCGAGGGTTTGAAGAACTGAAGGTTATTCAACAAAGGGGTTGGAATCGGAGGTCTACTCACAACAATTGGAGAACTTGATTCGACTCGAGTCAAGGAGCAAGAAGTGATAGCATCATCAACTTCAAGAGGGCATGATTGTACATTTTGCTTATCAATTCTTGTATAAACATTTCTACATTACAGGTGATATATAATATATTGATCTCAACTCTATTATTAGAATTGAGGGCAGACGTATCCCGAAGCGAGGACGGCGGGTGAACTGCCTCAACAAATCTTTGTCTCCTTTACTTTTCAGCAATTTCAATTGTGGCTTAAACTTTAAGTGATTTTAGTATAAGCAGTTATATCATAAGTTGGGTTGATTTGAGTAAGTACTTATTACCGTTTTGAACTTTAGTGAAACAATACATTGCACAAGGAACTTAAAGCATCTTACTCAAGCCAAACCACACTTGGAGTGTATTGCACGCCAAGTGTTTGATAAATTGCCTACACCAAAGTTTACTTAGTCCATTTGCCTACTTTTTGAGCATTATAGATCATTGGTGCTAGTTCTACTAATAAGTGGTAAAATCAACTGATAGTGTGACTAGTGGGTTAAGTCAAACTTTGCTAATTATCATTTCCATAAAGCTAGACGCATATCCGGTCTTCTAATAACAGTTTGTTCTTAGACGTAATTTTTCCACGACCGCTTCCGCAAATTTAAAACAAATATTTTAAAAAACCAATTTTTAATTGGTAGCGCCGATTGATTTTAATTGGGATCTATTCAACCCCCCTTCTAGATCCAAGCCATCGTCTAACAAGTGGTATCAGGAGCACCGGTTCACTCCGTGCATCGAGTATAACTTTGATAGAAAATGGTGAACGAACCTAAAGGGGCTTATACTAGAGCTCCGGTTTTTAATGGAGAAAATTATAGTTATTGGAAGGACTGTATGCGGGTGCACATAAATTCCATAGATAGAAAAGTATGGAATGTTATTATCAATGGTCCAATGGAAATAACCATGACCAATGAAAATAATGAGATTCTGCCTAAGCCCGAAGCACAGTGGATGGATGGATGATGAGAAGAAATACAACTATGATTGGAAAGCCAAGCATATTTTGATCTCCTCGTTAGGAGTTGATGAATATTATCGGGTTTCCCATTGTCTTACGGTAAAGGCTATGTGGGATTCACTTCAAGTCGCCCATGAGGGGACAAATGATGTGAAGCTTGCTAGAATCAACACACTAACACAAGAGTTTGATCTCTTTTACATGGAGCAAGGAGAAACCATTGTGTATATGCAAAAGATATTTACTCATCTTATCAATAGATTGCATTCACTTGGTAGGCCAGTGGCCAATGATGTTGCTACTAACAAAATTCTGAGATGTCTTAACAGGGAATGGCAGCCGAAAGTGACCGCCATCAAAGAAGCAAATGACCTCAGAACTTTGGACTTAACAACATTATTCGGAAAGCTACAAGAGCACGAACATGTGCTCCTAAGCCTCGACCAACATGAAAAGAAAGAAAAGAAGGACAAAACAAAGACTGTTGAGAAGAAATCTATTTCTCTCAAGACTTCCTCCTCGAAGTCTCAATCTAAGGAGCACAATGATTATTCATCAAGTGACGATGAAGAAGATGACAAGAGTGAGGATATGGGGCTGTTCGTAAAGCGTTACAATCGGTATGTGAGAAAGAACGACATTCAACACTCAGAAAAGAACCTTGTCAACTTCAGAAAGCAATCAAGGAACTCTCGAAATAATGACACCAAAGGAAGTAAAACCAGAGGATCGTGCTACAAATGCGGAAAGCCCAGTCATTACAAACCAGATTTTCCTTTAAACAAAAAGGGAAAAGAAAAGGAATCTATTAAATCACATAAGAAGTCATCAAAGCCGAGAAGAGCATATATAGCTTGGGAAAGCGATAACGACTCTTCCTCTAATGATGAAAGCTCAAGTGATGAAGAAGAATCCCTGAACTTATGTCTTTCCGCTCACCAAAAGAATAAGAAAAAACAGGTATGTCACTTTAAATATGAAAACTCCTCAAAAATGTCACATTTCGAATTACAAGCCGCATTTAATACTTTACACAATGAAGCAAAAGAAGCCTTTAAGAGACTTGCCTCTAATAAAAGAATTTTTACTTACCTAGAGCACAAAATTAAAGAGTTCGAAAGGAAACTTAAGGAACTTAAGGCTTCCATGGTGGAAAGTAATAAATCGGATTGTGAGGATCCTAGAAAATTCCTCAACTTTGGATGCGATACTTCTTATATTTGGCAAGGTGAAGTTAGAAACCTAACGACCAAACTTAACAAGGCTCTTGAGCCCAAAATTACATTTGCTATCGATAAAGCTGATTTTAGAAAAAGTATGGTGAATCCATATTAAAAATACACATATGTAATAAGGGATCAAGAGAGCAAAGGAAATTCTAAAGTTGACTTTTCATGCTTATATTGTTGCAAGAAAGGCCATTCCATTGCTAAATGCCGATTTAGGAGATTTTTGGTTCCTAAAGGCATATATCAATGGTTGCCCAAATGCAACCACTTTGTCACTCACAAGAAAGGCCATTCCTCTTGTTGATTATTTTTTCATAAGTACAATGTGTCGAGACCACCGAGAGAAGATGGGTTCTCGACAGTGGATGTTCAAGACACATGTCTGGAGACATATCCCTATTCATAGACTTCGTGGCAAAGAAGAAAGGGAATGTAACCTATGGTGATAATAATCGTGGAGTAATACTTGGTAAAGGTAGTGTAGGTAACCCTTCTTCTACTACTATTTCTGATGTGTTGCTTGTCGAGGGTCTCAAACATAATCTACTTAGCATTAGCCAATTATGCGACAAAGGATACAATGTATCTGTTTCAAAAGAGTGTTGCAAAATTGTGCATAATGATGACAAGAAGAATATGTTTAATGGCCTAAGAGTGAACAACGTCTATATGCTAGACTTGAATGAGGTATCGTTAACAAGTGACAAATGTCTCGTGACAATGAGTGAAGACTCATGGTTATGGCATAGGCGTTTAGCACATGTTAACTTTGACTTGCTAAATAAAGTAGTTTCAAAACATCTAGTTTTAGGTCTCCCCAAAATAAAATTTACCAAGGATCACCTTTGTGATGCTTGCCAAATGGGAAAGCAAACGAGAATCTCTTTTAAATCCAAAAATATTGTCTCAACTACGAGACCTCTCGAGCTTCTCCATATGGACTTATTTGGGCCATCTAGAATTAAAAGCCTAGGTGGAAACTATTACAGTTTTGTAATAGTGGATGACTTCTCTAGATTTTGTTGGACTATCTTTTTGGCTAGCAAGAGCGATACATTCGCCGCCTTTGAGAGGTTTGCCAAACTTTCCCAAAATAAATTAAGCACAAACATTGTGTCAATTAGAAGTGACCACGGAGGTGAGTTTGAAAACCATTTGTTTGAAGAATATTGCGGTAATTACGGTATTGATCATAACTTCTCCGCTCCACGAACTCCCCAACAAAATGGGGTGGTGGAGCGCAAAAATCGCATTTTAAAAGAGTTGGGAAGAACAATGATCAATAAAAGTGGACTACCGAAATATTTTTGGGCCGACGCCATAAGTACGGCCTGTTGTGTTTTGAATAGGGTGCTCATCCGCCCCATTCTAAACAAAACACCTTACGAACTTTTAAAAGGGCGCAAGCCAAACGTGTCTCGCCTATATGTTTTCGGTTGCAAATGTTTTGTCTTAAATAATGGAAAGGAAAATTTGGGTAAATTTGACTCTAAGGCTGACGAAGGTATTTTCCTTGGATACTCTCAGTCGAGTAAAGCCTATAGAATCTACAATAAAAGATTACTTACTGTCGAAGAATCGGTACATGTAACCTTTGATGAATCTTATCCGAGAAATAGTGTGTTTCATGGCACAGGTACATTTACAGAAGACATACTCAAAGATGCCGATCCAGGAATTGATCAGCCTGACCAAGATAAAATTGAGAAGGAAAAAGATGTCCACCATGAAGAAACCGAGGAAGTTCATCCGCCTCCAAAAGATGATCTCCCTCAAGCTTGGAACTCTTACAGAGACCATCCAATTGACAACATTCTCGGAGACATATCCAAGGGTGTTACAACCCAATCTAAGATAAGTAACTTTTGTTATCACTTCGCTTTCGTTTCACAAATGGAACCTAAAAATCCTAAAGAAGCCTTACTCGATGAAAACTGGTTTTTGTCAATGCAAGATGAACTTAATCAGTTCACGAGAAATGAGGTATGGGACCTTGTCCCTCCTCCGCGAGGACATCAAGTAATCGGCACCCGATGGGTGTTTAGAAATAAGTTGGACGAAAACGGAGTAATAACTCGTAACAAGGCGCGTTTAGTCGCGCAAGGGTATAACCAAGAGGAAGGCATCGACTATGAGGAAACTTATGCGCCGGTTGCCCGAATCGAGGCTATACACCTTTTGCTTTCCTTCGCATGTGCGAAAGACTTTAAGCTATTCCAAATGGATATTAAGAGTGCATTCCTTAACGGTTTCATTAATGAAGAAGTGTTTGTTGCTCAACCTCCGGGTTTTGAGTCGCAGGAATATCCTGATCATGTTTACCAACTAAAAAGAGCATTGTATGGACTCAAACAAGCTCCTAGAGCTTGGTATGAGCGTCTGAGCAAATTCTTGCTTGATCAAGGGTATTCAAGAGGCAAAGTGGACACCACTCTCTTCATTAAGCGTAAAGGAAAGCACTTGATATTGGTACAAATTTATGTGGATGATATCATTTTTGGGTCAACTAACATGAATCTCGTGAGAGAGTTTTCTAACCTTATGCAGGGTGAGTTCAAGATGAGTATGATGGGGGAGCTCACATACTTTCTCGGATTGCAAATTAAACAACTTGAGGAAGGGACTTTTGTGAGCCAAACTAAGTATTGTTTGGAGCTACTCAAGAGATTTGACATGGCAAACTCCAAAGCCATAGACACACCTATGCCTACATGCGCAAACTTGAATAAAGATGAAAATGGTAAAGACGTAGAGGTAAAAAGGTATAGAGGTATGATTGGCTCACTTCTTTATCTTACTGCTTCTAGACCCGACATTATGTTTAGCGTGTGTATGTGCGCAAGATACCAATCATGTCCCAAGGAATCCCATCTAAAAGTTGTCAAACGAATACTTCGATACCTATCTGGTACTCCGAAGTATGGACTATGGTATTCCAAAGGTAATGATTGCTCGTTGGTAGGATTCTCTGATTCCGATTTTGCCGGTTGCAAATCGGATTGGAAAAGCACTAGTGGTACATGTCATTTGTTTTCAAACTCCTTGGTCAGTTGGCATAGCAAGAAACAAGTATCAGTTGCTTTGTCAACCGCCGAAGCAGAATACGTTGCAGCGGTAGTTGTTGCGCTCAAGTCCTATGGCTTAAGCAACAACTATTGGATTTTAATCTCAAACTAGAATGTATCCCTATTTCTTGCGACAATACCAGTGCCATTAATCTCACCAAAAATCATGTGTTACATTCTCGCACCAAACATATCGAGATTCACAATCACTTTCTTAGGGATCATGTAGAGAAAGGTGATGTTATTTTTGAACATGTGAACACTAAAGATCAACTAGCGGACATTTTCACAAAGCCGCTAGCTACGAAACCTTTCTTTCATATCCGTCGAGAACTAGGCATTCTCGATATTTCGGATCGAGTGTCATAATTGTATGATTCATCTTATTTTAAGTTACAATTATGCTTTTGAACATCTAACTCGTTGAAATTATTGCAAGCAAAATTGTATAATTCTTCAAGCAAACTTGGTATAGAGGTGATATTGTTTCTTTCTCTCTCTCTCTCTCTCTCTCTCTCTCTCTCTCTCTCTCTCTACACATTTCATTCTCAAAAAGTGATACGGTCTGACAAATACTATGTACATATGACATTTTTCGTGTATTATATCTGTTTGGTTGCTTATTATGGTGTGGCATTCTATTTATGCATCTAATGTATGCTCATATACGCATAAATATGAAAAACTGCATTTTCTGCCTGTATGAGTCGACCATAACAGGGGACTGGTCGACACACACTAATAGACGTTTGAATCTACCAAAATTCAATCAGTATGCATCGACGCATGTAGAGGTATGGTCGACGCATCGCGCAAAAATCTAGATTTTTTGCAAATCATTTCATCTTCCTGCGCATTAAATACTACTTTATAAGCATGCTATACACATTTACTCATATTCTTAGTGAATTGAACCTACAATGCCTAGTGTCTCCTGACCTTCCCTCTTCTAAAAAAGAAAAACCCTAAAAGTTTCATATATAAAAAGGGCATTCCTCTCTCTCTGCAATCACACTTATAACCATCTCAGCAATCACACTCACTCTCTCTACATTCTCAAATTCTCTCCAACTACTATCAATGGCTTCCTCTTCCCGCAGAATCACCGGCAAGCGATCACGAGCACCTTCATCATCAACTTCCATACCGGTCACTACTGCATCCCTAGTTCCTCCAACTCTTGCTGAGAAATTCAACACAGACATCAGAAAACGGGGGGTAATTAAGCAACATGCATTCTACAAACTCACTACAGAACACATTCATCTCACCGATGTTTTATCCTTGCTACAGTTTCAAGGCATTACCAACTTCTTGGAATGCAACTCTAAGTATAGTGAAGACTTGGTTCGAGTCTTCTACACTGGCATCAATGGCAGGTTCGGCGGTCAGTTCTTTCACTCCCAAGTAGGCTCCACAACGGTAAATTTTAACTCTGCTGTCTGGAGTAAATATTTCAATCTGTAATTAGCGGCTGGTGAAAATCCTCTTCCTGAGGTAACGGATTCTCACACCGTGGCTGGTTATGAATTCAAAACAACTTTAAATTCCATGTTAAAAAGGTTGTATCCAGCAAACATTGTGAACAATGATGCATTCCCTAGAACCGTCACTGCAGGGCAATTACGAACAGGTGAGCGCATTCTTCAGTGGATTGTGGTGCGCATTCTGCGGCCAAAGAAAGGTGGGCTTTCCAGAGTTAAACAGGCTGAAGTTCATCTCATTTTCACATTCTGAAAAATCAAATCAGAATTAACTGGCCTCACTATATCGCCAGTCGCATGTTCGCGTTATGGGACTCTGCCAGAGGAACTACTCTCGCATATGGGTCGTTCATTCAGGAAGTTCTCACCGATGCAAATGTGGTCTATCCAACATTTCCATACACAACAATCTCTTCCGATAAGGAATTTGGCACAAATACCCTTTTAATGATGGGATACTATTGGTGCCAAGAACGAAGGATGTATGGTTTTGTTCGTAGAGCAACTACACCTAGAGTGGTTGAAGCGTCTGAAGAAAGTGAGGAAAGGGTAGACAGTGCTGAAGAAGAACAAGAAGCATCTGAAGAAGAAGAAGAAGAAGAATCCGTGCATGAGGCATATGACAATTATCATCCAACTGAGTCACCTGGGCACACAAATACTGATTGGGTTCCATACACAGCTCAACCTGAGGACGACGAAGACTACAACAATCAAGGCTGGGGGGAGTGGCAGCACACTGGCTGGACCACTCTGGGGAAATACTATGATATGTATCATGCATATACTGAAGCGCCGACTGAAGCGCCTTCATCTCCTCCGCAATCCAACACGTCTAACATTCTAAACATGATGCAGTCAATGCAACTCGAACAAAAAAACTTTATGCGGACTCAAGATGAGAGATTCGCTCAAATTCAAAACCAACTACAAACACAAAATGAAAGGCTCAACAATTTTTCCTCCAAAATGGACGCTCGGTTTGAAGCTCTTGTTACGTCCCATGAAGCTCAGGAAAGGGACATCTCCAACAGTTTGCACTACTTGAACATCATTACTGTAGAATTCACTGACTTGGCAGATCCATACCGTAATCCACATTACTATGAAAGGGGACGAGGGCGTGGTCGTGGGCATTAGATTTCTGTGTTCAAATTTATGTTATTTTGTTGTTATGATGTTTTGCTTTTAAGTTGTTTGTCTTGTCATGAACTATTTGGGTTTTCTATAATACATTTTCTTTCATTCAATCATACTATGAGTATTCATTACGTTATTGTTTTTCATTGTCAATATTATGTGTGAATATTGGCTTATGATTAGTTATTACCTGTTAATTTTTCTGTTTATTTGAACACTTTACTCTTAATCGTTCTCTATCTCTTTTTGATGTTGTCAAAGGGGGAGAAGAGATCAAAGCCAAGGAGACCACACCAGTACGGGATTTCAAAAGAAAGGGAGAGCTTATGCTAACATAGGTGTAATATTGCATTTGGGTCTCATTGGTTTCGCACAGGTTGTCATCATCAAAAAGGGGGAGTATGTGAGGGAAAACCATCATACAACATACGATCTTGAGTTTCGATGATGACAAATTACAATCATGGATGAATCGACATTATCGGTTCCGCCTCTACAAAGACAAATGCAAATATTCCATCCACCATATCCTTCCTATATCATTTAAAGTGCTTTACTTGATACAATATATACGAATGATATGTGGTTATGACTAAATGCATAAAAACCAAGTAACTAACAATTTTCTGCAGATTTTCATGCCATGAGTCGACCATTGAGTCAGTGCATGTATCTGCGCTTTTCTCACAAATCAGCGTAAGAAGCTATGAGTCGGCGCATGAAGACCATGAGTCGACGCATTAAGCTCTTACATTTCTCACGGGTCAGTGCACGCCGACCTATGGTCGACGTACACTGGTGCCTCTTCAAATATGCCCAAATCTTCAGTCTATGCCTCGACGCATATACCTGTTATGGTCGACCGTTCGCGCGTTTGTGCTGTTTTTTGAAGACTTCCCACTATGTTTGAAAAGCTGTTAAGTTTGGTGTTTGGTTGGTTACTATATATAGTAACTTTGTTCAGTTTTATCAACAACAATTGTGAATTTGAGTCAATTGTCACAAATCAAGAAAAGTGAAAGAGGTGCCATCAAAATTCATCAATCTTCATCTTTTACAACCTACAACACAATAATTCTTGGGGTGATTGTGATTTTGTTCAAGGTGATAAGGTCTGAAACCGTGATCGGAAATCCGATTTGGGGTGACTTTGAAGGCAGGTTTTTCTTGGATAAAACCTAGCAGGTTTTACCCTCCAAGATTTGGAGATTTTGGGGGTTTTTTTGTACGGTTCATCTCTACCTACTTCAGCTGAGTGAAGGTGATTGAGAATAGGTAGTCTTCATCAATCTAGTAGCGGAAATCAGTGAAGAGTTCAAGAGTGTTTCGGGTTCGATTTGTTCGTGCGTAAGACGAGTCGGGCCGAGGGTTTGAAGAACTGAAGGTTATTAAACAAAGGGGCTGGAATTGGAAGTCTACTCACAACAATCGGAGAACTTGATTCGACTCGAATCAAGGAGCAAGAAGCGATAGAATCATCAACTTCAAGAGGGCTTGATTGTACATTTTGCTTATCAATTCTTGTATAAACATTTCTACATTACAGGTGATATCTAATATATTGATATCAATTTTATTATTAGAATTGAGGGCAGACGTACCCCGAAGCGAGGACGGCGGGGGAACTGCCTTAAAAAATCTGTCTCCTTTACTTTTCAGCACTTTCAATTGTGGTTTAAACTTTAAGTGATTTTAGTATAAGCAGTTATATCATAAGTTGGGTTGATTTGAGTAAGTACTTATTACTGTTTTGAACTTTAGTGCAACAATACATTGCACAAGGAACTTAAAGCATCTTACTCAAGCCAAACCACACTTGGAGTGTATTGCACACCAAGTGTTTGATAAATTGCCTACACCAAAGTTTACTTAGTCCATTTGCCTACTTTGTGGGCATTATAGATCATTGGTGCTAGTTCTACTAATAAGTGGTAAAATCAACTGATAGTCTGACTAGTGGGTTGAATCAAACTTTGCTCATTATCATTTCTATAAAGCTAGACGCATATCCGATCCTCTAATAACAGTTCGTTCTTAGACATAATTTTTCCACGGCCGCTTCCGCAAATTTAAAACAAATATTTTGAAAAACCAATTTTTAATTGGTAGCGCCGATTGATTTTAATTGGGATCTAGTCAACTCCCCTTCTAGATCCAAGCCATCGTCTAACAGGATTTCCCAGCAAGCCTGGTCATATTCGGTAGAGGGCCCAACAAGCTATCAGTAGGGTCGGTCAAGAGAAAATTAGAGGAACTCATCGGCAAGAGCTCGAAGACGAATGCTACCCACGACAAGTTCAAAGGTCAATCAAACCCGATCACCTTTTACCTCAAGGAGCTTCCTGGGGGTGCACCTAACTTCAACATTCCCCTCCTGATCAGGGCTCAGATGGCAAACTTCGACGTGCGTCGAATCCTAGTCGACCAATGGAGTTCGGTGGATATAATGTACGCCCCTCTGTTCACAACCCTCCAGGTCAACGAAAGCCACCTGACCCCGTATGTCGGTTCTGGTCTCCAGGGCTTCAACGGTACCACCACCAAGCCTTGGGGATACGTGGAACTGCTCATCACATTCGAAGCTGAGGAGACGACCAGACAGGTAAAGGTCCGCTACTTGGTAATTGAAGGCCCCTCCTTGTACCAGTGAATCTTGGGAAGCCCTACCTTACATGAGCTGACTACGGTATCGTCTACAGTCCACCTGAAGATGAAGTACTACACGACCAAAGGTCGGGTCGTCACCCTCCACAGAGATATTGAGGCGGCGCTCAAAGGGCTCAACTCGATAAACATCCCCCCAAGTCGACTGGCAGGCCAGCCCGGACTGAGGAGCATAAGCCACTCCCTCACGTCAATGTCGTCAACCTCGACAGTCGCTTCTCCAGCAAGTAGGATCATAACACGGGATCTAAAGACGCGCCCCCGACATACAACGAGCAGCTGTCCTACCCAACTCGCCCGATTAAAGACAGAGACTTCAAGCTCATCACGCTCAGAGATGACCCAGGAAGTTGCATGAAGATTGGCACGGGACTCCCCAACTTGGCGAGGAAGCAACTTAAAGCCTTCCTCCGGGAGAACGCTGACCTCTTCGCTTGGAACACTGCGGAGATGCCCGACCTCGACCCCGACGTAGCATGCCACCACCTCACCATAGATCCGGCCGCTAGGGCCATAGTTCAATGTAGGCGCAAGCAGTCTCCCGAGAAAGCGGAGGCTGCTGAAAAAGCTGTAAAATACCTCCTAGAGGCAAGTTTAATATCGGAAGCCCAGTACACAACCTGGCTGTCCAACATTGTACTAGTTAAGAAACATAATGGAAAAATGGAGAATGTGTGTTGACTATACTGATCTCAACCAGGTATGTCCCAAAGATGCTTACCTGTTACCTAACATCGACAAACTCGTCGACAATTCTACAAGTTTTAAACTGTTGTCATTCATGGAAGAATACTTGGGATACAATCAAATCTCCATGGCTAAAGCCAACAAGCAACACATGGCCTTCATGACTGAGTTGGGCAACTATTACTATAACTTAATGCCCTTCGAATTGAAGAATGCCAGCACGACCTATTAGCAGATGATGAACAAGGTCTTCTGGGGAGAAATCGGGGACATGCTCGAAGTGTACATGGACGACATGATCGTAAAATCACGAGAAGAGGTCGACCACACTATTCACCTCAAGAAGGTCTTTGCGACAACGAGGAGGTGCAGGATGAGGTTCAACCCCGAGAAGTGCACTTTTGACGTACGGGCAAGCAAGTTTCTCGGATTCTACCTGACAGAACGAGGAATAGAAGCGAATCTAGACAAGTGCAGAGCTTTCTCCGAGTTCACCACACCGAGCATAAAAAAGTCCCTCCAATCACTAAACGGGATGCTCGTATCTTTGTCACGATTCATCGCCAAGTCTGCTCAGCACACCTTCCCCTTCTTTAAGCTTTTACGCAAGGAGGCCGCATTTAAATGGGCCGAGGTGTGCGAAGAGGCCCTCCTCCACCTCAAGCAAGTCTTCTCAGAGCCACCAGTGCTGTCAAGGCCCGAAGCCGAGGAAACCCTATACCTGTATCTCGTTGTTGCCACGGAGGCCGTCAGCGCAGCCCTGATCCGCGAAACTCCCGAAGGGTAAAAGTCGATATACTTCACGAGCAAATACCTCCAAGGTCCCGAGCTTAAATACCATCAAATTGAGAAGGTCTCTATATCCCTCATCAACGCGACCAGGAGGTTACAAAATTAATTTCTAGCCCATACGATCATAGTCAGAATCGACCAACCCGTCAAATAGCTACTCGAACGATCGGATATGTCGAGAAGAATGCTCAAATGGTCACTCGAACTCTCTGAATTCAATGTCCAATGCGAGAGAATAAAAGCCATTCAGGCTTAAGTCCTAGCCGACTTTGTCGTGGAGATGGCTTCCACAGAGTCCCCGACCCCCGGGGCGCACAAATGGACCATCTTCGTCAATGACGCCTCTAGCTCGATAGGAAGTGGAACGGGCATCATACTGGAAAACAAGGAAGGTATCCTTATAGAAGTCTTCCTCGCCTTGGTGTTCCCAACATCGAACAACCAGGCCAAGTACGAGGCGTTCCTCGCAGGACCCCATCTGGATGAAGACCTTAGCGTGAAGGAGGTAAAGATCTTTACCGACTCCCAGCTTGTGGCATCCCAGGTATAGGGAGAATATCAAGCCAAGAACGACAACCTCGCCGAGTACCTCTCCTTGGTAAGAGAAAGAATGAAAAGCTTCAATTCCATAGAGGTACGACACCTTCCACGCGAACACAACACCCGGGCAGACATCCTATCTTAACTGGCTAGCACGAAGAAGAAGGGCGAAAACAAATTCGTAATCTAGAAGGTCCTCTCTAGCCCCAGCATCGAGAGGGGCACAATAACTGCCGAGATAAATGCTATCAGCGACAGTGACTGCTGGATGACCCCTGTGTACGCCTACCTCAGCACATGACGACTTCCCGATGATGCCAAAGAGGTGAGCATGGTTAGACGTCGAGCCTGCTCGTACGTCATGATCGAGGAAAAACTATACAGATGTGGATTCCCCATCCCCCTCCTCAAGTGCGTCGACGAATCCAATGTACCGGGCATACTCCAAGAGATCCAAGAAAGGATCAACGCCCAATACCCTGGCGGAATATCACTTGCCCGCAAGGCCCTAGCAGGGTATTATTAGCCACCATGCAGCAAGATGCCAAAGAGCATGTCAAGAAGTGCGACAAATGCCAAAGACACGGAGACATGCACCTGGCCCCGCCAAACGAGCTCAAAACACTTTCGTCGCCATGGCCATTTGCATGGTGAGGGATGGACATCTTCTGGCCCTTCACCATCGGATCCTACCAAAATAAATATTTGATAATCGACGTCGACTAACTCACTAAATGGATAGAGGCTGAACCCTTAGCCAAAATCACGGCCCAAAACATACTCTGTTTCTACAAACGGAACATACTTGCCCGGTTTTACGTGCCCCAAGCCATCGTCACCAACAACGGGACACAGTTCACTGACACGAACTTTCAGGACTTCGTCACCAGTCTATGTACGAAGCAAAACATCATGTCGATCGAACACCCGCAGACGAACGGGCAGGCCAAAGCCGCTAACAGAGTGATTTTGCACGGCCTGAAGCGAAGGATGGGAGACGCTAGGAAAAGATGGGTCGAGGAGCTACACAACGTCCTCTGGGCTTACAGAACCACCCCGCACTCGACAATTGGGGAAACCCCATTTCGGCTGACCTACGGGACTGAGGTGGTGATTCCAGTGGAAATAAGGGAACCTTTCAGGAGAGCCAAGTCCCCCCTCCTAGAGGAGGCAAATGACAAGGCACTAAGGGAAGAACTCGACCTAGTCGAGGAAATTAGGTCGGGGGCCTCTCTACGGGGAGCCTCGTTGAAACAAAGGATAACATTATGGCACGACAAGAAAGTCATCAAGCACGAATTCCTGGTGGGCAGCCTGGTTCTACGAAGGAAACAGAAGGATTCACACGAGGGCAAGCTTGCCACAAACTGGAAAGGCCCCTACTGTGTCCGAGACAAAATAGGTAACAAGGCCTATTACCTCAAAAACCTACACGTGGAAGAACTTGCTCGACCATGGAACATAGAAAAACTCAAGCAACAATACAGTCAGACACTGCCCGCGACCCGTTGCCGCCGCGACCACAGGGGCGCGACACGGTACAGACGTGACTCTTAACTTTAAAACCAAAAAGAAAAGAGTCAGCCCCTTGCATGTGCGGGCAAGACGCTTGATCCAGCGGGGACCCCTCAATCGAGCCCCGCCGCTGTCGTACCATTGGGGAAGAACATCCAGCTCGCGATGGGAAGTTCATGCCCGGGAAAAAGACCTCGACCGAGATCTTGGCCCCATTATCGATCGGATACCAACTCCGATCATCCGACCAGTTCCCCGCACAATCGGTCACCAAACAGGTCGAGCAAGAAAACAAACAGAATGCAATTCATACATAGAAAACAAGGAAACAAAGAAAATAAATCACACACATCATAAAAGTAAAATTACTACATTCCTAAAATAGCGGGCAAAGCCCATTCTTCAAAAATTACAAGAATGGCATGCAAGCCAACGCATGCCAAGAAAATAACATAGGCACGCAGACCAGAAAGACAAAAACAAAACTAAGAGGCTTCATTCTCCTCCTGCTCATCGCCCACCTTAACCAGGTCATCGTCTTCCTCCTCGACTCCCGGCGTGACCATGCGTCACTCGACGACCTGATGGAAGGGCCCTGTCCATTCGATGATAAACAGAACATCTGGGTTCACAATCCAAAGTTGCTCTTCGACACTATCGTAGCCCACCTCGAGAGCCCCCACGCAATCCTGCTCAAGCTTCCAGATCCTCGACACCAGAGCCTCCCAAGACACTATGAGCTTTTCCTCAGCAATCTCGTCCTCCGCAGGCTGGAAAGCCGCCTCCAATTTGGAAATCCATGCTAATACCCTCGTCCTCTCTTCACCCGCGGACTTCAACTGCTTTTCCACCTCACCGTGGAGCTTAAGCTAGGCAACACTCTTTTCTTTGGTCTAGTTGATATCAGCAGCCAACTTGCTCCTATTTGCCTTGACGGTCGCATGGCCATCCCGGAATTTGGAGAGGTCGGCTGAAGAGAAAGCCTCATCATTGAGAACCAGAGTCGTCTCGAAGACCCACACACCACAGCCAAGTCCTTCGTTAGAGCCTTCTTCCTCGTCTTCTGACTAGCACCCAAGATGGCTTTGGTCTCCACGACACCCACCACTAGGGAGTTGGCCCTACAAAAGAACACGGGTTACAGATGACAGGGTGGGAGCAAGAACCTATCCTCGGAACTACCCTCAGTGAGGTTGACGATCTCTGGCTCATTAACTCGCGCCCTTTTAGGTGTCCTCTGCGAGGAGGGGGATTGGCTGCCCTGGAGGGAAGAAGAGGAGCCACCGGGCCCCTGGTCGGGACCAGGCATCTGCTGTACATGGGTAATCCTCCCCTTACCAGATTTATTCACACCCCTGTTGGCCGCTGTCGCTTCCGCGAAAATAAGGTGCCGGAAAAACAAAAGAGTCGCCACCTTTCGTTATTTATCCCTCAGAATGGGTAAGGAAACGATCGAAAAAACCTGACGAAAAGGTATAAGACGAGGTCATCGCAACCATTGTCTGGGTTCGGGAGTCGGTTACACAAGGGGAAGGTATTAGCACCCCTCACGTCCATCGTACTCGATGGGATCCATGCTTGTTGTGTTTATCTGACGGGTTGGTTTTATCTATCTACCTATCAAGGCTGGTCTAAAAAGAAAAGAAAATGACTCGGCAAAGCGTCGCGCTTTATGCCTACGTATTCTCATCAGAGAATGAGAAATCAGAGTCAACGTAGTTCGCCTAACTACGGGTTACGGGGAAGGTGGCTCGCCAATACATCAGTATTGTGCCTACGTACTCTCAATAGGTATGAGAGATCAGAGCTTACGTAGTTCGGGATAATACGACTTACGGGGATTCAGATTCATCTGTTTTTATCGAATAGGGTTAACAAACAGTTCCAGCAGTTTGGTGTACGCAGCTCGACCCTTGGAGACTTAAGCGTTACCGTTTGCGGTAGAACTGGGAGTTAACGACACTCTTTTCTTCAGAAAAGCTCCGTTTGAATTATGGGCCCACGGGGCAAAAAGGTTTGAAGTTTGTTTTTTGTCTTTTACGAAAGAACTGTTTTTTATGGATGTTTGCAGTTCATACAGCACTAGAGACTATGACCTGGGAACGAATGTGTCGCATATCGTCCAAAGTACGTATACTAAACATTCTAGACGATTAAGAGGAGGCCGCTCAATTATCATTACCCAAGTAGCTTAAGGCTCGTATCGCGCTTATACTAACTTGTCTTTATTACGTTTTTTACCGTTGTTTGAGATGAGAAGAGAGAGGGACAACTCCGGGGAAGACTATCAAGTCCTAATGTTGTCATGCCAAGGATTCATCCTATAGTTGAAGTTTGAAACAGGGAACTCCTAGAAGTTATCATGCATAGGTTTCAACCTAAAGTTCTATCATCACTTCCTTATCAAAGGAAGTGAGATTCCTAGGGGATCATGTCAATGATGAACAGAAACAGATAAAGCATCAACTTAAACAGTAAACAGTAAACGACTGTAAAATGCATGCAATGCAAGTGAGGGAGGAAATGTGTGTGGGGCATCAGCCTCCACAAGCTCGTCTCAACCTCAAGCCAGATATGAATAACTATAATCATACAGAAGAAATAGCATGCTATCAAGCAAAATATAATAACTGCAATCATACAGGGGAAATAACATGCTACCAAGCAGACACACCAGACCACATAGGCAAGGGAGCAGGGCTCTACCGAATACCCGCAAGCAAAGCCATACAGTAAAAATACAAGCAGAGGGAGCAACTCAACCTCTAGTGCAATCATGCTCCTAGCTTAAAACAATCTAAATATGAACTTATTCTAATGCATCAAGAAAATCACACAAGGCACATCAATACAGTTGCACCGAAAGAAAACAGACAGGAAAGAAAGCAAATCAACAGCTTCCACAGCTTCACAGCAAAGCAATCATCTGACAGCAACTCAGTCTTCAGTCTGTAACTGCCCTTCAAGGCTATCATCTTCCATAGCAAGTTTCAACTTGCTTCTCCAAGCTTTTAACACATCAGACATAAGTATCAACTTATTCTCTCTTCTTCAAGCCTCAACTCTTCAGTCAATTCCACCTTCAGGCTTCACTCCTAATATCAAGTATCAACTTGTTTCTTCAGGCTCTCAAAGTATCAAACACAAGTATCAACTTGTTTCCTCAAGCTTCAGCCCTTTCTTCAATCTCAATTTGATCTTCTTCACAAGTATCAACTTGGTCTTCAAGCTTCAACTCTCTCCTCTTTACCAGTATCCATTTGCTCTTCTTCATCTACAAGCTTCAGCCTCTAAGGGTAAACTTTAAACACAAAGAAGTATCAACTCCTAGCATTCAATCTTCTTCAAGAAAAGAACTCCATCCTCTATCAAGGGAGAAAGATTCATCTAACAAGAGCAAAGTTTGGATGATTGGTAGCAGAGTGAAGACCAAAGGTCACCACTAAGCATCCTATCATCAGAGAAAGGGACCCTCAAAGATTCTACCAACTTGTAAAGAGCCACACATCCTACCAAAGGAGGGATGAGGCCTTTACAAGGGGACCTTAAATCATAGGGAAGAATGGAAGTGATCAACATCTTCCATGTTTATGAAGGAAGAGAATCTATCTAGAAGCTCTGCCTACAAAACCCTAATCTTATCACCTACTCAACACTACACCAAAATAAGGGAAGATCTTCACATCCAAGCTTCTTCAAGCAATCCATTACATATTCAACTTGCCTTCAACCTCATCCAAGAGCAAGAGAAACAAAATCCTAATCTAAGGGAACTAAAGAAGTCATTCTAGTTGAATTAGTGCCTTAGAATCATCTAAAGTTAGCACCTAAACTAAAATCAAACAAAAATAGTAAACTACATTGTAAATTCCTACAAAAATTCCTAAGGGATCCTAGTTCAATCATGAATCTACCATACAAAAATCAGAGGTTGAATCATCCACCAAGCTCTAAAAATAAAATCTAAATCACAATGTATCAACCATAAACCCTAAAAATGGAGCTTCTAAAGTTTCACCCTAAAACTACCACTTACATTCATCAAAAAAGTGTGAGAAACATCTAGGGGGAACATGCATATCTATGCTAGCTACTCACAAAAAATCAAGGCCAAAATCATCATCACATGATCAAACCAAATTCAACAAGATCAAGCATCAACCATGACTATTTTAATGTCAATTAAAATGTAAAAAATCCCATAAAATCAGAAAATGCATGGAATATTAATATTTTTTATCTAAAAAATACTAGATTCAATCATGGATCCATGGAAAAAAGAATGGGATTAATTGAGTTATTTTTCCATTTTTTATGAATTTTCCAATAACCATGAATAAAATGATAAATAAAATGAAAATCAAAATAAAATAAGAGGCGCATGGTGTGGATAGCAAATGAATCCAGTTCATTTCAGAGTTGGGCCCAAAAAGGGGGTGTGAGTATCAATCTGCACTAAGCCCACCCAGATTACATTAATGAAACGCTGCGTTTGAACATAACTCAGAAATCCTTCACAAACTTTCTTTCACGCGTGGCCGTTGGATGAGGTCTTCAATCAAAGTCCACCTAGGATCTAATGGCTATCCAGTCATCTTCAACCTTTTGAATTTCTGAGTTTCCTCCCTCTGCGCGCGCTAGAGTCACCGCCAGTGACTTCTCTGATCAACATTCCACAACCCTAACTCTCTATAGAATCCACCATTGGCCACGATTCCTTGATGAATCTTGTCCCAAATTTCCTCAGGAATCCATTCATGCCCTTAATTCATTCTAAAAACTCAAGATTCGCAAGAACACAATCTCAACCAAAAATTGTAACAACCCTAATTGGTCACTAATCTCCAAATTGATGATCCAAAAACCTTCCTACATCAATCTACAATGCATCTAACACCATAATTCCCTTTGATTCTACCTAATTTGAGCCATGGGATAAGAACTGCATACCTGGTAAACTTGAGCAAACAGAGTGGTTGAATCTTCAAATCAACCCTCAAGAACTTGTAGAATCCTTCACTAGCCTCTAACCAACCTTCTGTATGCAAAGAAAAGAGTTGAAATGCCCTAGATTCTTGAAACCGATTCTGAGTTGCAAGCTTCCAACTCCAATGGCTACTTCACGATTCCTCCACCACTTGGCCTTGAATTTGATCTGGGATCAATCACCAACCTCAGAGCAAGCTATTGAGATCAATTTCTTGGACTGAAATGGCCTCTAACCTTGTAACAGATTTGGATTTGCAATGGGAAATTTCAAAGTGAAATCTCACTCTCCTCTCTCAATTCTCACCAACCTTCACTCTGAACCACTTCTAAATCATATATAGAACATGGATGAATGATCTAGAAAGTTCTATATCACTCTAATGAGAAATTCAATATCTCACTTCACTTGAAAATCCAATCTCATGGTATACTCAAGACAGTCCTTGCATCAGCTTGTATTCATCATGCTTTTCATCTAAATTCTCTCCAAATGAGATTATAAAAGTGTTTGGATTGAAAGGAGCTTTGGTTATGCCTTGCATATTGGTTTGGCAATTGTTACTTATGATGTAAGTAACCATTTTTCAAAGCAAGTCCTCAAATAAACCCTCCATTAAAAATTGTGGCAATGTCAATGTTCTTAAAATGTGTTTTATAATCAAATTGGTATGTCATATGGCTTGGTTTGGACATGTAGATCAAAAATCCCAATTTCCATCTTTGGTTCATTTGAAATTCATTCTTATTTTAGGCCATTTTTGTGATTTTGTGAAGCAAGCTATTCCAAGCTCTCATGACCTATTGGATAGCCTTAAAACATCATTTTGAACAAGTTTTATGTTGAACATTTTCCCATTTGAAGCTTGCAAATAGGAGTTATGGCCTTATGATTGAAATGACCTATAATCTCCAAATGACCAAAATACCCTTGACTTGTCAAAGCCATAACTTGAGTTCTACAAATCCTATCAAGGACTTATAGTACTATCTAGAAAGCTAAGAGTATAAGGAACAACATTCATGTTGACCAAAAGTTCATAGGAATCATCCCTCTAGGGCAAAAGTTTCATGCAAGTTGGACAACTTTCAAGCTCCAAATTCACATAACTCAGATGACCTGTAACTTGTCAAAGTCATAACTTGAGTTCTACAAATCCTATCAAGGACTTCTAGCACTCAAATTAAAGCTAAGATCATGCTCTACAACATTCATGTTTGGGGAAATATGAGATGACAATCACATCTTGAGTTAAATTGCCTTGAAGATAGGGGTCAAACTAGGGGATTTTACACTGTCAAGCCTTAGAAACCCTAGCTTGAAACTTCTCAAACTCTTCAATCATGATGAGTTGACCTTGGAATCATCCTTATAACATCTCAATTTATCAATCCATGATCACATGGCTCTTGAATTAGGTCTCAACCTCCTTCAAATCCTCAGTTGACTTAGGGTTGACCCAGTCAAACCCTAGCTGCACCAATCATGGCTGAGGCTTCTTATTCTTGCACAGTGAACTGTCTAGGCCTCAAAGTGATCTTCAACACTTCTCATGAGCTCTCTCAAGACCTCAAGTCTAACTTCATGGCTTCAGAATCATCTGATGACTTCCCACAACTCTCAAGTTAGGAGACACACCCTCTTGGCTTCAATCACTCTCTCTGAGGATCTTTTAACTTCTCTAACAAGGATATCAACCCTTGGGCACCTGAATAACCTTATTAGATAGCTTCATAGTCTTGTATAGCTCTTGACTGGTAATCATACCTCTTGATCTCCTGCATACATGTCAATGAAATGCAAATGATAATGCTAATGTGCATGAAATGAAACATAAGCCAGGTAAAGAAATATTGGGCAAATTTTGGGGTGCAACAGTTGCCCCTATTCAAACGGCTTGGACCTGACTGGGTGAGAAGTGAATGACTCTCAAAAAATCAAGGTAAAAGGCGGTTGAATACTGTCGCTACTGCGAAAATCGGCGCCGGCTTAACAGAAGAGTCGCCACCGTGCGTTATTTATCCCAAAGGAGGGAAAGGAAACGCTCGAAGTAAACCTACCGCAAAGACGGGAAAGGAATGGTCATCGCAACTAAATCCTGGATTCGGCAGTCGGTTACGCAAGGGGAAGGTATTAGCACCCCTCACGTCCGTCGTACTCGACGGGATCCACGCTTGTTTTCTAGTACGGATTTTTATTCTATCTATTCTACAGGTCAAGGGTTAAAAGAAAAGAAAATGACTCGGCAAAGTATCGCACTTTATGCCTACGTATTCCCGTCTTGAACGAGAAATCAGAGTCAACGTAGTTCGCCTACCTACGGGAAAGGAGGGGAAGGTTGCTCGCTAGGATATCGCATCCTATGCCTACGTACTTTCATACAGCATGAAAGATCAGAGCAAACGTAGTTCGGGCCACGTACGGCACAAGTCTGTCTTGATTGTTTATATTCCTTCTAAAAAGGTTTTTCTGATTATTGGTCCAAGCGGACAAAAATGACGTTTTGATTGGTTCACATTCTTTTACGGAAGAAATGTCTTTTATTGTGTTTGAAATGGTTAGTGTATTTTTGATTGTTTTGAGGAAGAAGAGACAGAAACTCTAAAACCTATGGTTTAAAAAGGGAATCAAAATCTACCCTAATGTTATCATGCATGGATGAAAGCCTAATGTCTGTCATATTTCTCTCTTGCGCAGAGAGAAACAGAGATCCTAAGGGGATAAACGGAAGAACAACAACATATATATAGTAAAGCAGTAAAATGCATGAATGCAGCAGTACAAGTGAGGCAAGGGAATCCCACTCAACCTCGAACCTAGAAAACAATGGGCAAAGTGAAACAACTTCACTTTAACCTCCAGGGGAAAATTAACAAACAATACAGTCAAGAAACTCAAACAATACATCACCAGCTCTAAACAGCACCAGCAGCTCTAAACAGCAAAACCTGACAGCACAAGCTCCTTCTCCTATCAGTCTTCAAGGCAATGAACTTCATCTTCAATCTTCAAAGTTTCTTCAAAGCAAGCTCTCCTAGATGAGTAATAGTTCACAAGATGATTTGGGGATGTTAAACAGTCAGTTAACCACCAAAGGTGGCATACAGACTGTTAACAAAATACAGACTGTTTCTCTCAAAAGTTCTATCTTCTAGATACTGTCACTAATCCTTCCAAAGGAAGGAGGTGAGTATCAAAGAGATACTTTGAATCATAGATAAGAATGGAGGCAATAGAAGCCATCCATATTTGTGAAGAAATTTTCTATTCTAAAGCTCTACCTAGCTCTTAGGTCCTATGATCTTCAATCAATCTTCAAGCAAGCCAAGCATCTTCATCAACTTTGAACTTGATCTTCAACTCTTTGTCTTCATTATGCTTCATCATCATGCTCTTTAAGACAAGCCCACACCCCAAGCAAGCCCAATAAGCCCATACAAACAAAATAAACCCCAAAAGGGCACACCACACAAGCATACAATTGCAAAATATACTAAAAATATTAATATAGTAGGGAAAATTCTAATATTATTTCAAAGGGATCTACTAAACCTACCCTTAATACCCATATATTCCCCATAGCCTAACTTGTCCTAAAAAAACCCAAAAGAAATTGTTTTAATGCACCTAAGTTGAAGTTTAACCTAATTCTACACGACCTAATAGCATCTAATCAAAACTATCCTAAAAATCATCACAAAAATATGGAATTAATCCAGGGGGAACCTAAAACATATATCTAATTACCCTAAAAAGATTGACCTAAAAATCTAAAGGGAGCTACCTAAACGAAAATCTACAAAATCATACATCAATATAAAAGCATTAAAAAGCTATTAAAAGTAAAAATATGAAAAAAAACATTAAAATGCATGATATGCAAAATGTTTCTATTTTATATTGTTCTAGACAAAAATATGAAAAGGGAGAAAAAACTCCCATTAAAAAATATTGATTTTTCATTTTATTATGAATTTTTAAAGTTTGAGAAAATTTGGAGAAAAATATAAATGGAAATGAATGCATGGGGTGCACAAAGCAACTATGAGCAGTTCAATATATTGATGGGCCCAGAATGAGGGGTGTGGAAAGTAAGCATGTCTAAGCCCAGTTAAAACAGAAATTAATTGAGAAAATCATGAGAAAAATGGAAAAAAAATATGGTGCGAATAGAAACAGAATATAGTGCATTTTGGAATGGGCCTCATATGGGGGGTATCAATAACAATCGCGCCAGGCCCATTTTGCTTCAGAAATTAATTGAAAAAAACTAAAGAAAATGAAAAAGGATGCGGTGCGAATAGAAACAGGTTATAGTGTAAAATTGGATTGGGCTTGAAAAGGGGGTCTGGATAGCAAATATTACACGAAGCCCAGAATGGAGCTTTAATGAAACGCAGCGTTTTACGCTGCTTTCATTCTTCCCTCCAAACAAATTTGAATCTGAGGCGTTGGATGACTTTCAAGTCAAATGGTCCGCGTGCAATCTAACGGTAGAGACATCTTCTTCTTCCTTAAGACTAGGGTTTCCAAAAAACCTCCATGAAAACACATCCATGCACTCATCTTTCTACCACTCGTATGGCTTCATTTCTCCATCAAATTCCCCGAAATAAAACCCTATCTCGATCCATTTTCCACGCTGAACACAACTATGGCATTGGTTTCCATTGAAACACTATAAATCATCAAACCCGAATGGTGTAACCCCATGAACTCAAAATGTGATCAGTTTTCCACTTCAACCAAACTCAACTTTCTTGGTATCAAAATGATCCTCATGTTACACTGGTTAAAATCAGCCAATAATCTTGCATTGAAACTCACTAAATCACTAGTTCTTACTCCATCAAGAATTCGTGTCCATTAATGAAACTTCTCCAATTGGTCTCAAACTCATCAAAAGTGACCACTTAATTGTCTCTAACAGTTCTATGCTAATAATTTACCCTAGTCATGCCTAGAATAGGGTGTAGAAATGGTTTTGCATACCTGGCTTCTTGGAATGGTAGGTGATGAAACTCTTGCTTTCAGACCTTGCAACTCTTCAAGAATGCTCCCTAGATGATGAATATTCTTCTGTATGCAAAAGATTCGAGGTAGCAAGCTTGTACTTCAAGATCCAATGGCAATGGCTTTTTTGCAAATTCCAATGGAACACCTTCAATTCTTCATCAATGGATCCTCAAACCAATATGAACACACTCAAAAATATGTATGGAGAAGGTTTGTGGAGAAAAATGAGATAGCAATGAAGAAAAATCAAGAGATTCAATGTAACTTGCAATGAAAGCTTTATGATTTCACACTCTCTTCTCTACCACAATCAACACCAACCCTGCCTCAATGCAAGTTGCAATGATTATATAGAATGGATTAGAACAGTCTAGAACCCCCTAGAATCATCTAGGACCTTCCCATGAGAATTTGATCTTTTCATGCAATGGTATTTTGAATTTTTACTTCTCCTTATATGGTATCTCATGCAATATGCCTTGTAATCTTGGTAACTGAATTGAATTTCTCCTTACATGATATTTAAGATGAGATACAATGCATAACTTCCTTGTTTATTAAGCTTTTCCTTGTTTTGGTTTGGTACCATATTATGCAAGCAATCAAATTACAAAGCAACCCTATGATCCAAGCCTCAAATCAAAATTGTGGCTGAACCATTGTTCTTAGAATATCATTTGGAGTCAAAATGACCTATTATATGACATGGTTTGGACTTGTAACTTGGGATTTATGATTTTCAACTTCACTTGAATTAACTTATGCCTCATTTTTAGGCCATTTTTATCACTTTTTGATATGAGCCTTTTCAACATCTCATGACCTCCATAATAGCCTTAAAACATCATTCTAAGCAAGTTTGATGTTGAAGATTTTTCTATTTGAAGCTTGGAAGTAGGAGATATGGCCTTGTGCTTGAAATGACCTATAACCTCCAAATGACCAAAATGCCCTTGGCTTGTCAAGATCATAAGTAGAGCTCCACAAATCAGATTGAGGCATACCATACCTTTCTAGAAAGCTAAGATCATGGGGAACAACTTTCATGTTGGCCAAATTCCAATTGAAAACTCCTTAAGGGGCAAACGTTGCTTGGAAGTCAAGTAACTTTCACAGACAAATTTCAGATGCCTCTAAGGACCTGTAACTTGCAAGAACAATAACTTGAGTTCTATAAATCTCCTTGATGCCTTCCACCACTCAAATTAAAGGTCTTGAGATACTCTACAAGTTCCATGTTGGCCAAGGATCCATATGAGACTTTCATTTTGAATTACTTTGCTTGGAAGTTTGACCTAAACCAGGGGATTTTACTCAGAAACCCTAATTCAGAAACTTCTCTTCTTCTTGATTTCTTGTGATTTCTCCTTGGCACAACACCACATCCATATCCACATATCAAATGATGAATCCCACACTCTTCAAATAGGCCTTGATGCCCTTCAATCAAGCATTTGACCTAGGGTTGACCCAGGGTTGACCCAGATGACACCCTAGTTGACTGTCTTACTTTCAAAAGGACCCTCTAAGTCTTCCATGCCCTCAATTCATAACCCATAACTTCTCTGATGATCTTCACATACCCTCAAGATAGGAGAGAAACCCACTACTTGGCCTTTAAACTTCCCAAAGCTTCAATTTCTTTCTTGGTGATTTGAATAGGCTTGAATCTTGATAAGAGCCTCTTGAATACATTCCTTGAGATGAAAAATAGCACTTGATCCCTTGTCAGATGACTTGCCCATGCCATGCTATGCAAATGATTAGACTATGTACATGACTTTTTATGCAAATGACAATGCAATTGAAACATAAACCAAGTGAAGTAGGTTGAGCAAATTTTAGGGTGCAACAAATACCAACAAACTCGGAAATTTGCCAACTGCACAAGTACACGGTACTCTGATGGGGACAAATCTTCGGAAACTGAAACAGTAGCTGCACGGCAACTAGCTAGAGAAATACTGATCTGAATCTCCGTCAGGATGATTCTCTAATTTATCTGATATCATTGGCTCCTCAAATCATCGAGGGGTCACTGGTTACACGGTAACGGGTGATTTGCCAACCGCATAGGTAAACGATACTTGGATTGGTAGGAACATCTTCAAAACTGAGCATGCCAGTTGCACGACAACTTGCTGGGGAATTGGTCACACGGTAACCGGTGAAACACGGTTGACCATGACGTCAGGCATCAGAATTCCTCGGGATTCATCAGATCAATAATCAAGTTACTCATGCCATCGGGCATTCAAAGAAGTTTTTGGGCTTCTGTCGAACTTCGTCAGTAAGTCGGGAATAGAATTCTCGGTCAATCATGAACCAAATAGGGGTATCTAAGCCATTGCCATCAGGCATTCCGCATCAGCGGGGAGGACTGCTTTGACCTTGTTGTTAGACTTCATCAGTAAGTCAGGGGTTTTGGCACTACTGCCAGACTTCAATCGTCAAGTCTTCAAGGGAAGTTTCAACTTCGCTGTTCGGAAACCTGCTGGGGGTGACGCATCTCCGCTGGGGATTCTGGAGAACTATCAAGTAACTCTGCTTCGGGGCTCCAGAAATCATTCTGGGTGAATCAGCTCTGCTGAGGACTTCAAGAATCATCTTGGGAAAATAACTCCGCCAGAGACTTCAAGAATCATCCTGAGCCAATAACTCTGCTGGAGATTTCAGGAATCATCTTGAGCAAACACTCTGCAGGGACTCTAAGCATCAACTTAAGCAACCAACTCTGGCGACTTCACTGGGGATTTTAAGAATCATCTTAAGCACACAACTTCGCTGGGGAATTCAAGAATCATCTTGAGCAAACCATTCTGCGGAGGAACACCTGCAAAACAAGAACGGTAACTACCTAGCTCAGGTTTCATATGCATATGATCGACAATGGCGTAATGCTCCACACGGTGGAAATGTTACGCATTTAGGGTAAATGCTATGCAATCATGCAAAATGCTATGACCCCATCAGCAAAATAAATGCTTAAGGGAGAATCCTCCTGTCAAGGAGAAGGAACCACTCTGGTGGAGGAAGGAATCATCCTGCCAAGGAGAAAAAGTCACACCAATCTCAATTGGACTCCGCCTGGGGAAACGAACTTCAGTCGACTGCTGCAGGGGAATAAAGCTCTACGAGAACCTGAACCCGCTCAGCTGGGCATACGAACCACAACTGCTGAGTAAAACGATGTCAATCGCAGAAATAAACTGCACGACCTTCGCGGCAAAACTTTCCTGAAGATAACGACTCCGATGGGGAAATACAACATCAGCTATTCAACACTCTACTGGGGAAAACCAATCATGGCCCCCACGACTTCCAAGGACTCGGCTCTCTCGGGGAACTGCCAGCTCGGCTGGGGAGGAAGGAATCGTCCTGCTTATCAGGGAGAATACGACTCTGTGGGGAATTTCAATTCTCCTGGAGACTTTAATCTGGAACTATCAATTGCTGCACACTTCAGTATATGACTCAGCTGGGGAGACGACGATCCTTCAGGGTACATCTGGTTAGGGAGAGAATCTTCTCTGCCTGGGGAGACACATATCAATGCTCACGATCCCATGTTCAAACTCCACGGGGAGATGCTACCGAACTTGCTGAAGAGGAAGGAATCATCCTGCTTGGGGACGCATACGGCGTACTGCCTGGAATATGCTACCTGCAACAACACAAACAAAAAGACAAGATACCCTTCTCAAAGGGACCTATCAAGTTTATCATCTTATGGCAATGTTCAATTAATTCATTGTTTCAACAATCAGTGGCCTAGGCCAGTAAGCTTATGTATGCGCATTTTATCAAAAACATCGGCGTTCTCTTTCGCAAACAAAACAGATAGATGCTAAACAGGCAAACAGAATTACTGAATAGTATACATTTTATTGATAATGAACCCCTGAATGGGTAAAAATGTTTTACAACAGATGCAAGCTCCTGGAATGAGGAAGTTGCGCAAAAATAAAAACATAAATATACATCAGTATATACACAAATGTCGGCAATGCGGCGTAGACGAACACCATGAGTTGATCCCTCTATAACCCATTCGACCTCGATACTTCTCCGACGCTTCAGCTTCAGAAGAGATTGATTCGGATAAACGACCCTCAGGTCTTCCAAACCACTAAACAAATACAGTCCACACGCGGAACGCAGTCATTTGCTTTTTTTCAAATCCCTAACTTTTGCCTGAATCGCCCTTTCGGGTTTTCGATTCACCGGGATACCCTTTTTTGCCAAAGTCGCCCTTCCAGGTTTTCGACTTTGCGGGTGTACATTTTTCTTTTATATCCCTAATTTTTGCCCGAACCTTTTTCCTTTTTTATGGTTCACCGGGATGCCCCATTTTTGCCTGGATATTCTTTTTCTTTCCAGCGGGTCATTCTTTAAGCAAAGTATTTTTTAACTGCGTCCGCGTTCACCGGGGATGCAAAATCTTCGCCATCCATCGTGGATAACAACAAAGCTCCTCCCGAGAAGACCTTGCTGACGACGTATGGACCTTCGTAATTGGGAGTCCACTTGCCCCGGTGATCGGAGTGTGGAGGAAGAATTTTCTTCAGGACGAGATTACCCGTCTGAAAGCTTCTGGGACGCACCTTCTTATCATAAGCTTTCTTCATTCGGCTTTGGTATAGGCGACCATATGCAATCGATGCTAACCTCTTCTCGTCCATCAGGCTGAGTTGGTTTAGTCGGTTCTTAATCCATTCTGCCTCATCGAGTTTCACGTCAACCAAAACTCGCAAAGAAGGAATCTCAACTTCTAACGGTAGGACAACTTCCATACCGTACACCAGTGAGAAAGGAGTTGCCCCGGTTGATGTACGTACCATCGTACGATAACCGTGCAGTGCAAATGGCAACATCTCGTGCCAATCCTTGTAGGTCACAACCATCTTCTGGACAATCTTCTTGATGTTTTTATTGGCCGCTTCAACGGTGCCATTCATCTTCGGCCGGTAAGGAGACGAGTTGTGGTGTTCAATCTTGAAATTCTGGCACAGCTCCTTCATCATCTTGTTATTCAGATTCGAACCATTATCAGTAATGATCCGCTCAGGAATTCCGTAACGACAGATGATGTCCCTCTTTAGGAATTTAGCCACCACCTGCTTGGTCACATTAGCATATGAGGCTGCCTCCACCCACTTGGTGAAGTAGTCGATAGCTACTAGAATGAAGCGATGACCGTTAGATGCAGTGGGCTCGATCTTGCCTATCATGTCGATGCCCCACATGGAGAACGGCCACGGGGAGGACATGACATTTAACAGGCACGGCGGCACGTGAATCTTATCAGCATAAATCTGGCATTTATGACATCTCTTCGCGAACTTAAAGCAATCCGATTCCATCGTCAGCCAGTAATATCCTGCTCTCAGGAACTTTCTTATCATAGCATGCCCGCCGGCGTGCGTACCAAATGTTCCTTCATGGACTTCTTCCATGAGCATACTCGCTTCTTTCTCATCTACACATCTGAGTAGCACGAGATCGTGATTTCTTTTATACAAAACTCCATCAGGATTGAGATAGAAATTTCCAGACAGTCTCCTCAGAGTCTTCTTATCCTGGGTTGACGCTCCCGCAGGATACTCCTTAGTCATAAGGAAGGTTTGGATGTCATGGAACCATGGCTTGCCGTCGGAGGCTTCCTCGATCACAAAGACAAAGGCAGGTCTATCAAGACGAGAAAGGACAATTCTTGGAGCTTCATTCCAAAAATTGACTTTATACATTGAAGCCAAAGTAGCTAAGGCATCAGCCATCTGGTTTTCTGCTCTGGGCACATGATGGAGTTCCACTCGATCAAAGAACGGGAGCAGCCTTCTGGCATAGTTCATGCACGGCACCAAATTTGATTGACGAGTCTCCCACTCCCCTTTAATCTGGTTAGTCACAAGTGTCAAATCACCATATACGTCTAGGTTCTTGATTCTCAAATCAATTGCTTCTTCTAGACCCATGATGCATGCTTCGTACTCCGCTTCGTTATTGGTGACTGGAAACGTCAGTCTCGCAGTGAACGGGATATGGGATCCGTGGGGAGTCGTGATGATCGCCCCAATGCCACTTCCATAAGAATTAACCGCCTCGTCAAATATCAATTTCCACTGGGATTTCCGGTCTGGACCCTTGTCGGGCAACGGTTCATCGCAATCTTTTGCTTTGAGAAACATGATATCCTCATCAGGGAATTCAAATTTCATCGGCTGATAATCCTCGATTGGCTGTTCGGCAAGGTACTCCGACAATACGCTTCCCTTGATGGCCTTCTGGGAAACGTACTAAATGTCATATTCCGTCAACACCATTTGCCATCTGGAAATCCTGCCCGAAAGCGCTTGCTTCTCGAAGACGTACTTGATCGGATCCATCTTCGAAATTAGCATGGTAGTGTGATTGAGCATGTACTGTCGTAAACGTTTGGCAGCCCAGGCTAGCGCACAACACATTTTCTCCAACATCGAGTAACGAGATTCACAGTCTGTGAATTTTTTACTCAAGTAGTAAATGGCATGCTCCTTTCTGCCTGTCTCGTCGTGCTGACCGAGAACACACCCCATACTATTCTCAAGAACTGTCAAGTACATGATTAGAGGTCTTCCGGCCACTGGGGGTATCAAGATTGGAGGTTCCTGTAGATACTGTTTTATCTTATCAAATGCCTTCTGGCAATCCTCGCTCCAGATAATCGCCTGATCTTTCTTTAGCAGTTTGAACATCGGTTCACACATGGCAGTGAGCTGAGAGATAAACCTTGCAATGTAGTTTATTCTGCCCAGGAAACCACAAACTTCTTTTTCTGTTTTTGGCGTTGGCATTTCTTGTATTGCTTTTATCTTCGCAGGATCAACCTCAATTCCTCTTTCACTCACGATAAACCCCAGTAGTTTTCTGGATCGTACTCCGAAAGTACACTTGTTAGGATTCAGCCTCAACCTGAACTTCCTAAGCCTCTCAAAAAGCTTCAGCAAATTGACCAGATGTCCTTCCTCCATTTGGGACTTCGCAATCATGTCATCAACATAGACTTCAATCTCATGATGAATCATATCATGAAACAAAGTGACCATTGCTCGTTGGTAAGTAGCCCCTTCGTTCTTCAGACCGAAAGGCATTACCTTGTAGCAAAATGTTCCCCAAGGTGTGATAAACGTAGTTTTCTCCATGTCCTCCGGCACCATCTTGATCTGATTGTAGCCGGAGAAGCCATCCATGAACGAAAATACGGAGAACTGAGTTGTATTGTCGACCAACACATCAATATGAGGGAGCGGGAAGTCATCCTTAGGGCTCGCCCTGTTCAAATCCCGATAATTGACGCACATTCGTACCTTACCGTCCTTCTTCAGTACAGGTACTATGTTGGCGACCCACGAAGGGTAAGTAGTGATCGCTAAGAAGCCAGCATCAAGCTGTTTCTGCACCTCTTCTTTGATCTTAATGGCCATATCTGGTCGCATCCTCCTAAGCTTCTGCTTAACGGGAGGACAGTCTTTTCGCAGCGGCAAGTGATGGACCATGATGTCAGTGTCAAGTCTGGGCATATCTCCGTATGACCAAGCGAAGATGTCACTATACTCTCTCAGCATCTCGACCAATCTCTGCTTGACATCACTCTGCAATGCGGCCCCTATCCTGACGTTCCTGACCAGTTCTTCAGAACCCAGATTCACAATCTCGATCTCTTCTTCGTGAGGCAGAATAACTTTCTCTTCTTGTTTCAACAAGCGGGCCAACTCTTCGGGAAGGTCTTCGTCTTCATCAATCTCTTCTTCGGCTTGATAGATCGGGCAATCGAAGTCGAAGTGAGTCGTAGAAGGTCCAGAGTCGATGTCATCTGTTATGTGGATCCTGCAATAACAAGGGTTAAGCTTAAAACAAGGATATGCAGGTTAGCACAAACCCCATTGCCATTTTATTGTTTTTCAAAACAAATATAAAACAGGAATAACATAGATCGCAACATTTGAATACGAAGAAAAACGCCTTTTGATTTATTGGTAAAATGCATGTACATAATCAAACAAGGTCCGGACAATAAAACCTCTATGCCCCGGGTAGGACGTAGGGTTGTACAATGATTGAAAAAAAAGTAAATCATTACTCTTTGCCTGTCACAAGGATGATGTCCCTGATGGACTAGTTGTTGAGGCTCTCGCCTGGCTTGCTTGGCTGGATCCAAGAGTCTAGGTCATAATCGCTGTCTTCGCCGTCTTCAGACACTGCGTTGACACTTTCAAATATCACTCCGCCACTGGTAAACTGGATCGGCCCTTTACCTCGCGACGCACTGTGAGAAGAGGAGGCCTCATCCGTAGGAGAGTATCCTAACCCGAACTTGTCCTGCTTGTTAGGTATCTCTAGAATTCGCCCCCAACCTGGGGTGGATCCAGCTTGGACAACGGCCCGGGCTTCCTTGAAGGAAGAGAGAGTCATCTCTGGCTTCTCAGTGATTACAGGAGCTACGTTCTTGATTTTAACAGCTTCGAACGCCTGACATAGGGTTTCTTGGATTTCCCCATCCATCTCAACATATTTGAAGGACGACAAATGGCTCACCATTATGTCTTCCTCGCCACAAACAGTCACGATGCTGCCCCCGACGGCATACTTAGGTTTCTGGTGCAATGTGGAGGTCACGGCACCCGCAGAATGGATCCATGGCCGGCCTAGTAGACAGCTGTAGGCGGGCATGATGTCCATAATGTAAAAGACTGCGTCGAATGTTTCCGGCCCAACTTGGATCGGTAGCGTCACCTCCCCGAAAACATGACGTTTGGTTCCATCGAACGCCTTCACAACCAGATCACTAGGTGTGCAAATCAATCCCCGAGTATCTAACTTCATCAATGTATTCTTCGGAAGAACATTGAGTGACGACCCTGTGTCCACCAACACATGGGACATAATCGTTCCCCTACACTCTATTGAGATGTGCAGAGCACTATTGTGATTCCTTCCCTTCGGCGTCAGCTCCAGGTCAGTGAACCCTAACCCATTTCCAGCATTCACGTGGGCTACGACCCTTTCCAACTGGTTGACCGATATTTCCTGCGGTACATACGTGGCATTCAACACCTTCAGCAGGGCGTTGCGATGTGCCTCAGAACATAGCAACAAATTCAGGATGGAAATTTTCGAGGGTGTTTGATGGAGATGATCCACGATCTTGTAGTCACTCTTTTTAATCAACCTCATAAACTCTTCGGCGTCTTTAACAAGTAAGTCTTTTTCTACCCCACGAGGGGTCTCTTCAACGACTTTACTCTTTCCCTTATCAGTTACTTCAGCTTTGTCCGCTTTGTCCGCCACAACCTCAGGTGGAGCGAACACTCTTCCGCTGCGAGTGATTCCGCCAATTCACACTAGGTTATCCACACATGACCCTGATGGTTCCAATTCCAACTTTTGTCTGTTGCAGTAGACATCTGCCCCATAATGCCATGGGACAACATTGGTGCTTTCGAAAGGTATAGGCCCAGCTTTGGTGATGGTAATCGTGGGCGGCCTTGGTGCAGAGATAGTTATCGTCCGACGAGGGATGGTGATGGTGGCAACCTCATCATCTTGCTTCAGCATTACCTCTCCCGATCCGCTTTCGGCCCTTCCGCTAAACTGTAAGATTCCCTCGGTCATCAGACTCTGGATCCCCTCTATCAACTGTTCGCATCCATCAGGACTAGTCGCACAACCCATACACAGTTCTCCACAGCCCGGGAAGTAGCCTCTTTTCATTAGCTTGGCTTTAACGAAGCTAAGCGGTGTCTTCAGATCTTTGACATCAGTCAACAAATCCAAGCTCTCGTCTTCAATAATGGCGTTTACCCCACCTCCCCTATGATTCGGCATAGGGTTCTTCGTGACGTTTGGCACATTATCTGAGAAATTGATGATCTTAGCGTCCACCATATCCTGCACCTTGTGCTTGAAGGCTTTGCAATTTTCTATTGTGTGGCCTGGTTCCCCTGAGTGAAATTCACAAGTCGCATTCGCATCATAACCCGGCGGAGGTGCCCCTGTCAAGGGAGCTAGGGTTCTCTTCTGGATCAGCTGTAACTGGAGCAGAGTCTGTAACAGCTGAGCATAAGACATGGGCGGCGTCTCGAGGTGACGGCTCGACAGAGGTGCCCTGTTCTAATACTTTTTGTACCCTTGTTGGTTCGGCTGCTGCTGCTGTGGCTGTTGGACTGCCGGGATAGTTATGCTGGCCACCTGCTGGTGAGGACCTTTGCCCTTCCTTCGAGCGTTGGACACGACGCCCGTTTCTCCTTCTCGCCTTTTGCCACCATACGGCTTCTTTCCTCCTCCCGCTGAGGACAAATCACCTTGAATTTTCCCCAGTTTGATCCCATTTTCAACGTGTTCACCCGTGATAATGAGATCTGAGAAGCTTCCAGACATACTGCTGACCAATTTCTCGTAGTAAACCCTTGGGAGGGTGGCTATGAACATTTCAACAAGCTCCCGTTCAACCATCGGCGGCTGAACCCTAGCTGCCAATTCACGCCACCGCTGGGCGTATTCCTTGAACCCTTCGTTGTTCCTCTGTGACAAATTCTGCAGTTGGACTCGGTTCGGAGCCAAGTCACTGTTATATTGGTAGTGGTGCACAAATGCTTCAGCAAGTTCCTTCCACGTGCGCACACTGGTAGGTTCCAGACTCATGTACCATTCCAGGGAGGGCCCGGACAGACTGTCCTGAAAGAAGTGCATCAGCAACTTCTCGTCCTTAGAGTGAGCAGACATTTTCCGATAGTATGATCTCAGGTGGACGCGAGGGCAAGTGGTGCCCTTGTATTTTTCGAAGTCGGGTACCTTGAACTTGGGAGGTACCTTGAAATCAGCAATCAGTCCCAACTTGGACATGTCAACACCCATGGTGTTCTAGTTCTCGAAATTCCTCATCTTGTCCTCGAGTGCCTTAAACCTCAGACGTGCTTCAGCAGTCAGCTCACCTTCAGCACCTTTCTGCGAGAACACATCGTCTTGACGGTCTTCTAACCATGGCTGAGGGCCATACAGATTTCCAACACCCGCATTGCCGTTGCCCAGTCCAACATTGACGTTAGCTTCAAAATTCTCATTACCGACGCCAGTCGTATTACCGTTGAGTCCCACGTTAGCGATTACATTGTCGTTGGCACTGCCATTCCCCCCGGTCACGGGGACGCCATTCTGAGGAGTTTCAACAGGTGGAGGGGTTGGAACAGTCCCACCATGGAGTACACCGTTGCAGTCGACCCTTGAAATCAGAGGCTGGACCAATGTTCTGAGCTGATCCTGGCCGTTGGCGACCACTTGCATGAGCTCCATGAAGCGGTCCATCCTCTCTCGGAGTTCTTGAACGTCGGTTTGCACTTGCTCCATAACTCTGGCTTGATTTGCTCTGGTCGGATAGCGGTGGATAGGTCTCTGATCAATCCTGGAACAACCTGTATACACAAAGGGTTAGAAAAACGACAAAGTGCTCGCTATGCAAATGCTTCATGCAAATGCAAACGTGTGTCCGTGCGCTAGGGGGATATCCCCCGATCCTAGTGCCTGAGTGCCAGTGTTGATAATAAGAAGTCTGAGTCCAGTCATGGAAATAACATCTCTCATATATAAAGAAAGCCCATCACGGCGGTACACAACGTCACTGAGTACAAGCAGAATCAATAGCATGACCTCGACCAACAAGCCTGGTGATGGTCAGCATACAACAATGATCAAAACAAAAGGATTACAAACATAGTCAAGTACGGCCACGGGCGCGAAACTCTTCTAACAACCCCTTTGTTTCTGGATGATCAGGCTGAGCGAGCAACCCTTCGACGAGTAACTCCCTCTGCGCAATGGTGTATTGAAGACCTTCGACCGAATCTTCCTATGCTCCTTCGCCGAAACAATCTTCTAGCTTCCGCTTCTTGGATTCAAACGTCAGTTTGCGCTCCTTCAGGTTAGCAAGAGCCTTGTTGAGCTGGCCTTCAGCGGCATATCTGCGAGCGGTTTCTTCATCAAACCTCTTCTCACTAGTATTCACCTGGGCTTTCAGCTTGGAGATCTGTTGCTTCAGCTTATCCTCCCGTTCTTTGCCGTTGGCTAGGGTGGCCTTCCAATGCTGATTAAACTTGGATATTCTCCGGTACGCTTCATCCAAGTGCTGCTTCTTAGTGGCCAGTACATCATTGACAGCTTTGAAGTCTCGACCCAAGCATTCATGCTCAACTATCTGCTTAGTCAAATCTGTCCCCAACTGGTTCACCAGCTCTGTCTGCTTCTTGAAGGAATGAACGACTTCGCTTCTCTCGCTTCTGAGCTGAGCCAATTCTTTCTCCAGTTCTTCATTTGCCTTTTTCAGCTCATCTCTCTCAGCTAACACCTGATTATGCTGCTGAATAGGCATGGTGGTAGGCTCTTCAATCACTGGAGTGCTTTCTGGCTTGGCAGGAGGAAACGGCATCCCTATAGCATCTACTCTGGCTCTGATCCAAGTCACATATGGAGCGTAGGCCTGGCTATTACTTTTCCCCAGCAACGGCTTTCCCCGCTTACAGATACCATTCCAAGCGTGCTGAAGCTTAGATAACATATCCCCCTCTAGAAGACCAGTGAGGTACAGAGATTCTTGCACCTCTTCATCCTTCGGCGGAGTTCTCAAAGTATAAGCGAACTGTCGGACCAGCAGAGATGGATTATAGTTAATACAATCCTTCCTGCCCATCAAAGGCACATTCGGAAACCCGCTGCAGCTGAAGATAATCTCAGTACCCAACCTATCTCTATCAAACCAGGTAATATCCTCCGCTGACAGACTCATCAAATGCTCGTACCACTCAGCTGTGGCTGCAGACGAAGCAAAGGGACCCCTCTTGGGTAGGTGACTATCAAGCCATCTATAGAGCAGGGGCACACAGCACGAGACATTCTTGCATCTTCTGTTCTCGTTTTTGTAGTGGACGGAATGATAGACATCTCCTATCAAGGTAGGGACTGGATTCCCTGATGAGAAGATGTGAAAGGCGTCGAAGTCTACAAAGTCAGGCATATTGGGAAACAGAATGATGCCATATATGCACAGAGCGAGGATGGCGTTGAACACGACCCAACATCCGTCTTTGGCGCACTGCTGGGCCTTTCCCACTAAGAACTGCAAGGAGAAACCGGGAACCCTGTTCCAACTAGACAAGACCAACTCGGAGGCATCCAGGTGAAGTGAAGGAGCTAGACTAGCCAGATCAGGCTCAGCATCCATGTGAACAAAAGGCATCTGACTCTTGATAGGCACACCTAACAAATCAACATACTCCTCTAGTGTGGGTGCGAGAATAAAATCCTGGAAAGTAAAGCATCTCAACGGAGGATCGTAGAACTGCAGCAAGGCGTGCAACCCATTCAACTCAAACATAGAAGGTTTACGGACCAGACTGAGCAGTTTCCCATAGGACTTTCTGAATTCATCTCTCACAGAATCATCTGCCAAGGCAATCAAACCAGTCAACTGAACAACATCAGGAGTGGGGAGCTTGTAAGCCACGGTCTTCCTCAGAGAACCCATAGTAGCACAATAGGAGGCAAGAAAACCTGAATCGGGGAAAACGGTACCTGCAACACAGACACACGTTAATGAAATGCATATGGGTATGCAAAGCAATGTAAAATGTAATCATGCAGCAGGAGATCAAGACGACTGTGCTGTTGAAGAGAAGAAGGTGAAGACTCTGTATCAACAAAACCACAATACTGCTCTGTCAAGCACAACCCTATCTCTGATAATAAGAAAACCCTGGTATCGGACCATAAATTCTGCTCTGTCAAGAACAAACACACATCTGATGATAAGGACCTCTGATACAGGACTATAAATCTGCTCTGTCAAGAACAAACACACATCTCCGACGATAAGGACCTCTGATACAGGACCATAACTCTGCTCTATCAAGAACAAACATATACATCTGATGATGAGAACCTCTGATACCAACAAAACTGATTCACTATCAAGAAAACCAGGTAGTCTGAAGGTTAAGGCTTCCTGCAACAAACCCAACCCTGCTCACAGGTATGGACCTAAACTGACACAAGTTCGGCATCCTATGCGGTCATCAGCGTCACAGACATTCAAGAGGGGTGATACGATACCCAGAAGGTGTGGCATCACCGTCTCCTGAAGCGTCCTCACTCGGCTAAATTCCAAATGATCGGTCCCCAGAGTCGACAATCCTCCAAACCAACAACCCCTCAGGCCCAAAGGGCCGGAAAAGAAGTCACCCGGGAGAACCTCGTCTGAGCGTGGATTTCATGAGACACTAGTTCCTGCAAAGCAAGCACGCGCCCACTAATTTCCACAACTAATGCTAAGTACACTCAAGCCTGGGTCTGGCTTCTCACTCATCAGAATGCCCCTCCCACAACAGCACAGATAATCATATCATACTGAAAATAAAGTGCGGGGAAATAAAATGCGATAAACAAACACAACCCAACAAGTAATCATACAAGCGCTAGGATTGACTCTCACAGGGGACGTTGGATCCCCAAACTGACTCGCATAAGGGACGTTGGATCCCCAGGAAACTATCAGGTCCCCAGCAGAGTCGCCAGCTGTCGCTTCCGCGAAAATAAGGTGCCGGCAAAACAGAAGAGTCGCCACCTTTCGTTATTTATCCCTCAGAACGGGAAAGGAAACGATCGGAAAAACCTGACGAAAAGGTATAAGACGAGGTCATCGCAACCATTGTTTGGGTTCGGGAGTCGGTTACGCAAGGGGAAGGTATTAGCACCCCTCACGTCCAGCGTACTCGATGGGATCCACACTTGTTGTGTTTATCTGACGGGTTGGTTTTATCTATCTACCTATCAAGGTTGGTCTGAAAAGAAAAGAAAATGACTCGGCAAAGCGTTGCGCTTTATTCCTACGTATTCTCATCAGAGAATGAGAAATCAGAGTCAACGTAGTTCACCTAACTACGGGTTACGGGGAAGGTGGCTCGCCAATACATCAGTATTGTGCCTACGTACTCTCAACAGGTATGAGAGATCAGAGCTTACGTAGTTCGGGATAATACGGCTTACGGGGATTCAGATTCATCTGTTTTTATCGAGTAGGGTTAACAAACAGTTCCAGCAGTTTGGTGTATGCAGCTCGACCCTTGGAGACTTAAGCGTTACCGTTTGCGGTAGAACTGGGAGTTAACGACACTCTTTTCTTCAGAAAAGCTTCGTTTGAATTATGGGCCCACGGGGCAAAAAGGTTTGAAGTTTGTTTTTTGTCTTTTACGAAAGAACAGTTTTTTATGGATGTTTGCAGTTCGTACAGCACTAGAGACTATGACCTGGGAACGAATGTGTTACATATCGTCCAAAGGACGTATACTAAACATTCTAGACGATTAAGAGGAGGGCGCTCAATTATCATTACCCAAGTAGCTTAAGGCTCGTATCGCGCTTATACTAACTTGTCTTTATTATGTTTTTTACCGTTGTTTGAGATGAGAAGAGAGAGGGACAACTACGGGGAAGACTATCAAGTCCTAATGTTGTCATGCCAAGGATTCATCCTATAGTTGAAGTTTGAAACAGGGAACTCCTAGAAGTTATCATGCATAGGTTTCAACCTAAAGTTCTATCATCACTTTCTTATCAAAGGAAGTGAGATTCCTAGGGGATCATGTCAATGATGAACAGAAATAGATAAAGCATCAGCTTAAACAGTAAACAGTAAACGACTGTAAAATGCATGCAATGCAAGTGAGGGAGGAAATGTGTGTGGGGCATCAGCCTCCACAAGCTCGTCTCAACCTCAATCCATATATTAATAACTATCAGCATACAGAAGAAATAACATGCTATCAAGCAAAATATAATAACTGCAATCATACAGGCGAAATAACATGCTACCAAGCAGACACACCAGACCACATAGGCAAGGGAGCAGGGCTCTACCGAATACCCGCAAGCAAAGCCATACAGTAAAAATACAAGCAGAGGGAACAACTCAACCTCTATTGCAATCATGCTCCTAGCTTAAAACAATCTAAATATGAACTTATTCTAATGCATCAAGCAAATCACACAAGGCACATCAATACAGTTGCACCGAAAGAAAACAGACAGGAAAGAAAGCAAATCAACAGCTTCCACAGCTTCACAGCAAAGCAATCCTCTGACAGGAACTCAGTCTTCAGTCTGTAACTTCCCTTCAAGGCTATCATCTTCCATAGCAAGTTTCAACTTGCTTCTCCAAGCTTTTAACACATCAGACATAAGTATCAACTTATTCTCTCTTCTTCAGGCCTCAGCTCTTCAGTCAATTCCACCTTCAGGCTTCACTCCTAATATCAAGTATCAACTTGTTTCTTCAGGCTCTCAAAGTATCAAACACAAGTATCAACTTGTTTCCTCAAGCTTCAGCCCTTTCTTCAATCTCAATTTGATCTTCTTCACAAGTATCAACTTGGTCTTCAAGCTTCAACTCTCTCCTCTTTACCAGTATCCATTTGCTCTTCTTCATCTACAAGCTTCAGCCTCTAAGGGTAATCTTTAAACACAAAGAAGTATCAACTCCTAGCATTCAATCTTCTTCAAGCAAAGAACTCCATCCTCTAGCAAGGGAGAAAGATTCATCTAACAAGAGCAAAGTTTGGATGATTGGTAGCAGAGTGAAGACCAAAGGTCACCACTAAGCATCCTATCATCAGAGAAAGGGACCCTCAAAGGTTCTACCAACTTGTAAAGAGCCACACATCCTACCAAAGGAGGGATGAGGCATTTACAAGGGGACCTTACATCATAGGGAAGAATGGAAGTGATCAACATCTTCCATGTTTATGGAGGAAGAGATTCTATCTAGAAGCTCTGCCTACAAAACCCTAATCTTATCACCTACTCAACACTACACCAAAAGAAGGGAAGATCTTCACATCCAAGCTTCTTCAAGCAATCCATTACATCTTCAACTTTCCTTCAACCTCATCCAAGAGCAAGAGAAACAAAATCCTAATCTAAGGGAACTAAAGAAGTCATTCTAGTTGAGTTAGTGCCTTAGAATCATCTAAAGTTAGCACCTAAACTAAAATCAAACAAAAATAGTAAACTACATTGTAAATTCCTACAAAAATTCCTAAGGGATCCTAGTTCAATCATGAATCTACCATACAAAAATCAGAGGTTGAATCATCCACCAAGCTCTAAAAATAAAATCTAAATCACAAGGTATCAACCATAAACCCTAAAAATGGAGCTTCTAAAGTTTCACCCTAAAACTACCAGTTACATTCATCACAAAAATGTGAGAAAAATCTAGGGGGAACATGCATATCAATGCTATCTACTCACAAAAAATCAAGGCCAAAATCATCATCACATGATCAAACCAAATTCAACAAGATCAAGCATCAACCATGACTATTTTAATGTCAATTAAAATGTAAAAAATCCCATAAAATCAGAAAATGCATGGAATATTAATATTTTTTATCTAAAAAATACGAGATTCAATCATGAATCCATGGCAAAAAGAGTGGGATTAATTGAGTTATTTTTCCATTTTTTATGAAATTTCTAATAACCATGAATAAAATGAAAAATAAAATGAAAATCAAAATAAAATAAGAGGCGCGTGGTGTGGATAGCAAATGAATTCAGTTCATTTCAGGGTTGGGCCCAAAAAGGGGGTGTGAGTATCAATCTGCACTAAGCCCACCCAGATTACATTAATGAAACGCTGCGTTTGAACATAACTCAAAAATCCTTCACAAACTTTCTTTCACGCGTGGCCGTTGGATGAGGTCTTCAGTCAAAGTCCACCTAGGATCTAATGGCTATCCATTCGTCTTCAACCTTTTGAATTTCTGATTTTCCTCCCTCTGCGCGCGCTAGAGTCACCGCCGGTGACTTCTCCGATCAATATTCCACAACCCTAACTCTCTATAGAATCCACCATTGGCCACGATTCCTTGATGAATCTTGTCCCAAATTTCCTCAGGAATCCATTCATGCCCTTAATTCATTCTAAAAACTCAAGATTCGCAAGAACACAATCTCAACCGAAAATTGTAACAACCCTAATTGGTCACTAATCTCCAAATTGATGATCCAAAAACCTTCCTACATCAATCTACAATGCATCTAACACCATAATTCCCTTTGATTCTACCTAATTTGAGCCATGGGATAAGAACTGCATACATGGTAAACTTGAGCAAACAGAGTGGTTGAATCTTCAAATCAACCCTCAAGAACTTGCAAAATCCTTCACTAGCCTCTAACCAACCTTCTGTATGCAAATAAAAGAGTTGAAATGCCCTAGATTCTTGAAACTGATTCTGAGTTGCAAGCTTCCAACTCCAATGGCTACTTCACGATTCCTCCACCACTTGGCCTTGAATTTGATCTGGGATCAATCACCAACCTCAGAGCAAGCTATTGAGATCAATTTCTTGGACTGAAATGGCCTCTAACCTTGTAACAAATTTGGATTTGCAATGGGAAATTTCAATGTGCAATCTCACTCTCCTCTCTCAATTCTCACCAACCTTCACTCTGAACCACTTCTAAATCATATATAGAACATGGATGAATGATCTAGAAAGTTCTAGATCACTCTAATGAGAAATTCAATATCTCACTTCACTTGAAAATCCAATCTCATGGTATGCTCAAGACAGTCCTTGCATCAGCTTGTATTCATCATGCTTTTCATCCAAATTCTCTCCAAATGAGATTATGAAAGTGTTTGGATTGAAAGGAGCCTTGGTTATGCCTTGCATATTGGTTTGGCAATTGTTACTTATGATGTAAGTAACCATTTTTCAAAGCAAGTCCTCAAATTAACCATCCATTCAAAATTGTGGCAATGTCAATGTTCTTAAAATGTGTTTTACAATCAAATTGGTATGTCATATGGCTTGGTTTGGACATGTAGATCAAAAATCCCAATTTCCATCTTTGGTTCATTTGAAATTCATTCTTATTTTAGGCCATTTTTGTGATTTTGTGAAGCAAGCTATTCCAAGCTCTCATGACCTATTGGATAGCCTTAAAACATCATTTTGAACAAGTTTTATGTTGAACATTTTCCCATTTGAAGCTTGCAAATAGGAGTTATGGCCTTATGATTGAAATGACCTATAATCTCCAAATGACCAAAATACCATTGACTTGTCAAAGCCATAACTTGAGGTCTACAAATCCTATCAAGGACTTCTAGTACTATCTAGAAAGCTAAGAGGATAAGGAACAACATTCATGTTGACCAAAAGTTCATAGGAATCATCCCTCTAGGGCAAAAGTTTCATGCAAGTTGGACAACTTTCAAGCTCCAAATTCACATAACTCAGATGACCTGTAACTTGTCAAAGTCATAACTTGAGTTCTACAAATCCTATCAAGGACTTCTAGCACTCAAATTAAAGCTAATATCATGATCTACAACATTCATGTTGGGGGAAATATGAGATGACAATCACATCTTGAGTTAAATTGCCTTGAAGATAGGGGTCAAGCTAGGGGATTTTACACTGTCAAGCCTTAGAAACCCTAGCTTGAAACTTCTCAAACTCTTCAATCATGATGATTTGACCTTGGAATCATCCTTATAACATCTAAATGTATCAATCCATGATCACATGGCTCTTGAATTAGGTCTCAACCTCCTTCAAATCCTCAGTTGACTTAGGGTTGACCCAGTCAAACCCTAGCTGCACCAATCATGGCTGAGGCTTCTTATTCTTGCACAATGACCTGTCTAGGCCTCAAAGTGATCTTCAACACTTCTCATGAGCTCTCTCAAGACCTCAAGTCTAACTTCATGGCTTCAGAATCATCTGATGACTTCCCACAACTCTCAAGTTAGGAGACACACCCTCTTGGCTTCAATCACTCTCTCTGAGGATCTTTTAACTTCTCTGACAAGGATATCAACCCTTGGGCACCTGAATAACCTTATTAGCTAGCTTCATAGTCTTGTATAGCTCTTGACTGGTAATCATACCTCTTGATCTCCTGCATACATGTCAATGAAATGCAAATGATAATGCTAATGTGCATGAAATGAAACATAAGCTAGGTAAAGAAATGTTGGGCAAATTTTGGGGTGCAACAGCCGCCAACCTTTTCACACGCTCGTGCATGCTCGATATCTCTCCTACAAAAGAAAAATAAACAAAGTCAGCAAAATACAAACCAACAACGAATGCACAGACAAGGTCCAAGCAAAAAGCGGACCCACAACCTAAAAGACGCAGGGCCTCCTTATCGGAAGCAAACTCGGGGAGGACCCTCGTATTTATCAATCGCGACTCCCTATGAATCTCCCCGTTCGAGTCAAGGATAAAATTCACGTCTGGCGTCACGCACTTTGCAAGGGTGAAACTAGCCACAAATGCGACCAGCTTCTGGTAGGCCACCTGGTCTTCGCCATCCAACGAGCCTGCCCGTACTATGTAGTTATTTGTACCCTTGTCAAAATTTTCCTCCATTCAAATAAGCGGAATATTCGGTACTAAGACTTCCTTAGGCTTCTCGTCTTTTTCCCGGACCGTGAGGTTGAAAAGCGAGTCCACGAGTATGTGAGTGACGGTCTTGACAATGTAATACCGGTCCTTAAAAGTTCGGATGGAATCCATGTACACCCAGAAAAGCCTCCTCAGTTTCTTCAAGGACACCCAGCTATGTCGACCATCGAGCGTTTGTCTTTGAAGGTGGAAGATGTGGAAGAAAAGGGTGAGAGTGGCCCCAATGTTGAGATTTCGACAGACGAACTCATATGCCCGCATGAACGTAATTGCGTTAGGATGTATTTGCGAGGGCGCCAGCTAAATCCAGTCAAAAAATCCTAGTTGGAAGTTGGTGAAGGGAAGATGCAATTCGCTTCCCGGAAGCTAAGCTCATACATGAGGAACCTCATCCCCTTATACGTCGAGCATATCCAATGGTTTGCTCGTGGTTTATACACCTATCAGTTCATGGGGGAACCCTCACGTTGGTCCTCAACATTAGCATAGGCGTCAGACTCATCCACGGCAAAGCGAGAAGAGACACTCAGGGGCTTCTCCCCAGCCCAATCTGTGACAAACCTTCTTCGGTCTTCACCAGCCTGCGCCATCACGGAATCAGACTCGTCATCAGTTTCAATAACCCCCTATACCCAAGCAGCCATTTACAGCTGAAAAGCAGAGGAAATCGATGGATTTGACATTCCAGATCAAATCCACCCTTCCACCGCAGGTCAAGTGAAAGGGCGAAGAGGGGAGATCCCTAGCGACAGGGCCTCTCCTACCTCGACAGACGAGAGCTAACCCCCGAGACATCCAACACTTGTCCCTGGGAGGTTCATCCAAAACTATCCTACGTCCCCGGGGACTTCATTGTTTGTCCCTGGGAAGTTCATTCAAAACTATTCTACGTCCCCGGGGACTTCATCGTTTGTCCCCGGGAGATTCATCCAAAAAAATCTTACGTCCCCGGGGGCTTCATCGCTTGTCCCCGAGAGCTTCATCCTAACCCTATGCTAATTCAAAGAAGTTTCAACATATTCGTCGGAAACTTCACGGTCTCCCTAGGGTATTCATCAAGTCTACCGGAGAAACCGTCGGAAAATAGGAAGAACAACGGTAGGGCAGCAGAGACTTACTTGGTACAACGGTTCTGGGAGGACGATATGGCGGCGTACAACGGACGCCTCAGTCCTGAAATTTGAGAAGCGTGACGAGAAGAAAAGGAAGCGTCTTGAACGGTAGAAGTGAAAAGTGAGAAATTAAGCATACTCGGTCCTATTTATAAGCCTAGCACGGGACTCAAGGCGCCCCTAGGCACTCAAACGCCTCTACGCCTAGCCGCCCTAGCTAAGCAATGATTTCTTGACACATGGCAGCACCAGAAGCTTCGCATTCATTCGTCTCCCTTTCGGGCTCGGAGAGCGGGCACATCCTTCACGCTGTCCACCTCCCTGACATGCTATCCTGTAGAGCATCCTTCGCTCCCAACCTGGTACACGACTCCCAATTCTATGCATCGGGAAAATACCTTCTTCCGAAAAGGTCCTCGACATTTCAACCTGCCCTTAAGTCATTACTCTTCCACCTAGAAGCAACGACTTGGGGGGCTCCTGTTCTATAATGGGTCGGGACTTGCCCCTCAAACGGGATGGCCCAACCCAATACTATATTGATGAGGCCCAACAAGGCCCAATCCTCTCTGTCGAGCACTATCCCCAACAAGGAGTACACTAGCTGGGTAGAGCATTCTCTGACACGGGAAGAGCTCACACGCTTTCCCCACGGACTCCACGTGCCCCAACGCGGGGACACGTCATCAGGAAACTACCCACTTCTGAAAGAGTTGGTCAGCCCACCTTTCAAAGATCACAAGGCAGTTGATCTAGGGCGAAGACCATGTGCCGGTCTTCACTATACCACGTAAGCCCTGGCAGTTATTTGTGTTGGGCTTGGCAATCCGGCCCACTGCAATGTAACCATTGGCCCTGCACTGGGGGCACATTATAAATACCCTTTTTCACTAGAGGGTAAGGTATTCTATACACTACACCTTTTCTCTGTACTTGCTCTCTCTCTAGTTTCATTACTCACTTAAGCATAGAAGCATCTTGCAGGTACACCCTCTTTCCTTCTACAACACCGATGAAAGCGGCAACTCACGATGCATGGCAGGCTACTCACTCCTTTCTGATCAGGTATGATCAATAAATAATGTACCTACAAAAATATTAGTGCAGATGAAATTCTAGTATGCAGATCTCAGATGTCCTAAGAGATGTTGAGAACATTGATTTTTGCTAAAAACAGAACAAGGACATAACACGAGCATTTGATTTACTTTAAGAAATAACAGTGCCATGACAGATGTTGTAACATTTGCAGACTGACAGAACAATTTGTCCAACCATTTAAATTGTGCAGAATTTTAAATGCAGAAATATAAATAACACAATGAATTGTTAACCCAGTTCAGTGAAGACATCACTTAAATCTGGGGGCTACCAAGCCAAGAAGGAAATCCACTATCAGTAGTATCAATTCAGAGCTAAACTCCCCCGTTTACAACCCCTCACTTAATCCCTACCAGTGCAACTTCTACCTAGGACACTCCTAGATATGAGACACCTCTCACTCCCCCTCAATCACAACAGTGATAACAATAGATTAATAAGCTTTATAAGACACTCTTCAAAGACAATACTTGATCTTGCTTAATAGCTTCAATCAAGAACAATATGAACCTAAATATGTCTACCACGATGCATCAAAATATACAAAGGGTGACTTACAAAGTAACACACAAGAGACTCTCAAAATCCTAAACCCTTATTTTGCACCCAAGATTTTTTTGTTGTGAATGCTTTCATTCTTTAGGTCTAGAAAGTCCTTATTTATAGGCTCTTCTAGTATGGGCTTGGACTTTAGGAAAAACTACCTAAGATTTGATAAAATCAAATCAAATAATTCTTCAAATATTTTCATAAGATAATTCTTCAAATCTTTTCATAGTTAACACTAATTCAGATTTGATCAAATCAAATCAAATCAAATTCCAAATCTTCTCATTGTAAATCTTCTGAAGAATCGTCTTCATAAAAATAGGAACAAATATTTTATAGTTTCCTAAAAAGTCTCAAAGCTCCTTTTTATGAAATCCAATTAAATCTGCACTTTGTTCCTAATAAATCTCCTTGACTTGTGCATAATGATGAGGTATATCCAAGAGGATCTCATCAAACCAAAACACCTCTGTCAAGAGATATAAAATAGCAGCGCCTGCTGTACCAGACCAAGATGTCATGACATCTGTCTTCGACATCTGTCTGAAACACATGACAGTAGTACTGTCATAACAGTTGATGAAGATGTTATAACATCTTTATTAACATCAGTGTAGAATCATGTTTTACCAAAATTTAGCCAATCATAGAACCATAGAACTAACAATATCCCCCTTTGGCAAATTTTGGCTAAAACAACCAAACCATGATAAATCTTGAGATATAGACTTATCAGAGCAGCAACAACAGTAGTTTCTCAAATACATCCAGCCTCACAAACTATCATGCTCCCCCTTAATAGTTGCATTCAGCAAGCAATAACAACACACTACTCTTTCCAGCAAGCAATAACAACACACTACTCTTTCTTTAGCAGTAGCAAAGTCCTATCACAATGTTGGTCATCATGTCAATACATGTGACATAACATAACATCAGAACAACATATAACACTAATACTTTACTCCCCCTTTTTAGCCAAAAATTGACAAAAATTGGAGTAAATGTACACATATATAAACTCAGATGCACATGACGTACAAAATCATAACACATCAATCAGAGCCAAACCCAAAAACTGAATCAAAATCATCATGCTTCAAAGCAAGACTCGTCTGACAAACTGCACATGGTGTCCGAATATCTAGTCTGACATCTCACAACCTCCCAAGAGATACACAAACTGCTTGATCCCCAATCAATATAAAGACTGCACCACTGTAGCAACAATCCATGGACAAGGACTTAAACCCCCCTATCATAGATAGACAGTGCTCATTCGAACATCAGATGAAATCACTTGAATAACTACATATTTACACCGAGAAAAGCAGCAGCTTTAAACTCATGGTTCAACATACCTGCTGAACTCACTCAAACACTGTAAAATCAATCCTGATTCGTACAGATCCAGATACCATAGCTCCTTGAGAATACATCCTAACACCCTGAACTATTCACCCACCCAAAACATATATGAAAAAATGGCCTTACGCATCCACACCAGTTATCATAACTCCTTAGATAGGCAAGATGTCATGCACACTCGGCTTGACATTACTACCATACTCTAGAACAAAATTCTCAATTTTCTTGCTTCATAAGATCCAGACTAACAGGAGAATAAGCCACCTCCCCATAAGCATTATGATCCCAGCATAAATCAGAGCACTAAGTTTTATATCCAACTTATGCATATGAACTAGCACACTGACTACTTTACACCATGATCCAGACCAATCTTGACCACTACCTCCACATCATGCTCCAGCATGATTAGATAAAACACTTCTGAATTAAATTGTGAGTATCAAGCATCACAATCCTAATTCCAAGCCATCATGTATGACCTCAACTCCTTTACCACTCACTTTGGTTCTTAAGACACCAACCACATGACATATTATTTACATAGTAAACCATACATTTCATTAAGATACACATGAAGGTCTCAGAAGGACACGCCAGCAACAACTTAACAGATTATCACAAACACCAGAGTATCATAGAGAGAAATAAACTCTCATGTAGCTTCCTCAGAGACATAATGTTCAAACATCCTGTCTGATATTACAAATATAATAATTATTCTTAAGAACCTTAAGAAATGATTCCTTCATCAATCAGTCAGACTACAGGCATCAAGTCATGGACATAAACTACTTCTCCTTTTACTTTCTATCTACTACCCTTTTGCTCAGATCCATCAATAGCCGGGACAAAATGATTCTTCACCATGACCATTTTCATGACAAGCAATCATACGCCATGCTTCATCATGATGAGAAACAACCTCCACAGTATAAACTCTACATAGCTTTACCCCATGAACATAGTCATTGAATCTTGAGTTCTTGCCCTGTCTGAAGCTGCACCTTCAGGAGTGACACTTTTGACATCGCCAATTAAAAGGATAATCAATTAAATACTTGTTAAGGCCACAAGTAACAATTGATTTTAAATCCCCAATTTGAGACGCACAAATATTCTGCAGAGAAAAATAAATTCTCCCAGACAATAACCAATGTTGTTTCCTAGGTCATTCATAAGAAGCAAGCACAATCCTAGTTCAAACCAATAGCCTCACAAATCCAGACTCATAGTCACATTGTCAATTTAAAATGGTACACCAGACAGCACAGTGTCATGACATCACGACCTCACCAGTGGTCCAAGAATATAAGCTTACCTAAGAATCAGAAAACTTTGTACAAGCTACAGCAATGCAGCTACACATCAGACAGGTACACAGCTCCTCCTATCATGCATAATCAGCTCTCCCCCTATCTTTTATAAAATATGCTTCTTTCAACAAGAAACACCCAAGATCACCACATTATATCTCATGACCAACTTCATGCTCATACAGTGAGAAGGTACCAGGATTACGATCCTTGTACTATAACTAATGAACTCTTGGATTGAGACCAAAATTATCATTGATCCCTCTCGTCCTGAACCCATCCAGACCTTGTACAGATCCACCTTGAATCTTACAAGCATAGATATCCATATTCCTTGAACAAAAATCCAATTGAACATGGAATGCTTCACATTTCTTAAAGAGACATGTAGAGCCTCTTAATTTGTTAGTTATTCCCAAAGTCATTCCCACTTAAAGGACATCAGATCCATGCTCCAGAAATCCTCAGCTTACTTGCTTCATCGGCACCAAACTGCTCCACTTCTTTCTAGAATTACTTACAGCATAAAAAACCACTTCTCCACAAGTATTCTGACCTTAGCCTGAGTCAGAGAACAAGATAGACACCTCATAATCCAAGACAGTCTTTACCTCATCATTCTCCCATATGATAATTTAGAACACTTCTGATTCAACTAGTAAATATCAGCTTCCACAATCTAAACCCCAAGTTCAGCAAACAAAGTGATGTTCTAACATTAGTTAGGACATCCTAATCATATCACAGACACCGTATATTGTGGTTCTTGATACAATAACCACTTGGACTTACTATCTGTATTGTAATCCAATCTGAAGATCATCAGAGAGCACAGTTCCACCAACGAGAAATCCAAATAACATAGAGAGAGTTAAACTTTCATACCTCTCCCAAAAGAAGGCACTCATCCTTAATCAACTTAGGGCTTCTACCATAAGCTCTAAGACATGAACAGAACCAGACCCTTCTTTGGTCTTCAAACAACTACCCTTCTGCACAAGAGTAAGTTTCTCCAAGAACACTTCTTAAATAACCAAATGCCACTGTTTGGTTAACTCGACTTCTTTCAGAGCTCTAGAAAATCTTCTGATCCACCAAGCAAACTTGATCTTCAAGTTACATATTCTACTTGCTCCATAGCAAGGCATCTTAGATACACCAAGACTTAGACCTGCAACATCTACTCCTTCTTGCAGCTCCCGCAAACTGCATGAGATAGACCTTTTTGAAGCATTAATTCCATTCATACCCGAGAAGATCAACTTATGTTCAAATGATGTACCATTACATCAACTAAGACCCTGAAGTTCAGCTTGATTTCAGAATCTCTGATAAAACATCCCACTGGTGAATTCAGTCCTTTATTATGCCACTTAGAAGAACCTCACCACTCTATCAGAACAAGAGTTCCATGTTCAAATAGACTTGATTAATGATATCAAGTTTGAGTAGACAACCTCTATTCTGTTTTGTTGTACCACAACAAATACCTTGAAATTCATTTGCTTCAGGAACTCCTCTTTAGAGAAACCAAACATGCCAAAGCTTGATTCTTCAGAGAAGATTAGTCACAAAAGATCTTTACAGAAGGAATCCCGCTTTCCTTAAGTAGAGAATTCTTCAGAAAGTCAAAGATAACTGCCACTTATCCTTGACACCTACTGCACTCCATTACACCTAGATCAGAAATAAACTGATCCAAGGTCAATTCATAAAGATGATGAAATCTTCAACTTTACTTCTTTAGACAAGTGTCTGGCTAGGAAACTTTCTAGACAAATTGTGTGCCTCTGTAGGTCCAAGCTGAGGAAGAATGCAAACACGCATGTAAATGGTACCAAGATCATCAGCTACATCTCATTTGCTTCAGAGAATCACTCTTTGAATCAACAAGATTTTGCATAATCTCTACTCAACATTTGGTTGAACATCAGATATTTGAAGTAGACCAAACAAATCAAGGGCCAGATACTTGAGCAACAACTGATGAGACACCTTGATCATTGACTAAGGATAACCCATTAAATATTTATGAATAGAAATGAATCTTAAATCCTTATAAAGAATCCTTCTTCCAGAAGACTAACTTGGATCATCCACCTGATGAACCATCTAAACTTCGACAATGTTGAACATTATGGATAACCAATTAAATACTTGTGCATTCCACAAATAGAAATTGATCTTAAATCCACACAACTTGTCGAGAAGACCATCTGACAGATATTTACACTTCAGCAATACCAGACGTATCCTTTAGTTAAAGGATCTTTAATGTTGAAACATCAAGGCTGACACCCTTGACTCAACCTGCCTATGACTTCCTCTGTTGATAGAACCCTTGCAAGTCATGAGTGGTGAAAATAAATCACCTCCCACTATCTTTAAGTTGAATAACATTCATCAGCACCAGAGAACTTCATAAATCGATCTTCAGTATGAGAACCAGATTATCTTCCTGAAGAGAACTCTTAAACACGACCAGAGATGCCTTTATGAGGGGACTTGAGAGATATCTCAAGTATCAAGTATTTACTAATTTCATAGATCATGAATATGATAAGTATGATCTCAACTCACATTCTCTGACTTCGAGATACATGATGGAACCAACATTCCTAGTACTAAGTCAACAACGACAGGCATCAACAAATAACTCTCTCCATTCCATTTCTCCTAACTTTGGAACAGCTAGAGCCTTAAAAACTGCTGATATCTTCAAGAGCAGAAGTCAATAAGCAAGATCTTGCATAATCTTTCTTCAATCACAACACTAGAATAACAAGACTACCAGAGTTCTTCCATCAGAAAAATATGCAGCAGAACCACCAAAGAACATCTTCAACATGCCCTAAACAAGGTGTCAAAACATCTTACAGGACACCATACAGAAGAAGTAGCCAGTCCTCCTGCAGTTGTTGTAGAAACTCCTCAGAAACCTTGAACAATCATCAGAGTTATTCCTCTAGATTCAGAACACTCATCTCAACCATCAATACCCTTGAGTATATCAGAATGAATGATCTGATCTCTCTAACTCCTCCTTGTTTAAATCACCAAAAAGTATGTCCCAAGACCTCATCCAGAACAGACAGGATGCCTGCTCTGATACCAATTGAAACTCTGGTATGTAGATCTCAGATGTCCTAAGAGATGTCGAGAACATTGATCTTTGCTAAAAACAGAACAAGGACAAAACACGAGCATTTGATTTACTTTAAGAAATAACAGTGCCATGACAGATGTTGTAACATTTGCAGACTGACAGAACATTTTGTCCAACCATTTAAATTGTGCAGAATTTTCAATGCAAAAATATAAATAACACAATGAAATGTTGAACATCCGTAATATCTTTTGGAAACACTTTTGGAAAATCACACACCACTGGAAACACATCGAGCCCAACTTTACTCTCCACCGACAATGATGCAAACAAATTGAACACTTGAGCTTCGTCCGCTAAAAGTTTCTTCAACTCTTTAGTGGATAGAAAACTCTCATCTTCATCATCTTCCAAAGAAGGAAACCTCACTAACTTGTGATAACAATCTATATGAACTCTATTAAATTGTAACCAGTTCATACCCAAGATTACGTCCAATCTTTCTAACGGCAAACACACTAAATCCATAACAAAGCCTTTACCATACATGGTCAAAGGATAACTTACACACACCAAAGATGTAGTTACCGACCCTGAAGCAGGAGTCTCAATAACCATCTCACCTCCCCAAGAAGTCACAAACAATTTTAAACGCTTAACACACTCATGAGAAATGAACGAATGAGTCATTCCAGTATCAATAATAGCAACTAAAGGCGTACTATTAATAAATCATGTACCTTTAATCAAACGATTTGCACTAGTAGCGTCTGACCCGGCTAGTGCAAACACCTTTCCACCCGCTTGAGCTTGTTTCGGCTTAGTACACTTAGTACTAATGTGACCCACTTCTCCACAATTGTAGCACTTCACTACATTCTTCCTACAATCTGTAGCAGCATGCCCAAGGACTCCACAGTTAGAACATTTCACTACGGTCTTCCCGCACTCAAAAGATTTATGACCCATTCCACCACACTTGTAACACTTAATGGAAACGGAGCTTCCTCCTCCAGATCTCTTATCAAAGTTTCCCCTATGCCTGCCATTATCAACAGGTGTCACATAAGGTCCACTCCTAACTTATTGCTTTCCTTTCTTCTCATTCAAACTTTTATAATGTGTAGAACGAGCCTTGCTATCTTCCTCGAAGATTCTACAACATTTCGTCAAATCCGAAAACCTTCTTATCCTTTGATATCCCACCGCTTGTTTAATCTCAGGACGCAAACCATTCTCATACTTAATACACTTTGAGAACTCAGCAGTGATCGCAGCATAATGAGGATGGAATTTAACCAACTCCACAAACCTAGCAGTATAGTCCACCACAGACATACTACCTTGTTTTAGTTCAAGGAATTCCATCTCCTTCTTTCCTTTCACACTTTCAGGGTAATACTTCCTCAAAAACTCAGTATGAAATAAATCCCAAGTTATCTCTTCATCATCCACCTCTAGAACTTGACGCATACCGATCCACCAATCGTCGACTTCTTCCCTCAGCATGTGAGATCCAAGTCTCACCTTATTCCTTTCTTCACAGCCCATAACTCTAAAGATCCTTTCAATTTCTTTCAACCAAATTTGGACACCATCGGGATCAAATATTCCTTTGAAGACCGGTGGTTGATTCTTCCAGAATGCATCATTAGCATTCACATTCGGGGCACCTTGCACTGCCTTAGCCATTGCTTCCAATGCAGCAGCCATCGCATTATCGTTACGACAAGCCATATTCTGACCACTCCAAAAAATAAAAACAAGGTTAAACAACCGTTTAACCAACACAACAACAAGACACATACAATTGACTCAACACTGGCTCTGATACCACTTAATGTAACACCCCCTTTCTATACCCCCAAATAATCAAATAACCATTTAGGCACATATTAAAAATTTCACATCAGAGTATAATTAATAAACATGGTATAAAAGAGGCACGTCACATTATGCTTGAAATTAAAACATACAACACCTGCTCAACAAAAAGATATGCAACAGTGGGGTAACTTTGCAACAGAGGAACTTAGTCCTTACACCCACATCTCAATATTTAGAATAAAAGCGGAAACATCTAAACATTGAATAACATCAAACATATATACATATATGTATCATCCATAAAGATTCATCAATCAAGTCATGTTTACATAAACATTCATTAACAAGATACATATACAAATGTATCACAAAAGAATCATATATCCTAGCTACCCGGTGCTACATATCAGAGTCGTCCGACCAAAAGAATGAAGACACGCTTCACAAAAAGAACTCCAGCAAACCTACTCTGTAATGCCTCAAAGAGCACCATAAAATAGCAGAAGGGTGAGAAATATTATCATAATAACAATGCATAAAATTATATATATATATATATATATATATATATATATATATATATATATATATATATATATATATATATATATATATATATATATATATATATATATATATATATATATATATATATATATATATATATATATATATATATATATATATATATATATATATATATATATATATATATATATATATATATATATATATATATATATATATATATATATATATATATATATATATATATATATATATATATATATATATATATATATATATATATATATATATATATATATATATATATATATATATATATATATATATATATATATATATATATATATATATATATATATATATATATATATATATATATATATATATATATATATATATCTTAGCAGATAATTCACATATTCAGCATTCTCACCACAATTCATCACAATTCAATCATATACATCACAATGTATATATAAACATATCACTAAGCATATTCATCATTCATGCTTCCACAATTCACATCATTTCCACATAAACATTTACATTTATGTTTATTCACCAATTCACAAATTATACAGAAGATAAATGCAACTCATAGAGACCGACTCACGACTCTATGCAGATGCAAATGCGGTATCGATTCAATCATCTCAAGTTCACTAAGGAACTTATTGGAACCATCGCTTGTTACCGAAGTAACTCCCCGTCGGGCCTACGATGTTCACCCATTGCTCACATCCCACATGGGCACACAATGTTTATGGATTGCTCACACCCCACACGAGCACACAATTTGATTGCTCACACCCCACATGGGCGCACAATCGTTCAGCAGATTCTCCTAGGAATCACACGGCACAAGAATGCACATCATGATGCTTCACATGCAAAATGACTCATGACATTCTTGAAATGCATACATATTCACAATATATAATCATGAATTCATCTCATTCAATCACATACAATCCATACACATTCATATTCAATTACGCCAAACGGAAATGAATTCTATCATAATATCATGCATTTCCATTTAATTCAAATGATGCACATATTTGCCACACGGCCACAATTCACAATACATTCCTCAATATAGGATTCACGCCATACGGCTACCCACAACATATCATATAACAACACACAAGCCATACATCGAAAAATCGAAGAATCAATATTGGATGGAAACAACAAAAATAAAACATGTTGTCATACTCGCTGGCCCACTCACCTAGCGAAGGCATAGCGAACATTCGATACTGGCTCGCCTGGCGAACGTGCTAGCGAAGCCTGATTTGAGCTACTGGAAGTGTTCGTTACCTACTCGCTTCCAGTGAGGTTGGGTCTTTTGGTTCTGTCCAAGTCTGGGAACATTCGCTGGCAGCTCGCTACTAGCTCGCCTAGCGAACAACTCGCTACATCACTCGCCAGCTACTCGCCTAGCGAATACTGCGAAACTCAAAACCCCAACTGTCCAAAAAATCAACAGAAGCTCACAAATCGCCTGATTTTAATCAAACAAGTCCCCATAGTCTTAGGCCAACATCCCTCGACTAAACTACACCGTCTATTCCAATTTCTAACTGTTAAAACATCGGTTCCTATCAATTAAACCATTCCGACCTAAAATGGAAAAAATGAGGGAAAACATCCAAACAATCCAAACACACACATACATAATGATATACATTGATAAGATAATAAGATTTCACACCCTTACCCGATTTATCGATTCCTAGAAGTTGATTTGGAGCTTTCCAAGCTTTTCCTCTCTTTTCCTCCTCTTTCTTTCTCCTCCTTTTCTTCTTTCTATCTCTTTTCTTTCTCTTTTCTCTCCACTTTCTCATATATATTTCTATTCTAATTCTTTCCATTATATTTTCTCTCAAAACATCTACTAATCCATTTTTCTCACAAAATATCCAACTTAACATTAAATAAGAAATATCTAAAATACCCTCCAACTATTTTCCCTGAAAACTCTCAAAATCGGTAAAATATCATAATATGAAAACATAACATATTAACACACCAATTCCACCAATAAAATAAGAATCACCCAATTAAATCAAAAAGACTCAACAAAAATGGGAAATCAGAATCGGGGCGTTACAGTTTACAACCTCTCACTTAATCCCTACCAGTGCAACTTCTACCTAGGACACTCCTAGATATGAGACACCTCTCACTCCCCCTCAATCACAACAGTGATAACAACAGATTAATAAGCTTTAGAAGACACTCTTCAAAGACAATACTTGATCTTGCTTAATAGCTTCAATCAAGAATAATATACAACCTAAATATGTCTACCACAATGCATCAAAAAGATACAAAGGTGAATTATAAAGTCACACACAAGAGACTCTCAAAATCCTAAATCCTTATTTTGCACCGTAGATTTTCTTGTTGTGAATGCTTTCATTCTTTAGGTCTAGCAAGTCCTTATTTATAGACTCTTCTAGTATGGGTTTGGACTTTAGCAAAAACTACCTTAGATTTGATAAAATCAAATCAAATAATTCTTCAAATCTTTTCATAATATGCTTCTTCAAATCTTTTCATAATTAACACTAATTCAGATTTGATCAAATAAAATAAAATCAAATAAAATCAAATTCCAAATCTTCTCATTGTAAATCTTCTGAAGAATCTTCTTCATAAAAATAGGAACAAATATTTTATAGTTTCCTAAAAAGTCTCAAAGCTCCTTTTTATGAAATCCAATTAAATATGCACTTTGTTCCTAATAAATCTTCTTGACCTGCACATAATGATGAGGTATATACAAGAGGATCTCATCAAACCAAAACACCTCTGTCAAGAGATATAAAATAGCAACGCCCAGTGTACCAGACCAAGATGTCATGACATCTGTCTTCGACATCTGTCTGAAACACATGACAGTAGTACTGTCATAACAGTTGATGAAGATGTTATAACATCTCGCTTAACATCAGTGTAGAATCATGTTTTACCAAAATTTAGCCAATCATAGAACCATGGAACTAACACAAGACTATGGACTGCCGATAAAAAATGTAACTATAAAAATGTTCCCACTTCATAGTTCCAGTAAAATCTTGGAACTAGGTTTACCCATTTCATCTAAATAAAGATACAACAATACAATTTCGAAAATTTACAATACAACTTATCCTCCACAAAATTTTAGCAAATTGTAGTATAACACTTATAAGCTTGAATGAGACTTATTGATAATTAAGATGATTGCATGCTCATCTAGTTAGGCCAATTCAACAGATTAGAAAAAAAATCTTGTCAAGTTCAAAATTAGCTAGCCATGTAAATAACCAAAACCAAACTTTCAAAATCCAAGAGAAATCCATTTATACAAAACAAACGGGAAGAAAAAATATCAATTATAAACTAATGCTAACATACAAACCTCCATTTCATCCATAATGGTAGCCGTTGTGTGTTCTTGATGAAAGTCTATCACCACGTGCTCAAGCTTCAACTTGTTGAAAGCTCTTTTCAACATTTGACCCTGTAAAAGGACCATGTCATGCTCATCTCAAAATTTCAAGCCACGTGTTGCACGTCGTGCATATATAATAGATTGCCAAATACCTCTATGGATTATGCAGTTGCAAATGCTAAAATCACGGAACCAATGAACGAAAAGAAATAAAATCACTTACCATATAGAAATCCATAATAATTTAAGTGACACAATAAAAAAAAATACAAAATGAGAATACCTGAGATAGAAGCTTAGCAGGATATTATGAGCCCATTTTATGCGCCAAATGTCCATATTCAGGACTTGTCTCAAAGTATTCATGTTCCTTCCTTCGAGCAGTAATCTGTAGTACCCCAAAATTTTCCCTCCCTTTTTCTAATCTTGACTGGCTTTTGCTTCACGTTCATTTAAATCTTCACTAGGTCATAACTCATAATCATGTTCTGCATGGGTCTTCTAAGACATGGGATCAGGAGTTTCTCTGAATCAGGGTTTCCTATTTGCCTTAAGGCATTTCCATTCAATTTTGAAGCAAGGGGTTATTTTTTCATCATCATAAGTATCTTGTTATCAAGGTTTTCTGTATGCTAAAACAAGATGTTGAATTCTGCTAATTGTTCTTTCTTATCAAGCTTATTTTCTTCAAGAGTTGTCAGGCGTCAATGGCCTAGGGTTTCATCACTTCCTTGGTTCGATTTTGTTGGAAGGCTTATGTTCAATTGGCTCAAGTTTAGGGTTTTCCTCTCATCATGGATATGAGATCAGGTTTATCAGGGACGACAGTATAGTTTCAAGTCAAGTCTGGTTGTTTAGTCACAATCAAGATCAGATGGAAGTTTGACCTAATCTTGGTCAAACTGCCAAGAAATTTCTTCAGTTGCAAGTCATCTGTACCATTGATTTATTTTCACATTGGTGTGTACCCAAATTCAAGTTGTCATGCGTGGAGGTTATCGGGTTATCAAATATTGGTTCCTAAGGAGTTTGGTGTAAAAGTCAAGTTTATCATGATTCATCAGTACATATTGTGCTCCTCTGTGAGTTTATTTTCCCGAAGACTTATTCGGACAGATCCAAGGTAATTCAAGATTCTCTTGATCAAAAATTAAGAGGTTGGCTCATTTCATATGGTTGTCATTTTTGTTGCAAGTTATTCAGTGGTTGGTGTGCATTTAATCAGATGTTGTTGAAAGTTTGTGATTGGTGCAATGTGATTACCCACGTTTCGAACCATGTTTTTCTTTGTCCTTGTACAAATCCATAACCTTTTCTTAAAACCATTTTACTACAAAAATCCAATTCATATTCAAGAATTTATTTCAAGCTTAATCAAGTTCAAGTTCTATTCAATTTAATTCAAGTCTAGATCATGTCCAAAAGTCCATTCATAATCCAATTCCATTTTCAATATCCATATTATTTTCTATTTTCAACCCATTATCCATTTATCCATTATTCATTTCCATTTTTTTGTCTTATATTCACAATTCATTTATCCATTTTCTCTAAACAAAACCAAAACAAATTATCCATTATAGTATCATCACAAAAATCATTCAATTTTTTAAAAGTCCATTGCATAAAAATCTTTACAACAAAAGGCCCATTACAAGTTCATAGAATGTTCAAAAAAAGCCCATGAGAATTTGTCAAGGTCACAAAAATAATACAAAAAAAAGAGATTTCTTTGGCTCCACTACACAACAAAAGCAACTTTTCACAAACCACATAACTTACAACACCTTGAGCATACCACAATTACCACAAACCAAATTCCATGTTGCGAGACATAATAAACCCGTACATTGCTGCACCACTTGCTACTTTACACAAGCATGCCCAACTTTCCAGCCAGTTCCACGACAAAATCGTACAACAAAACCACGACTTTTCATTTGCGCTGCTACAACTTCACCAACATCCTGCCAAAATTTTTGCACAAGACGTACAAAACAAAACTTTTAATATCGTGCGCTACCATTGCGTACCCGACCTACTACATAAGCCACACGACCTTCACAATAATCATATTACTCCAAAAACAACGGTAGCATCACAACCATACCGCAGCCTACAACAGCAACAAAAACTCCCATCAAGCCACCACACAATAAAACCAATGCAAAACCATGTTGCTAAGCTACCACATAACTAAAATTGTTTCGCACGTATTGCCAAAAAGTCACACCCCAAAGGTTATGTAGCATACCACGATAGACCACAACTCTAATCCCATCTGGTTTTTTTCATCAACAATACAACAGGGCTCTCTCCATAAACCTCTTCCTTAAAAAATGTTCCCCCAAACCCTTCACCAACCACCTTCATTCTTCAAACTTAATCTTCAACCCTCACGACCTGTGAAACAATACCTATCAAACCTCTAACATCTTCTTCCAAATCACCCCCCACCCTTGAACCCTTTCTTCTTTGAAAATCATTTTAAAACCCAATCCCATCCAAAACCAGAGAAAACACAAAACAAAAATCTAGATCAGAAAGGAATAGAAGAAGGTAATCTCAGAACTAGATCGAAGCAGAAGAAGAAGAAGAAGAAAGAAATACAAGGAGGCGAGTCAACAATAACACAAACTTGGACCGAGTAAGGAGGAATCGAGGAAGGGTGAGATAAAGTGAATGGATTCGAAGCTCGCCGCGATAAACTTTTCATGGTCGTTCTTCATTTTCATTTTCATTTTCATATGTGTTGTGTGTGTTGAACCAGTGAGATGATACTGATGATAACCTATGTCTCACGATGTGTATCATGGGTCGGGGCTTAAAAGCCCGTTTTTTATTTTGTTTATTTTTTTTATGGCTGAGTTTTTTTTCCAGGAAGATAAGATTTTATTGGTTTGGGATTTTGAAGCCCAATTGATCTTCTTTAATGCACCCTACCATAAGTTCATATTCATTAGTCCTTATTTTTTGATTAAAAAAAGCCTTTCTATTTTAGTTAGAAATTTTTTATAGTTTAGATAATACTTCCTTAGTGAATCATTGATTTGATATTTTCGATTTTAATATATGTTTAGAATATGGTTATTTAGGTTTTTTTAATTTTTTTAATTGTTTAGATTTTATTTTCTATTAACTCATTTCTTTATCATATTAACTTCTAACTTAGTGACTCATAGAATTTAGTTTGTTTTTGAAATTAGATTTTTATTTTGAACTTAATTATGATTTGGATCAATTTTGATTAGAACTAGATTTTATTTTTTTTAGGAGTAAGTCTTGATTTAGGTTTTGATTTAGACTTTTAATTGTAATTTAAGATTTTTGGATTAACTTTTAACATTAATCTTGTATTTAACTTTGATAATCTCGATTAGATTTTATTTTGACTAAACTTAGATTTTTATTTTGATGTTAATTTTGGTTAATCTTGATTTTAATTTTGGCAAGTGTTGTTGGCATTTTCTTGTGGATATTCTTGATTAATTGATGATCTTGATTTTGATGCCTACCTTGATTAATTCCTGATTAAATATTGATCAATGCATATTTTTTTTCTTTTCTATTTTCATTTGTGATTGATTAGTACGGTGTTTAGTTGTGTTTGCTCACATGATCCCTTAGGATTCCTAGTCCCTCTCTTTAGGATGGGACTAGGAGAGACATTAGGCTTTTAATCCTTTGCATGATAACAATTAGGATAGTCTATTTTACCTCAACTTTAGGTCCATCATTTGTATTATAATATTAGGTATACTTCCTTTTCATCCTAACCTTAGGACCACTTTACATGATAACATTAGGGTTTTTCAGTTTCCCTTTAGTGTTTTCTTTTGTGTCTTCTCTTCTAATCTCAAACAACTCTAAAACACTTAATAAAGAATGATGAACATTTTGCGCCACGAGCCTTAAGTATGTGGGAAATGATGAGTGGGGGGTTTCTCCTCACTTATCTAGAGTGTTTAGTGTATGCCCTTTGGGCGATATGCGACGCATTCGCTCTTATATCGTAGTATTTAGTGCAACGCGAATCTCAAACAAATTCAATTCACTTCACTAAAAACTCTCAAACAAAATTCAAACTTTTTTATCCTTCGAGACTGTTCTTAAAATCATTTTTCAGAAAAGAGTACGTTACTTTTCTATTCTACCGCAAACAAGAATTGACCCTAAATGCTGGAATGGGAACTTAACGCCACTCATAAAAAACACTTAACTAACTAGTGGTCTAGTTTATCCAAACTACGTTTGCTCTGATTTCTCATACCATATGAGAATACATAGGCACAAGACGCTAAAGTCTTAGCGAACACCCTTTTCTCTTTCTTCCGTAGTTACCCGAACTACGTTTGCTCTGATTTCACATACCAGATAAGAATAAATAGGCACAAGACGGAGAAGTCTTGGCGAGCACCCTTTTCTCTTCCCTAGTTACCTGAACTACGTTTGCTCTGATTTCTCATACCAGATGAGAATATGTAGGCACAAGACGACTATGTCTTGGCGAGTACCCTTTTCTATTTCTTCTAAAGTTACCCGAACTGTGTTTGCTCTGGTCTCTCATACCATATGAGAATAGGCACAAGACGGCGAAGTCTTGGCGAGCACCCGTTTCTCTTTCTTCCATAGTTACCTGAACTACGTTTGCTCTGATTTCTCATACCAGATGAGAATACGTAGGCACAAGACGGCGAAGTCTTGGCGAGCATCCTTTTCTCTTTCTTACATAGTTATCCGAACTACGTTTGCTCTAATTTCTCATACCAGATGAGAATACGTAGGCATAAGACGGCGAAGTCTTGGTGAGCACCCTTTTCTCTTTCTTTCGTAGTTACCTGAACTACGTTTGCTCTGATTTCTCATACCAGACGAGGATACGTAGGCACAAGACGGCGATGTCTTGGCGAGTAACCTTCCCCCATCACCCATAGTTTTTCGAACTATGTTGACTCTGACTTTCCCATTGCACGAGGGAATATGTAGGCATAGGGCGGCGATGTCCTATCGAGTCTCCTTTTTCTTTTTCATCCCCCATTTAGAAGTAGCTTTTAGATAACTCACCCCTTTGATAGACAACAAGCATGGATCCCGTTGAGTACAACAGACGAGAGGGGTGTTCATACCTTCCCCTTGCATAAACGACTTTCAAAACCAAGATTTGGGTGCGATGACCTTGTCTTTTCCCGTTCTTTTAGGTTTTCTTTGATTGTTTCCTTTCCCTCTTTGGAATAAATAACATTCGGTGGCGACTCTTCTGTTTGTTTCCGCCGGCCCTTTTTACAGTTGCGACAGGTGGGGACTCTGGTTCCTTATGCGAGTCAATCCTAGCACTTGTCTGTTTTATATATTTGAGTGTTTATGGTTGTGCATATGTATGTTGTATGTGTATATTTACTATTGTATATTATTGCATTTGCATTTTACTTTTTGCACTTTGTCATTGTTGCCATATTCTGCTGTTGTGTTGGTGAGTGGGTTGTTCCATGAGAGATAAGCCCAATACCCAGGCTTGAGTATACACATAGGATTAGTGTGGAGAGTAGTATGGACTTGTGTGGCATCTTGCCACACAAGTGTCTGTATAAAATTCATGTCCAGATGTGGTTTTCTTTGAAGACATCATATCATGTGCATCTTGGGCAGTTGAGGGGGTGTGGGATCTAAAAGCTAACGACTTTGGAGACCGTTCATTGGGAAGTCAGTTGAGACCTCCTTGATTGACCATGATGCCAAACCAGAAATGGTTAACGTATCATCGTTTCTCGACCTGAGAGTCCGCGATACTGATAACCTTTTAGGATTGCCATGCCGTCCAAGACTAGAACCCACATGTGAGAGGGATGGGTTTTGCAGGAAACTTTGACTTTCATCATACCCGGTTTTCTGGTTTTCTCGCCAGTGCAGACTTTTGATCTTGGGTATTCTGGGCTTCTAATCATCTCAGTGCTTTAGTATTCTGGTATTCCGATATTTTCTTGTCAGAGCAAAGTTCTAGATTTATTCAGCCAACAACATAACAGTTATTCAGAGTTTATGGAGGCTTTGATCCTATGTCTTTTGCATTGCATATCATAAACATCTCTGCGTCATTTTGCATATAATTCTTCATCCAGCCAGAACTCTCATTCTGCCTTTGTCTTTGATCAACTAGTTGAATCCCCGGTGCTCATTCTAAATAAGTGGTGATTGTTAAAAGACGACAAAGTGTTTGAAGCAGAATCAAGAAGTAAAGTCAAGTTGGGAGTTTTGGTAGCTATGTTAGGGAACAACCTCCAGAATGTTGACCCCCACCAGGATTTACTGTGACGACTAACCCCTTGTATGGTTCTCTGCCTGATGAAGATTCTCCACAAGTGAACAACCTTACTCAAGCTCAGTCTGTGCAGCTCTCTGTTGAGGATTAGGATTTACATGAACAGTTTGTTGTCCAAAATGGACGTTCCTCTTCTCTTGATACTATAGATTATCATGATGTTGCTTTCTCTGTGTCGAATTCTAAAAGGGAGGTCCCGATGATGAAGACTAAGAACCCGAGAGCTCTTGAGTATGGTAAAAGATTTCATGTATTGGATGAGAAACTCAAAGCCTTGGAAGTTAAGGATACCTTTGGTCTCGGCGCTTCAGACATGTGCCTGGTTCCCGACCTAGTGTTACCTCCAAATTTCAAAGCACCAAGGTTTGAGAAGTATAAAGGGGATAATTTCCCGAGACAACATTTGGTGATGTTTTGTAGAAGGATGGCCTCATTTGTGCATAATGATAAGCTGGCGATTCACTATTTTCATGACAGTTTGAGTGGGGCATCTTTAAGTTGGTACATGCAGTTAGAGAGTGGCCATATTCGATCATGTTTGGACTTAGCCAAAGCTTTTCTGAAATAGTATGAATATAACCTTGATGTAGCTCCCAGTCGCATGTAGTTGCCAAGCTTGTCTCAAGAAAACAACGAATCCTTCAGAAGGTATGCTCAGAGGTGGAGAGAATTGGATTTCAGAGTGCATCCACCATTTCTAGACTAAGAGTTAGTAGACATATTCGTAGGCTCCTTGCAGAGCCCATACTTTGAAAGGATGCTTGGAATTACACCAAACTTCTCTGACCTGGTAATAGCAGGAGAACGCATTGAAAGTGGCATAAAGTGTGGAAAAGTTCAGGACGTCTCAAGCAGTTAGGCCAGTGAAACTAAATCCCTCAGTAACTCCCAAGAGAAAGAAGAGGATATAATCAATGCAGTCATGGCAGATATTGAGTATTCTCAGGGTGAACCGGTGAAATCTTTTGGCTCTTCATCTTCTCAGATATCATTTCTTAGAGCATCATATCAGAAACCTTGGGTTGCTCATCATGTGAATCAACGATCCCATGGTCAAGGTTATTAGAATCAGTGTCAGAATCAGCGCTAGAATCAGAATAGGCCTCGCAATAACTTGGAAAGAAGGAATGTTCCTCTTCATCTAATTCATATGCTGTACAATCAGCTACTGCAACATATGATCCAAAACTCATTGGTGGAGCCCAAGAATCTTAAGCCCATGGTAGAACCTTACCCTCCAGGGTATAACTCCCATGTGCAGTGTGGATATCATGGAGGACCCATGGGGAACTCAACCAAAGTGAAATTCTGGCAAGCACACGATGTATGTTATTTCCAAAGTTATAACATCTACTATGACATTGACTACTGTACTAACTAATTAAAATATAAGCAATAGTAGTAAATAACACAACAATTGTTCACCCATTTCAGTGTCAACAACACCTACATCTAAGGGCTACCAAGCCAGGGAGGAAATTCACTATTACCATAATCAATTCAAAGTCAAACAACCAGTTTGCACTTCTCACTAAATCTCCACCCAATGACACTTCAACCTAGAGACACTCTAGACCTGAGTATTCCCACTCACTCCCCCTCAATCACACCATAGTGATATCCAATTACAGTTTCAGAGTAAAGATGAAGAAACACTTCATACACACCTTGATCTTGCTTCAAAGCTTTGATAAAGGGACACACACACTCTTGCTTAAAAGCTTTGAGTGAAACACATCTTAGAATCTACCTAACCAATGTAGCAGACAGTTGCTTGGTAAACAAGTATTCCTAAGACTCAATACACACGTGAAGAACACACTTTCTTCACTCACAATACTCACGTGAAGAACAACCTTCTTCACTCACAAGGACTCTGTAATATGCATTCTCTATGCTCCTCTCCAAATCCTTACTGCTAGGATTGCTCCTTCTGATATTTATAGAGCAGTCAGTCTTTTGGGCCTTGATGCGTACAGTTAGGTTTAATCATAACAAACCCTACTCTTCAATCATCTGCATGCTTGCCTTTTAACTCAGGAGCATTTGTTTCTCTTTAGGGCTTCTTAAATGTCTCTTGTCTTTCATCTTGAGCTCCTGATTTGTTTCCTGAATTCTAGATACCAGAAAAACTAACCTACCCGCTGGATGTCATATGGTCAGTGTCATGACATTCTGTATGAAATTCAGCTTAACTTATAGTTAACTTACCCTGCACACACATCATTATGTATGTATTAACATTCTGTATGACATACATGCAAACTCTAATGTTTTACCATAAAATGCAGCCAATCAAGAGCACTTACAAACTCCCCCTTTGGCAAATTTTTGGCTAAAACACCCTGTTTAACATATCAGAGTTTACACACAGCAGAAGACTTATCATGTGCCCTGTCATGCAGGAAAGTTACTAGCTCAAACCACTCTTAGAGTCCTCACAGTTAGCTCTCACTGTTATAACTCACCTTGTTGACCATATGTTAATTACCACTACAGATGTCAAACTTTGCTGAGTAACACATTCGGTTACTCCCCCTCAACTGATGCACCTTGCCAGCTGAGCCCTTAACCATCACACTCTATAGTCACACATATTCATCTAGTCTACTCTGGATGTTATGACATTCAGGATGACATACACCCTGAAGCACACGCACCTGTGCTACTCCCCCTGAAGAGATGCACAGCACACTTTGCTACTATCCTGCAGATACACACAACTCCTAGACACCTTCTAGGATCACACAGGGTTAACAAACATTCCTATACACCATAGGAATTCACACAAATATTGCATCAGCAAATTACTAACAGCACTGGGCAGCTGTTATCACACAAATCCTCAGCAACACCTGTGGTCAAACCTGTAAGCATGATTATACCATGTGCACACAATAGAACATATGCTAGCCCACATGTTCTGTACACCACCTGTTCTTCCACCTACTGTTACTATCACTCTATCTTTCTCTCCCCCTTTTTAGCCACAAATTAAGATCCAACTACGGACTTAGCACAAATAAAAAATTGTAGCATTACAATTGTTAGAGGCACATTATACAAACTGCTCATACTGAGCATCACAACATCTCATTAATAGCATCAATTGTTTACAACAAAAACCTAAACAACTGCACATGGAAGACTTTCAATCATCAGCACATCTTTCACACCTCATCAGCTCAGCAATCAATAACCTGAGCCTCTCATCTGTAGATTAGCATTGCATTACTCTTCCTTCTCAGATGCAGAACTGATGTCATAGGCATTGGTTGGGACACCCTTACTGCTGTCATTAGACTCTTCTTCTGACATAGCTTCATTTTCAGCATCTTTTTCAAGTCTTTGGATAAGTGCTTCTAGCTTTATGTTTTAGCAGTTGCTGAGCTGATTGATTCTCCTAGCTCCCTGCATGTATCCCTTAATTCTGCAATCACCATTCTTTTGGAGATCTTGCTTTTATCAGCAGATGTAAACACCATGTATGGGACATGCCTTCCTTCAAACAGTTTGAAGTGAAGTGACAGCTTAGCCTCCCTCTTGAGGGCAGTGTCGCCAATATTCAAAATCCCAGGATATTGGTTTAGTATGACTTCACAGATAAGAGATGGAAAGGCTATTGGTAGTTTGATAGCATTGGTGGTAGAGTTCTTTATAACTTGATAAAAAATGTAATGGCCAAAGTCAAAGTTCACTTTGGTGCCTATGGCATGAATGATCTTGCCAAGGCCAACAACAATTGTGGAGGTATGGTTAGTAGGTACCCAATTGGTAGCTCCAATCTTATGCAGGATTGCATATTTGACACTCAGTTGTGTTGCAGACAACTTTCCTTTGGAAGGCCAAGTAGTGACTTGGTTTGCAGTAATGATTTTGCACACTTGGTTGTCTGTGGCAATCAGCTCCTTTTCTCCACCATTTGTTCTTCCTAAGTACCTGTTGATGACAGAGGGTGAAAATTTCACACATTGTCCTCTGACATAGACTTTCATGAAGTCTTTGTTGTCTCTTTTCAAGATTGATTTAGGGATGTTAACAATGAACTCCTTTACCAACCCTTCATAGAACTTTGAAAAACCAGTAACAGTCTTGAGCAGACCAGCCTTGTATATCAGATCCATTACTTCCTTGATCTCTAAAGCATCTTTCCCCAATTCTCTTTCAAGGGTTATTCTCCTTTGGTATACGTATCTCTATTTTGTCACACTGTGAATGGAATGGAATGATACATTTTCTAGAGGAGCAGCTAACATGGGTTTGAGAGGTCTCTTACCCACTAATTTCTTGTTATTGAAGATGTTAGGGACATCTCTTAAAACATCCGACTCAGAGTCGCTCTCAGCAACTTTCCTCTTCTTGGATGAAGATGATGCCTTGCCCCATGATTTGGAGGGACCCGCAGGTGTTCTTGTTCTGTGTTCTGTTGAGGGTTCTTTGTTAAGACCAGTTTTTCCTTTCCTGGTTGCTAGTTTTTCGGCTATACCAGAAACTGCATTCTTGATGAGTTCATCATCTGATGGCCCATCTTCAACATTTACCTCATTGTTTGGAGCTTCATTCATTTCTTCCTCATAATTAGTGCTCTTGGTTTCAACATTTTGGCCATCATCCTGACCTTCTTCCTGTACCACATAACTAGCAAGATTTTCTAGTTTTTCAGTGTTAGGGTTAGTCTTCCTAATCCCAGAGGAAAAGTCAGAGTTGTCCTCCTGAATGTCATTAGCTATTGGAGATGGATCAATCCTAGCCAGAGGAATGAAGATTCCATGTACATTACGACCTTCATGAAGGATTTTTGAGACCAGTTCATCGACAGACCTGTCATTGCAGTTGTTCATGGAAGGTTCAGGATTCTTCACTTCTTTGTCTGCATGTGAAGGAGCTGATGTTTAGGCTTCACTGCTTCTCCCAAAGACCATACTGAGTGGAATGACATCCATGATATCCTTCATTAAGATGTTCTTGTGTTGCGCAGATTCATGCTTGATAGGGATGGGAGATTGTTGTTGAGACATAGTTGGTGTTTTTGGTTGTAGAAGGGGTTTGTTGTGGTGTTCGAGTGAGGTATGCACGGATACGAATTGGTATGGCCAATCACAGAGGTACTTTGATGGACTAGAGGAATAGGCTTGCATTAAGGGAAGGAACTTAATATTTTGATCAATCAGAAAGTGATTAAATATCAAAACACAATTCCCTATTAATTGCTATAATTTCAAATTACATTGCCTTTTCAAGCTGCTTCTCTTATTTTCACTCAGTATCGTCCAGTGATTCCTTGACAAACTAGTGGCCCTTTGTGTGTCAAAGTCCCTAGGCTCCATACTATCTCCTTCTGAATGAAGTTGGCCATCACTATACACTGTTATATTGCTCAAAATTGAGGTCTCAGTGAGGTTACTCTGAATGTTACAGTATATAGTCATAAATTTTGAGTGACATTGATCTCTTGATGCTGACCATTTTTCATGGACTCCCTCAAGTCCCAATATAGTAGATCCAGACTTCTATGATGTACCTTCTTTGGGCATGCTATCTTAGCTTGCTTGTCAACCTCATATTTACCATAGCCTGATCTCCCATCTAGAGACTCCCTTTGGGGTTCCTCTTACTGATTCCTTGGTTATGGTCTTCTTTATCCTTTAGGGATGTCTCCTTTTTTCCAACCATATTTGCTCCTTCTTTTCATCATTGATTAATCTAGTGAGGTTAATTTTAGGCTCTCATAAGTAGCAATTATTCTTTGCTTTGGATCCCCTCATGACTTCTTTACCTTCTTCATTGATGACAACACATTCATCTTTAGTGAATTCTACACTGAAGCCTTGATCACAGAGATGACTGATACTGATGAGATTAATAGTCAGTCCTTTAACCACCAAGACATCATCCAGTCTTGGACCCCTAGGACAATCTAGTTTTCCAGCACCATTGATTTCTCCTCTAGCTCCATCACCAAATGTTACATGACTTGAGGAATGAGGTTTTATGTTTACTAAAATATTCTCTATTCCAGTCATGTGTCTAGAACAACCACTGTCAAAGTACCAATCTTCTTTGGTTGGCATCTTTAGAGAAGCTTGAGCTACTAAAGCCATACTCTTGACAACCCATTGTCTTTGCTTGTTAGGAACATCTTTCTTGGGTTTTGCTTGATGCTGCCTTTTGACATGAGCACTCTGTTTAGATTTTCTTTGATGAGGGCGACTAGGAAATCCATGCAGCCAGAAACACACAGATTTGATATGTCCAAGTTTTCCACAGTGGTAACATCTATACCCTTGGAATGGTCTTTTGACTTGGTTCCATTTTCTGTGTGGTGGATGTTGTGACATTGGTTGTGACATCCTTTTTAACTTCTGAATCTCAGGCTGTAATCTCTTGAGTTTCATAACAGGATTTTGTCTATCAAATCCCAGTCCAGACTTAGTTCGTGAATTCTGACCGCTCTGCATAATCTCTTCTAGGGTGTTAGTTCTAGGATTAAGCATTCTTATGGATTTTGACATTTGATCAAGATTAGATTTCAACAATTTGGCTTCACTTTTGAGAGATTCTATTGTTGCAAGATGATCCACCTTCTCAGCTTCTAACTATCTTATGAGTTTCTTCTGTTGCTCTCCTTGATGATATAATTCTCCACTTCTGTTGCACAGCTTCTTAAATAAATCAGCAAGTTCATCATAAGTCAGCTCACCTTCACCTGAGTCACCATCAGATACACATACACTGTTCAGAGCAGTGACATGTTTTGCAGACTCATCTTCTGATCCACTCTCAGAATATCCATCAAACCAAGTGATAGTTAGGCCTTTTTCCTTCTTTTTGAGATAGGTGGGACATTCCTTTCTTATGTGTCCATATCCCTCACACTCATGGCATTGTACTCCTTTGCTTTGATTGGAATTTTCCTCAGACTTATCCCTTCTGATGCCTTCAAATGGGTTGTTCTTGGTGTATGATTTGGACTTATGATCAATTCTTTTGATCAGTTTGTTGAATTGTCTTCCAAGCAAGGCTATTGCTTCTAACATACTGTCCTTATTTTCACCATCTCCACCATCTGAATCACTTGCAGTTTTTGAAGCAAGAGTTATGCTTTTGTTCTTTTTCTCTACAGCCTGATCACTCATGCCCATCTAAAATGTTTGGAGAGAACCAATGAGTTCATCTACCTTCATGTTGCATATGTCTTGAGCTTCTTCAATGGCTGTGACCTTCATGGCAAACCTCTTAGGTAAGGACCTGAGAATCTTCCTTACAAGCTTCTCTTCAGCCATCTTTTCTCCCAAGGCTCCTGAAGTGTTTGCAAGTTCAAGAACATTCATGTAAAACTCATGAATGGTCTCATCTTCCTTCATTCTCAGACCTTCAAATTTGGTGGTTAGCATTTGAAGTCTTGACATTTTGACCTTGGAAGTTCCCTCATGAGTAGTTTTGAGAGTGTCCCAAACATCCTTTGCTAGTTCACAGTGGTGTACCAGTCTAAAGATGTTTTTGTCTATACCATTAAAGAATGCATTCAATGCTTTAGAGTTCCCAAGAGCTAAGGCCTCTTGCTCTTTGTTGCATTCCTCTTCAGGAATTAACACATCCACTCCATCCTTGTTAGTCTTCATAGGATGTTCCCAGCCAGAGTTTGCAGCTCTCCAAGCCTTGTTGTCTAAGGATTTTAGGAATGCAATCATTCTAGGTTTCCAATAATCATAATTAGAACCATCCAGAATTGGAGGTCTACTAGTAAATCCTATATCTTTATCCATAGTACCAGAATTTATTTCCCTAGATCTCACCCAGAATAAACAGACAGGGTACCTGCTCTGATGCGAGTTGAAATTCTTGCAAGCACACGATGGATGTTATTTCCAAAGTTATAACATCCACTGTGACATTGACTACTATACTAACTAATTAAACTGTAAGAAAAAGCAGTAAATAACACAACAATTGTTCACCCAGTTCAGTGTCAACAACACCTACATCTGGGGGCTACCAAGCCAGGGAGGAAATTCACTATTAGCAGAATCAATTCAAAGTCAAACAACCAGTTTGCACTTCTCACTTTATCTCTATCCAGTGACACTTCAACCTATAGACACTCTAGACCTGAGTATTCCCACTCACTCCCCCTCAATCACACCACAGTGATATCTAATTACAGTTTCAGAGTAAAGATGAAGAAACACTTCATACACACCTTGATCTTGCTTCAAAGCTTTGATCAAGAGACACACACACTCTTGCTTAAAAGCTTTGAGTGAGACACATCTTAGAATCTACCTAACCAATGTAGCAGACAGTTGCTTGGTAAACAAGTATTCCTAAGACTCAATACACACGTGAAGAACATACTTTCTTCACTCACAATACTCACGTGAAGAACAACCTTCTTCACTCACAAGGACTCTGTAATATGCACTCTCTATGCTCCTCTCCAAATCCTTACTGCTAGGATTGCTCCTTCTGATATTTATAGAGCAGTTAGTCCTTTGGGCCTTGATGCACACAGTTAGGTTTAATCGTAAAAAACCCTACTCTTCAATCATCTGCACGTTTGCCTTTTAATTCAGGAGCACTTGTTTCGCTTTAGGGCTTCTCAAATGTCTCCTGTCTTTCAGCTTGAGCTCCTGATTTGTTTCCTGATTTCTAGATACCAGAAAAACTAACCTACCTTTTGGATGTCATACGGTCAGTGTCATGACATTCTGTATCACATTCAGCTTAACTTATAGTTAACTTACCCTGCACACACATCATTATGTATATCTTAACATTCAGTATGACATACATGCAAACTCTAATGTTTTTCCACAAAATGCAACCAATCAAGAGCACTTACACGAAGATTGCAAAGCCTTCCAAGCTAAAGTGCAACAGTTAATTGACAAAGGGTGCATATCTTTTCCAGAAGAAAGTTTGGTTGTCCATGTTAACCTCTCAACTGTCTAAGCTCGAAGACTTCAAGGGTCATCTCCTAAAGCCAGTGGTCCAGACAGGCAGACATCCTTAACATTAGCAGTCCTTTAACACCTTTATCATTTGCATTTGTAGTTCCTTTCCTGTTAGTTGCTACTTGTTTTTAAACATTGTTGTTTTAAATGGTAATATTAATGAAGTTATTATGCATTTTTTGAATTAATCATGTCGCTTTCGCTCACTTTTTTATCATTTTATTGCAAAACACAGACACGTATATCTCTTTTAGCAAAGTTTGGAGGGAAGATGACAAAAACTGAATACTCATAATTGTTGATCGTATGCTTTCGGATAAAATCTTATTGATGACGTGCATGCATTGTTTCAAATCCCCTAAACACCGGAGAGATAAGGAGTTAGTCCCTAGTTAACCACTTCAAGCCTAGAAGTAGGAGTTTCCTTCAGACTTTCAAACCCTCACATCTTAACCTGGGACAGGGTAGTTGTCAGTTAATTTGACCGAGCATTCGAATTTTATAGAGGAGTGTCCCTATTCAAAGACCAATCACATCATATCCCTCTCAAGAAGTCGTACCTAGACAACCACAATGGTTATACCTCACCAACCAAGAGTGAGACAATCATAACTCTATCGAAGAAATCAAGACAGCCAGTGTCACATGACTTGTTTCAAAGAAAAAAAAAGAAAGCCCGCTAAGTCGAAAAACTTGAAAGCAAGTGACTTAGGCAAAAATTAGGGCATCCCGCTAGACTTCAAAATCAAAAAATTTCAAAAAAAAAAGGATCAGTCCAGGCAAAAATTAGGGGACAAAAAGAATTAAAAAAAAAAGGATCACAAAAGAAAAATCCTTGAACAAGAAAAAATTTGTGTGACTACAGACACAAAAGACAAGAGGGGTAACTGTCACACTGAAAACCTTGTGGGTTCCTTGAACGTCACTCCTACCATCCAATAAACATTTTAAAGGTAAGCACTCGTGGCAAATCAGCTGAACGTAGGATTGGAGATCATCATGGAGAAGGGGTGGGTAACAATCAGACTTTGAGCCTTACATCCTTTGTTTCAATAACCATGAACTAAACCATGATTTAACCTTTAAAAGACCTAGTTGAGGCAAGGTTTATTTTGAAGGAATACTACAACAAGGTTGCATAAACTGACTCCTACAAGATTTTTAAATCTTCTTCTTGTTGTATCTTTCACTAGCTACATCAGCACTACGTCTGGACTATTGGTCCATTCGTCACACACTCTCTCATCATTCTAATCATGATTGATTTTTCAAAATCTGCATCAGCATCGTATTAAAATTACCGTTTATGAACGAACAACTTTAATTACAGGTCAATAATTTGTGAAATCAAGATTCTTAATATCAACTTATGTTTTGATGAAGACAAACCACTTAACAAGAAGGCAAAGATGTTCAATCATTTTCAAGACATCATGTTAAAGCAAAGAATCAGGACAAAGACTTGAAATGAAGAATAACCTCATTAGAAGGTATAATGAAAATCTTCATCAAGTATTTAAGTCCTAGTTACTCAAATAATAAAAATCATGTGCATTACTTTTTCACACTTTCACAAGATTTTATTTGCAAGATTTTTCTAAGTTTTTGCCAGAGCAATCGATTACACTCTTGGAGCAATCGATTACATGATCAAATTTTTACTTTATTTTGGCTATTGTTTTTGTGTGCAATCGATTGGTGCTTTGGTGCAATCGATTGCATGCTTGAAAAATCTTCTTATTTTTGCTACTGTTTTAGTATGCAATCGATTGCTGCTTTGGTGCAATCGATTGCTCAGTTTAAAATTCAAGTTTCAAGTGTTTTTTGTGAAGGTGCAATCGATTGGTCCTATTGTGCAATCGATTGCTCACAGGACGTTTTTGAAAAATTATTTTGAAAAATTGCACCTCTTCAACCATTCTTTTCTGAATTGTTTCCATTGAATCATGACAATTGTTCACCATATTTTCTGAAGTTTTGCATGATAATTCAAAGGGGTGCTTATGACTTATAAATACCAACACTTTCAATTTTCAAAAACAACCTCTTTCAAAATCTCTACTAAAACTTTCATCTTTCCACAACTTAGATCAAGTCATTTTTCATAAGTATTTTCTGCATATTTTCATATCATTTGAAAGAAAATTCTTGAGCAACAAAGTCTTAAATAGTTGTGGAAATTATCATCGAAAGAGAAGATCAATCATAGGATTGATAAACTTTTTATTCACAAGTTTCAAACTCATTGTAAATCAAAGATTATATTTATTCCCCTTGCTATTCAGGATTGTTGAAAGCAAGTGTGTGCATTGAAGAGGATTGTTCTTCTTGCACTTAGTGTTAATATTCTAAAGGTGTTAAGAGCCTTTAATCTACCTATAGGTTAGAAAGTAAGTTATACACTCAGTTTAACTATAGTGAAATCTCTTTCGGTGTGAAAGGGGACTGGAGTACCTTCAGAGTGTGAAGGGAACCAGAATACTTCTCTGTGTTATTTACTTTCTGCACTTTACTGCTTTCATAACCCCTTCATATTTCACAAAAAGTAATAACTTCATTCGATAAAACCAGAAAATTTCAAAGAACCTAATTTACCCCCTCCTCCTCTTAGGTGCAACTCAGACTATCAATTGATATCAGAGCAGGTGTTAGGTAACCTGTTCCTAATAAATTCAGAATGGCTTTTGCAAACAACAAAGGTGTGTTTAAAGACGGTGGTAGCAGCAACAAGCCTCCACTATTTTGTGGCGAATACTTTGACTTCTGGAAGATTCGCATGAAGGGTCACTTAGAAGCACAAGGAGATGGAATATGGGATGCTGTCCAAAATGGCCCCTTCGTTCCTTCAACGGTTGTTAATGGTATTGGATCAACAATGCCTAAAGGTTCATGGGATGACGATGATAAGGAAAATGTTCTCTATGACAAAAAGGAAATCAATCTTTTACAAAGTGCACTAAGCATGGATGAATTCTTTCGCGTCTCAACATGTACATCAGCAAAGGAAATCTGGGATACTTTAGTGGAAACTCATTAAGGAACCACTCAAGTTAAAAGATCGAGATTGAATACGTTAAGTCAGGAATACGAGTTTTTCAGAATGCAACCAGGAGAATCAATTCTTGATTTGCACACTTGAAAAATCATTTGAGAGCACTTGGTAAGACATTAACTAACGATGAATTAAATCTTAAAGTGCTTAGATCTTTGTCCAGAGAATGGCAACCCAAGGTGACAGCAATTTCTGAAAAGAAAAGTCTATCCATGATGACATCCGCTACATTGTTTTGAAAACTTCAAGAATATGAGACGAAACTTGGGCGATTAGAAAAACATGAGAATCAAGAAAAGAAATCTAAAAGCATCGCATTAAAGGTTGATTCCAAAGAAGTAGAAAAGGAAGACGACCCGGATGAAGATGAAAACTTCATGCTTCTTGTAAAAAGGTTAGAAAAATATTTTGGTTCTAAGAATAATGTTGGAAATTCTGACTATATCAAGAGGAAGAAGTTTTCAAAGAACAAAGAAAAGGAGGCGTCAACATCCACATAAGATGTCAAATGCTATGAATATGGAAAACAAGGACACATCAAACCAAACTGACCTAAACTCTCCAAGAACGATTGCCTATAAAAGCAAAAAGGGTTTCAAGAAGAATAAGGCCTATGTAGCATGGGAGAATAACGAGATAAGTTCCTCATCAGACTCAGATAGTGATTAAAGCGCAAATCTAGCATTAATGGCCTCACATCACTTTGACGATGAAGCATTAATTGATGAACTTCTGAGTGAATGCAAAATTCTGTACAAAACTATTTCATCACAAAAGAATCAAATCTCAACTTTAGAAGAAAAGGTTGAGCCAATGGAAAATAATTTCAAAGATGAAAAACAAAAATTAATTAGTGATCAAAAACATAATTTTGTATGCACAAAGTGTGAGTCACTTTCGTTTCAAATTGTCCAATTAAAAAGAGTCCTTGAAAGGTATGAAAAAGGACAAATTGGATTGGAGGTTGTTCTTAGTCAACAAAGGTTCTCAAATGATAAGAGTGGTCTTGGTTTCTCAAAATTTTCTAAACCAAGTTCCAATAAAACCATCTTTGTTAAGGCTAGTGAATAAACACCTAAAGAGAAAGTGATTAAGCCTAAAGTGGTTCATCAATACCCTAAGAAGAAAGTATTTAATAAAAAGAAGTCTTATCCTCCTAGATACAAAAGTAAATTTGAGCCCACCTGTTTTTATTGTGTATCAAAGGCCATACACCTAATGTCTGTTATGTAAGAAACATCAGTGTTGCAAAAGGGCATTATGTGTGGGTCAAGAAAGGCACTAACTATGAAGGACCCAAGGCAATTTGGGTACCTACTAAACTTAAACTTGTTTTGTAGGTATGCTTAAAGACCTCTTCATATCAGTGGTATCTTGATAGTGGGTGTTCAAGGCATATGACGGGTGACCTTACCAAGTTTTCACATCTAACGCTTAAGGCCAAAGGATTTGTAACCTATGGAGATAACAACAAAGGAAAGATCCTTGGCATAGGCAGCATTGGTGCACCACCTTTCACAACCATAGAAGATGTCCTCTATGTAGAAGGCCTAAAGTGTAACACCCCAATTTTAATCGGATTATTTTAATTAACTTATTTAATTGAGAATATTCGTATTTTGGGTGTTTCCGGTGATTTTTGGTGTGTTTTGTGGATTATTGAGAACTATGCAATTTGTGGGTTATTTATTTAATTGGTAGTATAAAATATTAATTTATTAATATTAGTATGAATATAAATAAATAATAGTGAAAGAAGGGTAATTGGGACATTTGATAGGAGTAAGTGAGGGCATTATGGGAAAAGCCCAATTATTTGGCCTAAGTCTAGGTTTAATAAAAAAGGAGTTCTGAAGGGTTTTAGGATTCATTTTGTGTTAACCGTGAAGAATTGAGGCCAAAGAGCTCTAAAGAGGAAATTGGAGGCGAAAGCGTTGAAAGATTCCCTGACAGATTCGTAAAGGCTTTGAATCGACGTTTAAGGTATGGGAAGTATAGCTTTTCATAATTTTCTATGTGTAGATTTCGATGTGATTATGGTTGATTTAAGGGTTTTATGGAGAATTATGGGGAAAAGGGATTTTGGCCTTCGTGACCTAAATCTATTATTAAGATTTTGATCGTGGGAATTTATTTGGGTTAAGGAAGATTAGAAGGATATGAGGACAAGTGATCTATGGCTTTCGTGGCCTAAATTTATCATGGAGATTGTAACCGTAGAGATGTTAAAGGTAGAGATGAGAAATAGTGATCTTTGGCCTTCGTGGCCTAAACCTGTAATTGCAAATCTAACCGTGAATTGATTGGGGGAAACGGAAACCTAGGCCTTCGTGGTCAAAAAGCTGATTGAACTTTGCTTAACCCAATAAGAATATTTGATAGTGAGTAACTCAGATGCCTGCAGGGTAATTGTAGGAAAATTGTGGTTTAGGGTTGAATATGTTACGGGATTGGCCTAATAAACCGTAGGTTTTGTGCCTTTATCGTCGTAGGACCTTAGGGATATTTTGGGGGCATTGGGGAAGTGAATTGTGTGGACTTTTGGGTTGATTTAGGTTCCGGAGCGTAACAGCGTTTTGCTGTCTGTCACGCTTGTTCATGTTTTCGGTCGAAATTATTTTGGACTTAACTTTTGATCCGTAAGTCCGTTTTGGCCCCTGTTTGAAGCGTTGGAAAGCTAATGAATAGAGCTATAATATAGTATATATAAGAGAATTTGTTTCCCAATATTTTTATATTTAATTATGTTTGATAAGACCATTGTATATATGTTCTATTAATGAATCATGTTCTGGTTCAGTGATGTCTTGATGTTTTGATACTGCGATTTTCCTGATGAATTACCATGAGGGTAACTGTGATAATATGTGATAATATGATGAATTAACATGAGTAGGATTATGAAGTTTATGTGATTAATAGGCGGTGGTATGAGAATTACCGCGAGTATAATTATGAATTAATAGGTGATAATATGTGATAGTATGTGATAATATGATGAATTAATATGAGTATGACTGTGAGCACTACATGATTTGTAAATAAGTATATGATGATTTTATATGATGTATGATGATGATGATTATAATTAATTGTGATGACATGATGTATGATGATGGTTATTATGATGAGTTATGATGACATGACGTATGATGATGAGCTATGAGGTTTGATGATGATGAATATGATGAGCTATGACGTTTGATGATGATGAATATGAAGAATGATGATGCACCTATGATGTTATTATGAGGATGATTTGTGACGTGTGCATCATGCATTCATGTGCATCCGAACTTCAGTTCAGGACCTCGATTACTTTGGCTTCAATCCCACTGTGCGGATGTGAAGTATTTTGATGTGCTCCGGTTCTCTAGTAGAATCGATCCTATTGATGGGGATCTATGGAGGGTTCATGGCCCATTGTCCATCGTGCTGTGATGATTGGTACCACATGCATTGAGTCTTGTTGCATTACATTTATGAGTCTTTTTGTATAAATTACGATGTTGTAGCTTTCGAGGCCTATTGATGAATATGAAGGCTGAATTGGATTATGATGTCATTTATATGTTGATTTTTATACATTGATCATTATGAATCGTTTTACTCACCCTGCCTGTTTGAATGTTACCTCCACATGGGTAACGTGCAAATACCAGATTTAGCCGTGGATGCCGTTGAGGACTTTTGAAGTTTTGAGTTGTTGGCCTTTGGCTAACTTAGAAGGTCTTGCTCTTATAGTGTAACATTGGGTTGGGGGTCTTGAGTTGAGTTATGTTTATTAAGTTTATTTTGATTATCTTCTCGTATGAGGAAAACCTTGATTAGGCCTTTGAGTTTCGCTGTTTTGTGTAGTTTGAGGTATTTTGAGAAAACCCGTTGTACACGGAGCATTGACTTAATTTGAGTAACATGAGAAATGCACGCCCTTTTTGGTGGCTTTTTATGAAATTTAATATTTTACTCTGAAATCTGTGTTATTTTGCCGTAATATCTGTGGGGTAGAAAAGGGTGTTATATTAGTGGTATCAGAGCAGGTCGGTCCGTCCGGCTAAGTTGTCTAATGTTGTTTGTTCCCTGGTATGCGACATGTGTGTGAAAACATTGTCGATACACGTTTGTTCTAACCTTTGTCTGCAGAAGTGGGAATGAATTAAGTGGGGGAGAAGCTTGTGCTTCTCCAGGATGTTGCAAGTGTGGAGTGGTGGTTCAGTGTGTCGATGAACGCTCTTATAGTTTGGTAAAGATGGTGTATACCCCATCATGATTTTCGGATGTCTATTGACAACTTGAGGGACTGATCACCCTTAATCTCTTGTTTATGGTGGACAGAGTCATGTTGGATGAGATAGACATGTCTTGCAAGCTTAAATGGCGTGAACAGTGAATTGCTTTGAGTTAAGCTAAGTGCTTATAGATTGTTTTGATAAGTCGGTGCAGGACGGTGCTGAGATGTTTATTTTGATGGAAACTTTGAGTGTTAATGAAAGTGGGGAAGTTGGTGGTTTGCCAATTAATTGTGATTGTCCGGAAGTTTTTCCTGATGAGATAAGTGATTTACCGTCGGAACGCAAAGTGGAGTTGCAATCGACTTAGTCCTGGAACTAGTTCGACATTGATGTCTCCATATCGTATGCCTGTATTGGGATTGAAAGAGTTGAAGAGGCAACTTAAAGATTTGCTTGAGAAGGTTTTGTGAGGCTTTGGGTGGATTATAGATAAGTGAACAAGGTGACTATCAAGAATAAATGTTCACTTCCTAGGATTGATGATTTGATGGATCAGTTGGTTGTTGCAAGTGTGTCCAGTCAGATAGATTTGAGAACTGGGTATCATCAGATTCATGTGGGGGCTGAAGATATTCAGGAGACTGCTTTTAAAACAGGGTATGGACATTATGAGTACTTCGTGATGCCATTTGGTGTGACTAATGCACCATATGGGTTTATAGAGTATGAACAGGATTTTCCATACTTATTTGGGCAAGTTTATCATTGATATGACGAAGGTTGGAGCTGTATAGCAATGGGAAGCTCCAAAAACCTGTATTTGAGATTAAAAGTTTTATTGGGTTGGCAGATTGTTATTGGAATTCATTGAAGGATTTTTCCAAGTCATCTTTGTCATTGAGGCAGTGGACTAGGAAGGTTCAAGCTTTTGTGTTGGGATGCAAAGTATGAAGAAAAGTTGCAAGAACTTTTGAGAAGACTGACAACAGCTCAGGTTTGACTTTGCCAAATCCGACAAAACCATTATGGTACATTATGATGCTTCATTGATGGGATTGGGAGGTGTGTTAATGCAACATCATCAAGTTTAGCTTATGCTTTAAGGAAACTTAAGGTACATAAGAGGAATCATCTGACGCATGATTTAGAGTTGGTTGTTGTTGTGTTTGTGCCGAAGCTTTAGAGGTATTATTCGTTTGGTTTGAGATTTGAGATGTTTATTGATCATAAGAGTTTGGAGCCTTTCTTTGATCGAGAAGAGTTAAATATGAGGCAAGGGAGAATGATTGGGACTTATGAAGGATCATGGTTTTTGGTTGAATTACTATTCGGGTAAAGCAGTCGTGGTAGTTGATGCATTGATTGGAAATCTTTGCATATACCGATGATGATGGTAAAAGAATTAGAACTGATTGAGCAATTTTGTGATATGAGTTTGGTTTGTGAAGAGACTTCTTATGGAGTTAAGCTTAGTATGTTGGACCTTACTAGTGGTATTCTTGATGAGATTCGAGAAGGTCAGAAATCTAATTTTAGTAGATCGGTTGAATTTGATGGATCAAAGTCGAAGAGCTGATTTTCGGATTAATGGGAATGGTATCATGAGATGTCATGATAGAGTTTGTGTTCCAGATATTGTTGAGTGGAATAAGAGTATTCTTGAAGAAGGACATTCAATTAGACTGGGTATCCATCCTGGTGCTATGAAGAGGTACCCGGATTTGAGGAAATTGCTTTGGTGGCCAGGGATGAAGAAAGAAGTGGTTGAGTTTGTATATGCTGGTTAGACTTGCCAGAGGTCGAAGATTGAACATCAGAGACCGTTGGCTCTGACGCAACCGTTGAATATTCCAGAGTGGAAATGGGATAGTATTTCCATGGATTTTGTGTCGGGTTTGCCGAAGACTGTGAGAGGGACATGGTTCAATTTGGGTGATTTTGGATAGATTGACTAGATCAGATCATTTTATACCAATGAGGATTAATCTTTCTATGTTAAAGCTAGCTGAGATGTGTCGCTATTGCGAAAAAAAGGTGTCGGCAATGACAGAAGAGTCGCCGCCATTCGTTATTTATCCCAACAAGGGAAAGGAAACGATCAGAGAAAACCTGCGAATCGGGATAAGATTGGTCATCGCAACCAAATCTCGGGTTCGGGAGTCGGTTACGCAAGGGGAAGGTATGAGCACCCCTCACGTCCGTCGTACTCGACGGGATCCACACTTGTTGTCTATTTAAAAGGGTGTGTTTAGCTATCTACCTAAAGGTCTGGGAAAAAAGAAAATAAAAAGGACTCGACAGAGCATCGCTGCTATGGGCCTACGTATTCTCATCTGGTATGAGAAATCAGAGTCAACGTAGTTCGGCTAACTACGGGTGAAAGGTGGGGAAAGGTTGCTCGCCAAGAAATCGCATCTTGTGCCTACGTACTCTCAACAGGTATGAGAGATCATAGCAAATGTAGTTCGGGCAAATAAGAACACTGGTTTGTTCATCTGTTTTACCCGAGTAGGGTTAACAATCAGTTACAGCAGTTAGGTGTATGCAGCTCGACCTTTGGAGACTTAAGTGTTACCTGTTTGCGGTAGAACTAAGGGTTAACGAAACTCTTGTTTATGAAAATGTTTTCCACTGTTAAGGGTCCCAAAGGAAAAAATGAAGTTTGATCATTTATTTTTGTGTCTTTTAAGAGGAAGTGTTTTTTGAATTGTTTGTAATTCATATTGCACTAGAGACTATGACCTGAGATCGAATGCATCGCACATCACCCAAAGGGTGAACACTAAACAATCTAGGCCATCAAGAGGAAACCCCCCAATAACCATTTCCCAAGTACTTAAGGCTCGTAACACACAATATTCATTAGCCTTTATTAAGTATTTTGAAGTTGTTTTGAGATGAGAAAGAGAGAGAGGACAAACTAAAGGGAAGCTAGTTCAAAACCTAGTAGTTGTCATGCAAAATGGTCCTATGGTTAGGATTAAGAAGGGAATTCTATCCTATTTACTATCATGCAAAGGATTCAACCTAATGTCTATCATCACTTATCCTTAACCAAGGAAGCGAGAATTCCTAAGGGAACATGGTAAGAACAGAAGAAAAGGAACAAAGCATTAAGTAAATGAAATATGAATATGAATGAATGCATATGCAATGCAACACACAAGCAAAGGGAGGAAATTGTGTGGGGTGAAAACCTCCACAAGCTCATCTCAACCGTTAATGTAAACAAGAGAACAAAAGGGAAAACAACACACAAGCAAAGGGAGGAAATTGTGTGGGGTGAAAACATCCACAAGCTCATCTCAACCTTTATTCCAAGCAAAAGTGAAAAACAAACCCTAAAGTCTATAACTTGAACATGGGATGAATCATAAACCAAAATAGAAGTGGGAGAAGAAGAGAAAACATCCATGGTATCCCTAATGTCATTCAACCAAAGTCTCATTATGACTTGTGCAAAAAGATGCACAAAAAGTGTTCTCATGGTTCATTATTCAAGTTAAGCTTCAAATACCTCCAAAGGAGGGACTAAGCAACTTTAAATGATGCTCCAAGGTCCTTGGACAGAAAGGAAGATGAAAGGAAAGTGCACAAGCCCAACCACAAGATTAAAAAAAGAAAATGCAAATTTATACACAAGATAAAGCAAAGCATGCATCATGAAAACCCTAATTGGAATGCCTAAAAGAAAGCCAAACTTAAACAATTTAGGAACACAATTATAACCCAAAATTGAGCATACAAACACCTTGTTACACTCACAACATGAATCCATAAGAATCAATAGCTCAAACAATGCACAAAATGCCATTACAAGGCAAACTAGTTCATGTATCAAAGTGAAAACCATGCAAGGGTAGGCTAGAATGTAAAGTACACTAAAAATAGCATACAAATCCTAAAAATACCAAAACATATCCTATAGGACCCCTCTGGTGTTAGGAACCAGGGGTCCAATCTATGGGGAAAAAATCTAAACCTAACTAGGCAAACAGATGGTAAACTCTAAAGGATACCCTAAAACTAGGGTTAATCGAGGGTCTTAAAGATTTAACCAAAAACCTAACCAAATGGTGATAAAGTCAGGGAGAAAAATATCACAAAAATCAATTGATATATCATGGATGTGCACAAGAAAAATCAAGCAAAGATATGAACATTTCATCACAAAATGAAATTAAAATCACAAGGACATCAATTTTAACTCAATTTAAACACTTCCAAATGAAATATTATTTTTTAATTGAAAAATATTCAGAAAAATAAAAATAAAATTTCCTAAATTTTATTTACATGCTAAAATGTGCAAAAACTATTTTGTATATTTTTAATCCATTTGGAAGTATTTTAAAAGAATTAAAATGAAACAGATTAAAAAAATAAAAAGAAATAAAAAGAAAAGAAATTGGAAAAAAGTTGGTGCAAATAGTAATCAATTCTAGTTGATTTCCAATGGGCTGGCTAAAGGAGATGTGGTTAGCACGTAGAGCCCAAATCCATATACTCAGCACTTCCAATACGCACTGTTTCATTTATTTGGTCCAGTCAATGCTCCAGATGAAATCTCAGCCCTTGTTTTTTAATCCAAGTCAAGTGATCAAAAGCCTATAGCATAGACGTCGGTCAACAGAACCAGACGCCAGAGCCATTGTGCTCCGGTCGTCTTCTCCGACCACTCATCTGAACAGTGAAAACGAAACCCACCAAAGCTCATGATTTCTTATACCATTCTACTCGTCTCAATAAGTAGATCATGGTTCCAATATTCTTTTCCATTTTTCTCCTATAATTAAGCCTAACCGAAGCTAACAAGAATAGAGCAAGATTCAAGATTCATCACAAACAATCATCAAACCTAACAAGAATCCATCTACAATGCTAGGGGATCATGACTATGCAAGAATGGCGTGTAATTACTACCTACACAGAGAGAAATTTGGAAGGATGAGTTACCTAACGAAATACCTCCCTTGGACCTTGATTCCTTGATGAATCTTGCAGCAAATGATCCAGAAACACTCTACCATCTTCAAGGAAGCTTCAGGTATTCTCAATTTTTCTTGAAATTGCTTGGAATGCAGAATTCGATTTTCACTTTTCCTTGAGTTGTTGCAACTGATTTCTTGATCAATTTCCCTCTAAAATCGCCTCTGAGAGTTTGTGAATGGTGCTGAGTTTATATGTAATGGATCCAGATGCAAATAAAGCCCAATCAAAGCCCATGAAGATCCAATTGAAAATCCAAAGTTTTGGTTTTGTAAGCTTCAAGTATGCACAAAAACAGAGCTTCAAGGGCTTGAAAATTGGCTCAGGTAGCTTACTCATAATGCATTTTGATCCAATGGATGAGGATTGTTCCTTAGTTTGATCTTATGGTGAGATTTGGATGTGTTACTTCAATGTGAAGCAACCTTGAAATTAACCATGAAAATGACCTCAAATTGCAATTATGAGATTGTCATCATGCTTAGTATGTTTTTCAGACTCAAAAAATGCACACACTTGATTGAAATTGGTTCCAAATGAATTTATTTGGATTTATGGCTTTTAAGGCTTTTTCCATGAATTTTCCTTCACCATTCTCCTAATCCAATCCAAACCCATGATAAGTGATGATTTGATGATGCAAAGGATGCTATTTGAATCAAGTTTGATGTTAGAAAAAGTTCCCTTTGAGGTGTGCAAAGTTGTGAAATTGACCTATAACCAAAATGGCCTATAATCAAAGTTTCCCAAAATACCCCTGCCTTGCAAGCTTCATATCTTGAGCTCCACAAATCATATGAAAGACTTCTAGTACTTTTTGTAAAGCTAAGATCATAAGGAAAAACTTTCATGTTTGGGTCAAAGTGAGTAGAAACATCCTTCTAGGTTAGAAATGTCTTGGAAGTTGGTTGACTTTTGTTGACCAAAATCACATTCATCTGATGACCTGTAACTTGCCAGCTTCATAACTTGAGTTCTAGAAACCCAATGAATAATTTCTAGTACTAAAAAGAAATCTAGAAACATACTCTACAAGCTTCATGTTAGGGTCAAGATGAGATGCGACTTGTATCTTGAGATATGTGGTCTTGAAGTTAGGCACTAAACCGGGAATTTTATACTGACAAGCTTAGAAACCCTAGCTTTGCAACTTCTCACACTCTTGATTCTTATTGATTTTATATTGAAATATCATCTTATACATCTCAACACAACATTCCATGATCACAAAGACTTGGAACTAAGTCTTAATCTCCTTCAGATTCACTGTTGACTTAGGGTTGACCAGATGAAAACCCTAACTGCACTACCTTTGACTGTGGCTTCTTACACTTGATATAATGACTTGAACAAGCTCCTCAATGACCCTCAAGACATCCAATGAGCTTATAAGATGCTCTCCATCCATAAACATGGACTCAATATCCTCTGATGATCTTCCCATGGCCTCCAAGATATGAGGTGAACCGTATTCATTCATCTGCTCTTTTCAAAGGACTTTGACTTTCTTCTGATGATGATAAGCACTTGATAGCTTAAATAAGACCCCTTAATTAGGCTTGGAAACTTTGGTAATATCCTCTTTCTAGGCACACCTCTCTCAATCCTCTGTAAATGAACAATGGTATGCAAATGCTAATGCTATGAAAATGCAATGAATCAAAAACCCAGGTAAAGAAAAGGTTGGGAAAATTTTAGGGTGCAACAGATGCCCCTATTCAAACGGCTTGAACCTGACTGGGTGAAAAGCGAACAGATTTCACACAATCAAGGTAAAAGACGGTTGAATACCAGCAAACCCGAAAATTTGCCAACCGCAGAAATAAACAGCAAACTCTGAAAAGGAATAACAATCTCCAATGATATCTGAATAGTCACGAGAATACTCCGCTGGGGAAGAGAAGCTTAAACTAAGGAACTCTGGCAGGGAGAAAAGAGAAACATAACGAAGTAAATCTGCTTGGGGAAAACAGTAATAGGATGAACGTATTCATTAACAGCTGCGCCATGGTCTGGATATCATATAGGTTGAAGCGTAACCTTTCAAATTGCCGGAGTCTGGATACTCAATGTAATGATCGGAGCCTGGATACTCAACATAATGAAGGAACCCGAGACTGGATGCTCAATGTAGAACAGGGAATACCACGAATTGGAAATTAACCGGAGCCTGGATACTCAGCGTATAACCGGAGCCTGGATGCTCAACGAAACAAACCGGAGCTTGGACGCTCAACGTAACAAACCGGAGCCTGGACGCTCAACGTAACAAACCGGAGCCTGGATGCTCAACATAACAAACCGAAGCCTGGACGTTCAACGTAACAAACTGGAGCCTGGATGCTCAACATAACAAACCGGAGCCTGGACGCTCAACGTAACAAACTAGAGCCTGGACGCTCAACGTAACAAACCGGAGCCTGAATGCTCAACGTAACAAACCGAGCCTGGATGCTCAACGTAACAAACCGGAGCCTGGATACTCAATGTAACAAACCGGAGCCTGGATGCTCAACGAACAAACCGGAGCCTGGATGCTCAACGTAACAAACCGGAGCCTAGATGCTCAACGTAGCAAACTGGATCATGGATGCTCAATGTAACAAACCAGAGTCTGGACGCTCAACGAACAAACTGGAGCCTGGATGCTCAATGAACAAACCGGAGCCTGGATGCTCAACGTAACAAACTGGAGCCTGGATGCTCAACGTAGAAAACCGAAGCCTGGACGCTCAACGTAACAAATCGGAGCCTGGACACTCAATGTAAAAAACCGGAGCCTGGACGCTCAACGAACAAACCGGAGCCTGGATGCTCAACAAACAAACTGGAGCCTGGATGCTCAACGAACAAACCGGAATGAACCGGAGCCTGGATGCTCAACGGACAAGGCAACATATCACAAATATACTTATCAAGACTTGAATACCACATTATCTTTACCGGAGTCTGGATACTCGACGAAATATGACCGGAGTCTGGATACTCGACGGACAGCAGAACCGGAGCTTGGATGCTCAACATAATAGCCGAAGCCTAGATGCTCAACGAAAATGGCCGGAGCCTGGGTGCTCAACGAAAATAAAGGGTTGCCGCAAATATACGTTTCAAAATCTAGATACCACACGAGTTAAGAATACCATTTCAAAGTGCCGGAGTCTGGATACTCTACGAACAAAATTAACCACCGAGATTTGTCGGAGCCTGAATGCTCAACGAAATAAGTCGGAGCCTGAATGCTCAACAAAATAACCGGAGCCTGGATGCTCAACGTAATGGACCGGAGTCTGAACACTCAACGGACAGAGAAGGTCACATTTGAAAATGGAAACTTGTCGGAGCCCGAACGCTCTACGTAAAAGTCGGAGTCTGAACACTCAACGTAACTGGCCGGAGTCTGAACACTCAACGTAGTAACCTGGATAAACTGGAGCCTGAAAGCTCAACGAAATAAAGAAACCAGAGCCTGGATGCTCAACGAAGATGGCAACTTCACTAGGGATTTACCGGAGTCTGGATACTCAACGGACAATGCAATACCTCATAAATCAGACATTTACCGGAATCTGGATATTCAACGGAGAAGGCATATGACCACGAAACTTATCAGGATCTCAGACCCAGCTGACTTTTACAGGAGTCTGGGTACTCAACGAAGACAATGGTACCTCACGAATTGAAAATTCACTGGAATCTGGATATTCAACGGAGAAGCCGGAGCCTAGACGCTTAACATAATTGACTGGAGCCTGGATACTCAACGGAAAAAACAATAATACCAACTGGGAAATCACCGGAGCCTGGATGCTCGACGCGATAATTGGAGCCTGAACGCTCAACGGAGATTGATCGGAGTCTAGATACTCAACGGATGAAGAAATACTCATTAGAGTCTATATACCACAGGGTTTTTTAAAACACTGTTTCACATTGCAGGAGTCTGGATACTCTACGAACGAAATGAATCACATCACGAATTGCCATAGTCTGACTACCATACCAGGCCAAGAAATGCATCACAAGTTAAAAATTCGTCGGTGTCTGGATACTCAACGACATTGACTGGAGCCTGGATATTCAACGGACAAAGAGGACATATCACCAGTCTTAACAAGGTCTAAATACCAAGTAAGCCTTCTATAGTATGACTAGTTGAAGTCCAACGACACTGCTGGGGAATAATATGAGACGAGGTCTGGATACCGCGCAGGCTAAAAGAACACTTTTCAAATTATCGAGAACTGAATATTCAACGAATAAAATGAGTCAACGCCACTTCCGGAGCCTGGACGCTCAACGAACACCAGAGCCTAGATGCTCGGCGCAATAAGGGATTCATCCCGAATGGGAATTTACCGGAGTCTGGATACTCAACGAAACTGACCGTAAATCTATTCATCAGGGTCTGGATACCCAACCAAATAAACCGGAGCCTGGATTCTCGATGTACTTGACCAGAGTATGGATACTCAACGGACAAAAGAACCGGAGCCTGAATGCTCAACGAAGGTTGACCGGAGTCTGGACACTCAACGGACGAGGAAATAGCAACATCCATTGTCGTGGTCTGGACGACCTATTGGCCAAGATATCAGTCATCTGTCGGAGATATACCTGCTAACAAAAAGATAACAACCTGGCTCATGTTTCGCATGCACATGTTGGAAAATGGCGTAATGCTCCATACGAAATGGAAATGCTATGCATTTGGGTAGATGCTATGCACGCATGCAGATGCAACGGAACCGAATCAGCAAAATAAATACTGGAGATACGGAGACCACCCTGCTGGGAAAAGAAGACGACCCTGCTGGGGATAGCTAGTACATGCCAGTAAATTGGACTTAAGCTGGGGAAGCAAGCCTTGAATAGCTTTCTGAAAGAAATTTCTTGCATAGCAAACGAACCTGCTGTGGAGATAGAACGATCTGCCAGACTAGAGTTTTACTCTGCCGGGGATTATATCCAATCCTGCTGAGGAAAATTCCATGAATGGCCTTCCAGAATACAAACCTTCTGGAGAACAGGCGACCCTACCAGGGAAAAGAACCACACACGGGAACTCGTCTGCCTGCTGGAGAATCAACGACTCTGCGGGGGATAACGATCCACCTCTCGAGATTAACCATGTTTTACTAGGGACATCAGCCCTAAATAGCCTGCCAGAACATAACATTTCGGGGAACAGGCACCTCTATTGGAGAAACGATGCAAACTGCGAAGACCTAACTCCAATCTACTAGGAGTACTCAGCTGGGGAAGAGACGTTTTCCCTCCGGCTCCACTGGGGATAACGCAATGAGGGATTCAACATCAACATCTGCTTGGGAAGGTGAGGAATGAACTCAACAATGACAACTTGACCTCAGAGGGGATTCAAAATCATCTGCTCAGACTCTGTGGGGATTACTTACTCTGCTGAATAAGCTAATCTTGCACCGCCGAGGAATGAGTGCACACAGACAATCTGCTAGAGCTAAATGTGTATTGACCAACTGTTGGGTATAAGCATATATACTACCTGCTCACAACTCTACTGGGGATAGAGATACAAACTCCAATTGCTGCTGACGGACTTTGGTTGGGGAGAATAACCTTGCTTGAGTAACTGCCCCAGGGTAGTTCAACTTGCCCCAGTCTAATCTCTAGGACGAAAAGGAAAGCTTGCCATGAAACGACCTCGAGACGGCTCGTCCCTAAATTTGTAACATGAACGGATTCTCCCCTGGTTGATCTCTTCTGATACATTCTAAAGATATGGAGAAAAACCTTTCCTCTGTTCTGAATTTTTCCCCAGCTTGTGGGATCTCTGCAACATCTTCCTCGAAAGGAAACCTGAACTTTCTGTACCCTGCCGGTTTGGTATGAATGGCCTCAGCATTTTGAACCTCGAAGAGGTGCTTCATGTTAACTGCTTTCTGGAATAGTTTTTGTGCTTTTTAGGGTAATCTGCCCCAACCTCGCAATAACTCTGCCCCTGATTGGCTGATTGGTAAAGCATTAACCACTGACTGCGAGAGATTTACCAAATCTCAACCTGATTGCCCCAGGTTAACTGTCTTTTGGATGACTGACTCCCATGATGTGATCATTTGATAAATTGCCCCAGTTCCACGATGTGCCAGGTGTTCTGCATTCTATCCTGATCATACTTTCCACTGTGGAAACTTTCATGTTGTCAAGTGCTTACCCGCAAGTAAAACAAATTGTTCTGCATAAGATATATCAAATGCAATGCATATGACAGTTTTGAAATCCAAGTCTGTTCACTGGAAAAACAAATTGTGACATATAGTGAACGAAATCATTTATCAAAATGTCAACACTAATACAACGCTGCAATAGGAATCCTTTTAGGAGTCAGTCCCGACACGATCTTTACCGAAGTATGCTATCGAAACAACCCTTCTTCAATTAGGACTTTTGAAGGTTGTAACGTGGTCAGGTTCACGGTTAAGAAAGAAAGGATAAAAGCTCAAACTTTATTTTAACCCACCCATTCTCCTTGATGTTATCCAATCCTATGCTCCGCTAATTTGACATAAGCACTCACCTTTAAAAGGTTAAATGACGGGAGTGATGGTTCGGGAAACCACAAGTTTTTGGAGTGACAGTCACTCGCTTTTCGTCTTTGGTGCCTGGGGTCGCACGACTTGTTCTTTCGAGGATTTTTCTTTTGTAATCCTTTCCGCTTTTTCCGTTTTTCCCTAACTTTTTCCTGGACTGTCTCTTTTGAGCTTCTTTTAATTTCAAAGTCCAACGGGATGCCCTAATTTTTGCCTAAGCCGCTTGTTTTCAAGATTCGACTTAGCGGGCTTCTTCTTTGGATTCCTTTTTTTTTGAACAAATCGTGCGACCTCGGCTTGTTTGACTTGTTAAAGGGATCGTGATTGTTTCACTCCTTGGTCGGTGATGGATACCCATCGTGTTTTTTAGGCATGACCTATACAAGTGTGATTGACCCTCGAACGGGAACACTCTTTTCGCAATTTGGACGCTCGGCCAAATTAACTGACACCTACCCTGCCCCAGGTTAAGATTAAGGGTTTTTTCGTTTTCTGAAAGAAACTCCTACTACTAGGCTCAAAGGGGTTGACAAGGGATTATCATCCTTATATCTCCGATGTTTAGGAATTTGAAACAATGCATGTACATCATCAGCAGGTTTTATTCAAAAGCATACAATCGGCAGTTTTCGTCTTTCAATTTTGTCATCCTCCCTAGATTCTGCTTAAACAAGCGCTTGATATCAATTAAAAACATAAGTGAACACAAATGGATTTAATCAAAACATGCATATTTATTTTATTATCATTATCAATTGAAAACAATACAATTTTACAAGTGAGATTTGCAGTTAAACAGGAAAGAAACTACAAATGCAAAGAAAATGACAAGATAAAATAAAGATTGCCGGCTTCAGGGAACTGGGCTTCTAGATCTTTGACCTGCTGCTGCGCCAACCATCTTCAAACTCAATCGGATGAAAGGTCGACGTGCATCCTCAATCTTTCTCTCTAAAAGGAAATGTACCTCTTGTCGATCAATTGTTGTACCCTGGCTTGAAAGGCCTGGCAATCTTCAGTCGAGTGCCCTATGGATCCTCCATGATATCTGCACTGAACACTGGGATCCTATCTAGGAGGGTACGACTCTAGCACCGGCTTGAGAGCCTTGGGCTCCACCAATGAGTTCTTGATCAAATGTGGCAGAAGCTCACTGTACAGCATCGGAACTGGATGAAGAGGAGCGTTCCTCCTTTCCAAATTGTTGCGAGGCCCATTCTGATTCTGGCGCCGAGGGTTTTGCTGCCGAGGAGCCTGAGGTTGTTGGCGCTGATTAGGGCATTCTTCCTGCTCAGGCACCTTCGTCCACAGACTCGGCCCGGGAACAGACAATAGTTGTGGGCACGGAGATTCATAAGTCATAAATTGCACGACATCCTCTTGACCAGATGCGACTTTAGGAGAAATAAGAGGAACAACCATCTCTTTCGCAATGAGTGGACCAAGACCACCTGGTACACTTACGTCGCCCGACGCAAATTCAACTGCCCTTGAATCAAGTAAATCCTGCACTTTATACTTAAAAGCTTTGCAGGTCTCAATGTTATGTCCTGGCGCCCCAGAATGGAAATCACAGTGAGCCTTGGTATCAGAGCCTGGTGGTACCTCCCCAGTCAAGGGAGACATAGTCTGAAGTTTGACCAACCGAAGTTGAAGCAAGAGTTACAAGAGCTGAGCATACGTCATAGGGATTTGGTCAATGATCCTATCAAGCTGTTTCGTCCTCTGAGCATACCTTTTAACCCTAGGATTGTCTCGGGAACCAAAAGATAGCTGCTGGCGGGGAAGTTCTGGACTCTCAGATTGTGCAGTAGGTTTTGGAGGCACATCACGCCTAGGGAGAGATTCCACAGGTAAAGGTGGAACAACCATCTCTGCCACAACCTCGGGCACTTGATCCTCCTCCTTTCTTAGTACACTCCTTAGCAATTCTATGACCAAACCCAACTGAGCCTTCAACTGATGGTTCTCCTCCCTAAGCATCTTTGGCTCTAGAAGCAACGCTTGCATTTTGTAACACCCCACTTCCCAAAATTAAATAAAATACAAATATTTCAATTAAACATCAGAGTTTCCTTTCAAAAGTGGGATATCACATCCAAATAATTCAGCATACTCATCATTAGATGGTTTTCAAAATAAAACAGCGGAAATTATCCTTAGTCAACATTCATGGGCACCCGTCAAATTACACAAAAACATTTATTAAAAGGTTCACCAAACTTGATACGTCACAGGAAATAAAAGAATTCAACATAAAGCAATTAAACGCACAAGTTCCGTGTTATGTATCAGAGCATCCTAAGACTCGAGTCACACACCACTATCCGAGCTAGCTAAGTACCTGGATTATCTGTACTCCCGAAGAAGCACATACCACAACAATAACAAAGGGGTGAGAAAACATGATCAAAATTATCGGTAATACAGTACATGAAATAAAGATAGTAATCATATAATTCATCACCCAACATTCATCAAACACGACCTACTGTCCAATATCAACACAACACACCATAATGCAATTATGCAACTCAACACCATGCATGCGGTACCGACTCATTAGTTTATTCAATCGAACCCCGGATAGATTACATACACCCATCCTTGGCCATGATCTATCCCCACCATTCTCCGCAATGGAGTACGGATGAATCACATACACTCTTCTTGAGCAATGATTTCATCCCACCAAAACACCATGATATGCATAACACCAAATGCATAATAATTGAACTCAAGCACACAAGGTGCACACGATCCTCTGATCACATCACCATACAATATATACATATTACACACCAATTTAATCATTTCAATATTCCAACATAAACCATTGCATAATCAAATCAAATCATATACACCAATGTACAACAACTAAACCCAAGCACACTAAGCGCACACGATCCTCCTGATCACATCATCAAACATCATACATACGTATTGTTCATCAATTAATCATTTTAATTAAAGTCAATGATCCCCCCTGATCCCATCATCATACTTCATACATATATCACACTCCAATCTACTTATTTCAATTAACCTCAAACACTACATAATTTCACCTTTTTAATGCCAAGTATACACTCTTCACTACTAACCACCATATCTCTACTGGTCACAACTCAAGGGATACTACAAAACGAATCACAAAGCAAAACAGCACCAAAATCACATTATGTCACGCTCGCTGGACCACTCGCCTAGCGAGTCACTCGCTACTGCTCGCCTAGCGAGCAAGCTCGCGAAGGCTGTCTAGAACCTACCGGAAGCGTTCGCTACCCACTCGTTGGGGCTTCGCCTAGCAAACCCCTTCGCTACCTCCTTCGCTTAGCGAACCTGATTTTTGGCTACTGGAACTACTCGCTACTCACTCGCTTAGCGAACACGCTAGCGAGTCCCTCGCCACCTTGCTCGCCTAGAGAACGTGCTAGCGAGCTTCTGCGTACTCAGTTCCCCAATTATGCAAAATGTCACTTCTGATCAATTTCAAGCCTATTCTACTTCATCTTTCTTCTATCCTATTATTACTACAACCATTACACAATATTCTACTCAAAATGTTTCTAAAATCCCCTCTCCAGAACCAATACCCATGTTCATCAACAAAACTACAAAAGTTACTCAGAACCCTACCAAAATCATAACAACAATGTATGCACCAAATTCATCAATATCCTACACCAAATTCACCAATATAAATAACAACAACAACAACAGGCATACCAACATGCAAATCATATTCATAAAATCTCTACGGGGTTAAGGAATCCCCTCTACCCAATTTCATGTAAACACCAATCCCAATTAGTTTCTCCCCCTTACCTCGATTAATGCTCCGATTGACGAAGAATCCCCAAAAAATCTGACAGCCCTAACCTTCTTCTCTTCCCATGTTCTTCCTCCTTGTTCTTTTTCTTCCATCTCTCTCCCAAATTGGTTCTGAGCAGTTTATCGTGTTTTTTCCTCTTTTCCCCCAAAACCCCCTTTTATATACTTACTCCAATAATAATAATAATAATAATAATAATAATAATAATAATATTACTATTAATTATTAAATTATCACCAATATTAATTATATTATATTAATATTAAACTTCATAGTTATTAAATAATTCGTACAGTCTAAGGGCACCCACCAACGCACTCAGACACACCGCCACATAAGGACACACCAAAACACAATAACACCAAAAAGACTAAATAATTAAAATGTGTGTTACAACTCTCCCCCACTTTAATTATTTTCGTCCTCGAAAATTACCTGATGGAAACAATTCTGGATACGCTTCCCGCATCCTGCTTTCTAATTCCCAGGTCACACTGCCTCCTGCAGCACCTCCCCAAGCCACATTCACCTAAGACATCTCCTTCCCTCGGAGTCGTTCCTCGTTCAACAATTCGCACTAGAAGTGCCTCAACAATAAAATTATCTCTCACTTGCACCCCATCCCATTTAATCAAAGTACCTCCTCGGCTTAGACACATGAACACACCCTGCAGTTTTCACAAATGATAGCGGTAAAACAGTCTAACATGCTATTTTCCCCATGCTTCCGCTGCGCCACTCTGATACAGATAAACAAAACATAATGTGTGCTTTCAAGACTTCAAAGCTCGACCAACCCTAGTTACCATCATAACTCTCAACACACGTCTTTTCTTGGATCCCTTTGATATTTTCAGTCGCCTCTTGCACAATTTCCGGTCCGAGTACGACACTCTCGCCGGATAGACATTAGCACAAAGGAGTCCTACACCTCCTACCATACAAAGCCTCATACGATGTCATTCCGATACTAGAATGATAGCGGTTATTATAGGTAACTCAATCAACGACAATTAACTGCCCCCAGATCCATCATGATCCAACACACAAGCTCTCACCAAATCCTCTACATACGGGATAGTTCTCTTTATCCGTCCATCCGTCCACGGATGCTAAACAAAGTTCAACTTTAATATGGCACTCAAAGTGTCTTCCACTCTCCCAAAATTTCATCGAAAACTCAGATTCCCATCTGACACAATATTCGACGGTATCTCACACTACTTCACAATTTCCTCACTATACATCTTAGCTACCTCTAGCATAGAATGATTCATCCTCATTGGTAAGAAATGAGTTAATCTTTTCAATCCATTCTTAACTACTCAAATCAAATCATATCCCTTTTTAAATTCCCCAGAAAACCCGACACAAAAATCCATGGGAACACTATTCTACTCCACTCAGAAATATTCAACAGTTGCATCAGGACCAATAGTTCCCGCTGTTCCAACTTCGACTCTCCACAAGTCTAATCAGCATACACAACATCAACTCTCTCTCTCTCTCTCTCTCTCTCTCTCTCTCTCTCTCTCTCTCTCCACCTATGGACACCAAAACAATCTCCCACATTCGGTCACATATTCATAGCACCTGGATGGGTACTCAACCCACCTTAATGTCCTTCTTTCAGGTTACTCTTATCCAACCCACAATAGTGGAGCAAAAACTCTATCACGACATCTCATGGCACCATTTCCATCAATCCAAAAATCAGCTCTTCGACTCAATTTGTTAAATTTAATCAATCTACTAGCTCCAATTAGAATTCCAACTCCTCGACTCTCATCAAGATTACCCATAGTTAGCCTCAACATATAAAGCTTAACTCCATAAGAAGTCTCTTCATAGACCACACTCATATCTCGAATTTTCCTAATCAGTGCTAACTCCTTCACCCTCATCATTGGTATATACCCAAAAATTCCCCAAATCTATACATCAACTACCACGTTGTCTCGCCCGAATGGAAATTCAACCTAAAACCATACTCCTCCAGAAGTCCCAATTATTTCCTCTGTCTCATATCCAACTCTTTCAAATCAAACAAATACCTTAAGCTCTTAAGTTCACCAAGCATCTCATAAATTCACTAAACAATTAAGGCTTCCAAACTCCGGCACAACACACAACAGCCACCCACTCTAAACCACCTATCAGATAATTCCTCTTACGTACTTTAAGTTGCCTCAAAGCATAACTAACACTCGCTGATGTTGCACTTAACATATCTCCCAATCACATCAACAAAACATCACAAAACACAACAAATAGCTCCATCAGATACGGCAAAACCAACACACGAACTCTTTGAACTTTCTTCATAGAGGCATATCACCGCTTCTTCTCCAACACCGATAACTCAAGTTCTCAATGCTCAACATAATCCTCTATACTCTTCGAATATATCAGAATATCATTCGTTAACATAACCATTGCCTCGCTCAATTAAGTATGGAAAGTTCCATGCCAACGGACACTCAAATTTGTGAGCTATGGCGGAAATACGAACCACACCTTCCGAACTCAGCACAACGTCCCAACACATTGCATCAATAAATATCTAAATCCCATGACGTTACTTCACCATCACCTATAGTATTGTAAAAACTTCCAACGCTTCGAACTGTGCGTCATTCCGGGTTACGATTCTCCCGTTACGTCAAAAATACGACAACAACATTTTCTCAATTGAATAGCCCTTCAACACATCTTCAACTCTTGAAATGTTTAAAGGTCTAATTATATCAATATCGTATTCCACATTCTGAATTTCTTTAATATTCACCAGGAGTCACTATCCACCCTTTACATACTCGGCCTCACAATCTATGACCGTAGCACATCCACCAGACACGAGTCTCAAAACTATTCACTCAAATTAATTCCTTGACCACCCAAACAGACATACAATACAGAGCTCTCAATATCGGGCTAGTTTCCGCAACTAAGTTGACCACAACTCCGCTTCACGTCCTGACTGTATACCACTGTCTTGTCAGGATAACTTTCAGACAACCACACTTAATCGACAACCCGCCAACTTCTCTACCTTCATCAACACTCAAAATTCCCCTCAAAATTAAACATCTCAACACTGTCCTGCGCCGACTCGCCAAGACAACTCTTAAGCATTTGGCTTAACTCCAAACAATTCACTGTACACACCATATAAGCTCGCAAGACACATTTATTCCCTCCAACATGATCCCGTCAAACTATAATAGCGTCTAACAACACACTGAGCCATCACTCCACACTTGAAGCCTCTTGGAGAAGCACAACCTTCTCCTCCACTTATTTCAATCCTACTCCTGCAGTCTCCAGTCTCTGGCGACTGTTGTCCCACCAAGCCTCAGTTTCTCCTTCCAGTATGTGAGTAACAAACCTCACTTTTTGCTCATCACTACAAGCCATTGTCCTAACAATTTTTCTCAATCGCCTTCAGCCACTTCTGTGCAGCTTCAGGATCCAAAATTTCTCCTTCAAATATCGGCGGCTTGTTACTCCGAAACTGTGCCAAATCCCCAAATTGCGCACCCGTCGCTTGGTTCTGATTAGCAACCACCTGCGTCATTGCTTGCATAACGGCAGCCAAAGCAGCAGCATTCCTTCCTGCCATACTCCTCAACCATAACAACACCAGGTTAAAAGGTACACAACCTCTATCCTAAGGATAGACTCAACTACTACACTGGCCAGACGGACCGACCTGCTCTGGTACCAATTCTAACCCCCCACTTCCCAAAACTAAATAAAATACAAATATTTCAATGAAACATCAGAGTTTCCTTTCAAAAGTGGGATATCACATCCAAATAATTCAGCATACTCATCATTAGATGGTTTTCAAAATAAAACAGCGGAAATTATCCTTAGTCAACATTCACGGGCACCCGCCAAATTACACAAAAACATTCATTAAAAGGTTCACCAAACTTGATACGTCACAAGAAATAAAACAATTCAACATAAAGCAATTAAACACCCAAGTCCCGTGTTACGTATCAGAGCATCCTAAGACTCGACTCACACACCACTATCCGAGCTAGCTAAGTACCTGGATTATCTGTACATCCGAAGAAGCACAGACCACAACAACAACAAAGGGGTGAGAAAACATGATCAAAATTATCGGTAATACAGTACATGAAATAAAGATAGTAATCATATAATTCATCACCCAAAATTCATCAAACACGACCTACTCTCCAATATCAACATAACACACCATAATGCAATTATGCAACTCAACACCATGCATGCTTTACCGACTCATTGGTTCATTCAATCGAACCCCGGATAGATCACATACACCCATCCTTGGCCATGATTTATTCCTACCATTCTCCGCAATGGAGTACGGATGAATCACATACACTCCTCTTGAGCAATGATTTCATCCCACCAAAACACCATGATATGCATAACACCAAATGCACAACAATTGAACTCAAGCACACAAGGTGCACACGATCCTCTGATCACATCACCATACAATATATACATATTACACACCAATTTAATCATTTCAATATTCCAATATAAACCATTGCATAATCAAATCAAATCATATACACCAATGTACAAAAACTAAACCCAAGCACACTAAGCGCACACGATCCTCCTGATCACATCATCAAACATCATACATACGTATTGTTCATCAATTAATCATTTTAATTGAAGTCACACGATCCCCCCCTGATTCCATCATCATACTCCATACATATCTCACACCCCAATCTACTTATTTCAATGAACCTCAAACACTACATAATTTCACCTTTTTAATGCCAAGTATACACTCTTCACTACTAACCACCATATCTCTACTGGTCACAACTCAAGGGAAACTACAAAACAAATCACAAAGCAAAACAACACCAAAATCACATTCTGTCGCGCTCGTTGGACCACTCGCCTAGCGAGTCACTCGCTACTGCTCGCCTAGTGAGCAAGCTCGCGAAGGCTTTCTGGAACCTACCGGAAGCAATCGCTACCCACTCGCTGGGGCTTCGCCTAGCGAACCCCTTCGCTACCTCCTTCGCTTAGCGAACACGCTAGCGAACCTGATTTTTGGCTACTGGAACTACTCGCTACTCACTCGCTTTGCGAACATGCTAGCGAGTCCCTCGCCACCTTGCTCGCCTAGCGAACGTGCTAGCGAGCTTCTGCATACTCAGTTCCCCAATTATGCAAAATGTCACTTCTGATCAATTTCAAGCCTATTCTACTTCATCTTTCTTCTATACTATTGTTACTACAGCCATTACACAATATTTTACTCAAAATGTTCCTAAAATCCCCTCTCCAGAACCAATACCCATATTCATCAACAGAACTACAAAAGTTACTCAGAACCCCACCAAAACCATAACAACAATGTATGCACCAAATTCATCAATATCCTACGCCAAATTCACAAATATAAACAACAACAACAGACATACCAACATGCAAATCATATTCATAAAATCCCTATGGGGTTAAGGAATCCCTTCTACCCAATTTCATGTAAACACCAATCCCAATCCGTTTCTCCCCCCTTACCTCGATTAATGCTCCGATTGACGAAGAATCCCCAAAAAATCTGACAGCCCTAGCCTTCTTCTCTTCCCCTGTTCTTCCTCCTTGTTCTTTTTCTTCCATCTCTCTCCCAAATTGGTTCTTAGCAGTTTATCGTGTTTTTTCCTCTTTTCCCCCAAAACCCCCTTTTATATACTTACTCCAATAATAATAATAATAATAATAATAATAATAATAATAATATTACTATTAATTATTAAATTATCACCAATAATAATTATATTATATTAATATTAAACTCCATAGTTATTATATAATTCGTACAGTCTAAGGGCACCTACCAACGCACTCAGACACACCCCCACATAAGGACACACCAAAATACAATAACACCAAAAAGACTAAATAATTAAAATGGGTGTTACACATTTCCACCATGAACTGCCCCATCTAGCCTCGGACTTCCCTCAACTCTAATTGAATTCGCTCCATGGCTTCGTGTTGATTCCCCGGTGAACGGTCTGATCGCGTATCCTGAAAACAGCTAACAAACCACCGGAAAATAAGATCAGCGGTTCCGATGCACGTGCGATGCAAAAATGAAAAATGCAGACATGTATGTATGCAACAGGGAAATTTCCCCCTCGATTCCAGTTCTGGAAGAAAGCACGACAATGGAAAACCCCATAGACAAGCAATACTAGAAACTCCTCATGTATGAATGGAAAGCCACGCAGGCAGCGTACAATCATATCAACTGAGTACAACGAGAATGGGCCTCAACCAACAGGTCTGGTGATGGCCAATACAACAAGCATAAGCAACAACTACAAAGAGAAAACAAGATAATCAAGCCGGATGACGAGACCGGAAATCCTCTAGCAACTTCTGCGTCTCGGGGTGATCTAGTCTGGTGAGTAGCCCCTGAATAAGCAACTCTCTCTGACTAATGGTACGCTGTAAGTCCTCAACGTAATCCTCCCAGGCTCTTTCCCCAAAACAATCTTCAAGCTTTCATCTTTTGGAATCAGCTCTTAGCCTGCAATCCTCCAGGTTTGCAATAGCTTCATTCAGTCTGTACTCGGGGTCACGCCTGAGTGAGGCCTCTGCTGACCTCTTCTCATCTTTGGCTCTCAACTGAGTCTTCAATTTATTGATCTGCAGCTTCAACTTATCTTCGCGCTCTTTATTGTTGGACAAGGTGGCATTCCACTGAGCGTTGAATTTGGAAATCTCCAAATAAGCTTTGTCCAAGTCCTGCTTTTTGGAAGCGAGCACACTACTAACAGCTTTCAGATCTAGACCCAATCGTTCCCAGGATTTAATCTGCTTGGTCAAATTCGTGCCCAACTTGTTCACTAACTCAGTCTGTTTCTTCAAAGAATAGGTTGCTTCGGTCTTCTCACTTCGAAGCTGAGCAATCTCTTTCTCCAACTTCTCATTAGCTTTCCGTAGCTCCTCTTTCTTGCCCCATAACTGGTTGTACTTATGAATGTCCATAGTGGTCGGCTCCTCAATCATGAGGGGATACAAAGGCGCCACTGCAGTAAACGGCATCAACAACCTCTTCGCTCTATCCGGAATCCAGCTTAAGTAGGGATCATAGGCTCAGCTATTACTTTTTCCCATCAATGCTTTCCCTCTTCTGTGAATATTGCTCCAAGCGTGCTCAAGTTTGGTCAGTGTACCACTATCCAACAGCCCGGTGAGGTACAAAGATTCATGTACCTCTTCTTCCTTGGGAGGATCCCTCAATGCATATCCGAACTGTCTAACCATCAACGATATATTATAGTTGATGCACCCCTTCCTTCCGACCAAAGGGAAGTTAGAAAATCGGCTGCAGCTATAGATGATTTATGTACCAAGTATGCTCCTATCAAACAAAGTGATGTTCTCAGCTGACAAACCCATCAGAAGTTCCGACCACTCTAACGTACTTGCAGAAGTAACAAAAGGACCTGTCTTGGGCATATGACTGGCAAACCACTTGTACAGTAAGGGAACACAACATGACACATTTTCCCCCTTCGGTTCTCATTCTTGTAGTGAACCGAGTGATAAACGTCACCGAGCAGTGTGGGTATTGGATTCCCTGAGGCAAAGATATGAAATGCGTCCAAGTCTATGAACCTCGGCAGATTAGGGAACAAAATAATGCCATAGATATAGAGAGCTAGAATGGCATTGAATACAATCCAACCTCCATCTTTGGCGCACTGTCGGGCCTTTTCAACCAGTCACTGCAAAGAGAAACCATGCACACTATTCCATTAAGTCAACTTTCCTTCTATCTCTGAGGCATCCAGATGTAATGCGGCGGCAAGCTTAGCCAGATCAGGCTTAGCGTCAGTATGGAAGAATGGCATCTGATCCAGGATCGACACATCTAACAATGCAGAATATTCCTCCAGGGTAGGTGCGAGGATGTAATCAGGAAATGAAAAGCATCTCAGCTGTGGGTCGTAGAATTGAAGGAGAGTATACAACCCATTCATCTCGTAGACTGAAGGCTTGCATACAAAACTGAGTAGCTTCCCATAAGATTTTCTGAAGTCTTCCATTACCTCTCTATTAACCACGACAGTCAAACTGAGCAGAGAACTAATATCTGGAGTAGGAAGCTTGTAGGCAACTATTTTCTTCAAGGGTTCCATGTCGGAGGTGAGGAACAAGATCACTATAATCGAGGAAGGAAATGCGCACCTGCAACATAAATACATGTTAATGAGATGCAGATGAAAGATCAGGCGAGAATGTTGTACTCGGACCTGATTTTGCGTAAGTGACGACTGAAAAGATCAAAAGGATCCAAGGAAAAGATGAATGTTTCGCAGGTTCGTCAGAAGAGTTACCATGATAAGAAGAGGAAGGCACTTGAATTTCAAGGGGGAAATCATGTGTTTTGAGAGTTACGCCGGTAACTGGTGTTGGCCGAGCTTGGAAGTCTCGAAAGCTCACACCTTGGTTTGTTGGTCCGTATCAGAGTGGCGCAGCGGAAGCGTGGGAAAAGTAGCATGTTAGACAGTTTTACCGCTGTCGTTTGTGAAATTGCATGATGTGTTTCATGTGCCTAAGTTGAGGAAGTACATTGATTCAGATGGATGGTGTACAAGTGAGAGATAATCTGATTTTTGAAGCGTTGCTAGTTCGGATTGATGAACGAGAAGCAACTTCGAGGTAAAAAGATTGCCTTGGTAAAGGTAGTTTTGGGAGGACCAGCTGGAGAAAGTTGGACTTGGATGCGTGAGGATCAGATGAGGGAGTCATATCCGACTCTGTTTCCTTGAGGTAATTTTCAAGGACGAAAATTCTTTTAAGTGGGGGAGAGTTGTAACACCCCAATTTTAATCGGATTATTTTAATTAATTTATTTAATTGAGAATATTCGTATTTTGGGTGTTTCCGGTGATTTTTGGTGTGTTGTGTGGATTATTGAGAATTATACAATTTGTGGGTTATTTATTTAATTGGTAGTATATAATATTAATTTATTAATATTAGTATGAATTAAAATAAATAATAGTGAAAGAAGGGTAATTGGGATATTTGATAGGAGTAAGTGAGGGCATTATGGGAAAAGCCCAATTATTTGGCCCAAGTCTAGGTTTAACAAAAAGGGAGTTCTGAAGGGTTTTAGGATTCATTTTGTGTTAATCGTGAAGAATTGAGGCCAGGGAGCTCTGAAGAGGAAATTGGAGGCGGAAGCGTTGAAAGATTCCCTGACAGATTCGTAAAGGCTTTGAATCGAAGTTTAAGGTATGGGGAGTATAGCTTTTCATAATTTTCTATGTGTAGATTTCGATGTGATTATGGTTAATTTAAGGGTTTTATGGAGAATTATGGGAAAAAGGGATTTTGGCCTTCGTGGCCTAAATCTATTATTAAGATTTTGACTGTGGAGATTTATTTGGGTTAAGGAAGATTAGAAGGATATGAGAACAAGTGATCTATGGCCTTCGTGGCCTAAATTTATCATGGAGATTATAATCGTAGAGATGTTAAAGGTAGAGATGAGAAATAATGATCTTTGGCATTCGTGGCCTAAACCTGTAATTGCAAATCTAACCGTGAATTGATTGGGGAAAACGGAAACCTAGGACTTTGTGGCCAAAAAGCTAATTGAACTTTGCTTAACCCAATAGGAATATTCGATAGTGAGTAACTCAGATGCCTGCAGGGTAATTGTAGGAAAATTGTGGTTTAGGGCTGAATATGTTACGAGATTGGCGTAATAAACCGTAGGTTTTGTGCCTTTATCGCCGTATGACCTTAGGGATAATTTAAGGATATTTTGGGGGCATTGGGGAAGTGAATCGTGTGGACTTTTAGGTTGATTTAGGTTCCGGAGCGTAACAGTGTTTGCTGTCCGTCACGCCTATTCATTTTTTCAGTCGAAATTGTTTTGGACGTAACGTTTGATCCGTAAGTTCGTTTTGGCCCCCGTTCGAAGCATTGGAAAGCTAATGAATAGAGCTATAACATAGTATATATAATAGAATTGTTTTCCCAATATTTTTATATCTAATTATATTTGATAAGTCAATTGTGTATATGTTCTATTAATGAATCATGTTTTGGTTCAGTGATGTCTTGATGTTTTGATGCTGCGATTTTCCTGATGAATTACCATGAGGATAACTGTGATAATATATGATAATATGATGAATTAACATGAGTAGGACTGTGAAGTTTATGTGATTAATAGGCGGTGGTATGAGGATTACCGCGAGTATAATTATGAATTAATAAGTGATAATATGTGATAGTATGTGATAATATGATGAATTAATATGAGTATGACTGTGAGCACTACATGATTTGTAAATAATTATATGATGATTTTATATGATGTATGATGATGATTATTATAATGAATTGTGATGACATGATGTATGATGATGGTTATTATGATGAGTTATGATGATATGACGTATGATGATGATTATGATGATGAGTTATGACGTTTGATGATGATGAATATGATGAGCTATGACGTTTGATGATGATGAATATGATGAATGATGATGCACCTATGATGTTATTATGAGGATGATTTGTGACATGTGCATCATGCATTCATGTGCATCCGGACTTCGGTTCAGGACCTCGATTACATTGGCTTCCATTCCACTGTGCGGATGTAAAGTATTTTAATGTGCTCCGGTTCTCTAGTAGAATCGATCCTATTTATGGGGATATATGGAGGGTTGATGGCCCAGTGTCCATCGCGCTGTGATGATTGGTACCACATGCATTGAGTCTTGTTGCATTGCATTTATGAGTCTTTTTGTATAAATTATGATGTTGTGGCTTTCGAGGCCTATTGATGAATATGAAGGTTGAATATGATTATGATGCCATTTATATAATAATTTTTATACATTGATCATTATGAATCGTTTTACTCACCCTGCCTGTTTGAATGTTACCTCCACGTGGATAACGTGCAGATACCAGATTTAGTCGTGGATGTCGTTGAGGACTTTTGAAGTTTTGAGTTGTTGGCCTTTGGCCAACTTAGAGGGTCTTGCTCTGATAGTGTAACATCGGGTTGGGGGTCTTGAGTTGAGTTATGTTTATTGAGTTTATTTTGATTATCTTCCCATATGAGGAAAACCTTGATTAGGCCTTTGAGTTTCGTTGTTTTGTGTAGTTTGAGGTATTTTGAGAAAACCCGTTGTACACGAAGCATTGAATTAATTTGAGTAACATGAGAAATGTACGCCATTTTTGGTGGCTTTTTATGAAATTTAATATTTTACTCTGAAATCTGTGTTATTTTGCCGTAATATCTGTGGGGTAGAAAAGGGTGTTACATAAAGCATAACCTACTTAGCATTAGCCAACTTTGTGACAAAGGTTTCAAAATCAACTTCACCAAAGATGAATATTTGATAGAAAATGAAGTCACTCATGAGGTAATGTTAAAAGGTAATAGATTTAAAAACACTTTTATGATTTCCCTTGATAACATGTCTTTGAAGGTTAAGTGTCTTATGGAGAACAACAACGACTCTTGGTTATGGCACAAAAGGTTTGCTCATATTCATATGGAGCATTTGAACAAATTGATCAAACATGACTTAGTTGTTGGTTTTCCAAAGATAAAATTCATCAAAGATGGATTGTGTGGCGCTTGCCAAAAAGGGAAACAAACCAAATCAACTTTCATATCCAAGAATGTGGTGTCCACAACAAGGCCACTACAATTGCTACACATGGATCTCTTCGGACCATCAAGAACAAAAAAGTTTTGGAGGTAATGTTTATGCATTAGTAATTATTGATGACTTCTCTAGATATACATGGACTTTCTTCTTAGTGCAGAAAAGTGAAGCTTTCAAGGCATTCAAGAAGTATTCAAAACAAATTCAGAATGAGAAGTCACTTTCAGTTGTCTCCATTAGAAGTGACCATGGTAGAGAATTCCAGAACGCTGTATTTGAAGAATTTTGCGAAGAAAATGGAATCTCACACAACTTCTCCGCACCAAGAACGCACATATTCTCACTTCATGGCAGTCAAGCGGATCATGAAGTATCTCAAAGGAACAACAAATGCCGGCTTATGGTACCCTAAAGGTAGTATTTGCAATTTAATTGGATACTCTGACGCGGATTATACAGGCTGTAAAACAGATAGAAAAAGCACAAGTGGAACATGTCACATCTTGGGAAATGTGCTAGTCTCATGGGCATGTAAGAAGCAATCATGCGTAGAACTTAGTACGGCCGAAGCAAAATACATAGCAGCAAGTAGTTGTTGTGCAGATATACTTTGGCTCAAGCAACAACTTCATGACTACGAACTCGATCTTGGATGCATTCCTCTACGTTGTGACAACACAAGTGCGATCAACATTACAAAGAATCCAGTCATGCATTCAAGAACCAAGCATATCGACATACGACATCACTTTCTGCGAGATCATGTACTTCAAGGAGATGTCGAGATAACCTTCATGGATACTCATAATCAGCTTGCAGATATATTCACAAAGCCGTTGGCAAAGGAACCTTTCTTCAAAATTCGGCGAGAACTCGGAATTTTGGATGAAAATGATGTTTAATCATGAAAGATCATCAACTATGGTACATTGTACAGGTATATCTTTTGAATTTTCTCACTTTTCTCTGCTTGCAATCGATTGCACCCTGGTGTCAATCGATTGCTCACTGTACTTTTTCTAAAAATACTGAATTTTTGAGCATGCAATCGATTGTATCCTAGTGCCAATCGATTGCACCCTGTAACTTTTGAATTCTTTCACTTCTGTTTTGCAGTGCAATCGATTGCACCACAGTGCCAATTGATAGCACCCACTACGAAATCAATTTTTTTCATATTTTTAAGTGGTCCATGGGTCTTTAATCCTTCCAACTACCCTACCAACTATACCTATGATCATTGAATGTTGTCTTTATCACTTAACCCTCTTTTCAAGACTTTGACCAGCAATTCTCATATTTCTAAAGTCTTTAATCATCAATGCCCTTAAACCCTCAACTACTCATCTTCCACGTTAAATACTCCCTATTCTTACATATTCTCTCCTCTCACAATCATTATAAAACCCCACTTCATCTAAACCAACTTCTCATAACCAACTTCATCATCTCTCCCAAAACCTAAACTTTACAAATTTCATCCTTCCTCAAAAAACCCTAAAGCCACAACCTTTCATCATCTCTCATGGCTTCTCGTCCAAAAAGGAAAATCTATGCTCAAAACAAAGGCAAGGCTCCAGCATTATCATCCTTGGAGACCTCACTCGTTCTTCAACATCTCTCCGATGGACAATAAGAGAGATTTACAAAGTACTTTCAGAAAAGGTTGTCCAAACTGAAGGCGAGAAAATACTTAGAAGGGGGGGTTGAATAAGTATGAAGATAAAACTTAGTAATAAAAACTCAAGGATTTTTATCGTGGTTCGTTGAACTCAACTACTCCAGTCCACCCTATCAAGAGTGATTTGCCTTTCTCAAACAAGGACTTAATCCACTATTTAATCAACTGATTACAATAGTAAGCACTAAGAACAATTGTTCAAAGTCTTCTCAAGAACTACTGATCCTAACTAGATCTTCTTAAGGTTCTCTTACAATCAAATGTAATAATAATACAAGTGTTAAAAATGCTTCTAATAAAGCTTTATCACAACTGTGATTTTTCACTTAAGATGAAGAACAATGAAATAAATTCAGCAAGAATGTATAAGTTGCATGAGAGCTTCTAATGAATTCTTTCAAGTATTTCGTCAACTGAAGAAGATGAGTGGAGTCTTGCTTTTATAGGCACAGAGGTCCATGAAGTCTTTCACGTTGAGAACAGTGTACCAAAAAGGTCTAAGCCTTTTTGTCTTCACATCATATGACCTTTCCTAGAAGAAGAATGCACAGAAAAATCCTTTTTGTCTGTGTTCTTGTGTTTAGCATAAATAAGGAAAGAGTCGTTTGGTTATTCCAACGGACATAACTTTGAATTCTTTTTCAACAAATTTCAGCAAGGATCATCAGAGTCTAGATTGGTCATAGCCTTCTGATGTTCATCAGAGTTTGCTGAATCAGAGTCTTTGCAGCAAGTGTGCTTTCAGCATGTAAATGTTCAGAGCAAAGTTTTGGATCAGATCCTCAGTACTGGCAGCGTTAGTACTATCAGAGTCTTCTGAAGTAACTGTGCTTGAAACTCTTCATACAGAATTCCTCATTGCTTCAGATGCTTCTGGCTTCTGCTTCAGATTCTTCTGTAGCTTCTGCTTCAGATTCTTCTGTAGCTTCTGCTTCAGATTCTTCTGTAGCTTCTGCTTCAGATTCTTCTGTAGCTCCTGCTTCAGATTCTTCTGGAGGCAGCGCTCAGAATCTTCTAAGAGATGCTTCTGACGCTTCAGAGCCTTGCATATTTCTTAAGTTCAGATCTAATTTGCTTCTGGAGTAATATTCACTTTAACATCTGCAGCAAACATTCTCAAACAAATTTTAGAGTATATAATTCTTGAATACAAAATTTCATAAGAGTTATCATCAAAACATAGAGATATTATTAAGAACCAATTTGTGTTCTAACAATCTCCCCCTTTTTTATGATGACAAAAACATAAGAAATTTTGTTCAATAGAAAATAAAGTAATTATAACTCCCCCTGAGATGATGAATCTCCCCCTAAATTGAATACTAATAAGGAATAGAAACTTCCCTTTTTGCATGAGTATTCTTTTCAGAATTAGAGCCTGAATGTTTCAATCATTAGATCTTGCATGTTTCAGAGTCAGAGTCTGATAGGTAAAACATGATCTGGGAGTCTTAGAGTTACTTTTAAAGAATAAGTCAGATTTATCAAACGTTCTGAAACACTAAGAGTTTATGTTAGTTAAAATTGATATGTCTGAAGTTTCATTTAGGTAGAGTTTATTTGAATAGTCAGATCCATTTTCTCCCCCTTTTTTGTCATAATCAAAAAGTAAAAACTTTTAAAAGACAAATAAAAGGAAATACAGGAAAGATAAATCATGTAGAGAAAACACTGAGTCATTCAATCATTCAGATTAAAAAAAATACAAACATCAGATAAAATTCAAGTACATGTGCACAAACATCAGATGCAAAGAAAACATAAACTAGGTTTGTTTAGACAGAATCATCTTCAACAGGTTAGTGATCTCAGATGAAGACTCTTCTTGCTTTGTCATCCACTTAGCCATGTTTTCATTCTTCTGATCTTGCTTGACCATCCATTGTACCATGTCTTCAGACTTCTGATCTTGCTTGACCATCCATGACTTAATCTCAGATTGACCAGCTTCCAGAACTGCAATCTTATCTTCAAGATCTGCATATTCTTTCTTGATCTCAGATGAAGAAGGTGGAGCAGATCTGAAGCAGGAACAAAGTCAATTTCCATAGGAGATGCAGAGTCAGGAGCAACAGATCCAGAGGGATGTTCCACAAGAGTCATAGCCAGAGGGTTTTCTTCAAATGCAGATTCAGCAGTTACTTCTGTATCACATTCTTCAGAGGATGAAGGAACATCTTCAAGAAGCAATGGTTCAGATCTTTTAACAGTCCAGAGCAAGCTTCTAGCAGTCTCAGCAAATCTGAGCTTCGCATCATCAGAACATACATTCTTCAGATTTGAGGCTACAGTATTGAATCTGTTGATGAAGCTATTCCAGATAGCATCAGATTCATTTGCATCCATGGTTAACAGACATCTCTTCTGAACAGAGCCTAAATGCATCTTTATTTCTTTCAGAAAACTTGTAAATAAACTATCAACATTCAGCCTAGATTTTGGTTTCAGAAGGGTTTCCAAAGTGAAAGGCTTAGGTTGAGGTGGTGGTGGAATGGTAAATTCAGGAATAATAATTAGAGGGCTAGGATATGCTGGTTTCTTCTGGGTTGGCATGATACGAATGGAAGGTATGACAACTTTTGGGTTGTCAAAATAGGGAACAAATGCAGATTGTTTTTCCTTAATAAGAAAAGGAATAAAAGCTTATTGAGGTGGTTGATCAAAAAAGTTGTCAATATCAAGTCCAGATGGAAAGGGATCGGATGGAAAAGGTTTAGCAGAAACAACTGAAACAAATTCAGATGTTTTTGGTTCAGGAATGGGTTCATGATATGTAGTTTCAGAAGAATTGGGTAGATCTGGTTGTTAGATTCAAAAGTTCTGAGAGAGGGAGGTGAAAGAATATCTGGATGCATATCAGATTCTGAGGAATCAGAGGAGGTGGTTGGGGTACAAGATGTAGAAGACACTTCAAATACAGTCTTGAGAGGTGTAACGTTTAAAACCTATGTCTCAGGTATATTTGTTTCAGGAGGATTGGTTGGTTCTGGTTGATTCTCATAAGGTTTTGATGGAGGTTCAGATACAAGTGGTTTAGAGATAGGTGGTTCAGAAACAACTTGTTCAGGTGCAACAGGATCAGATGCAACTGGATCAGATTGTATGGGTTCAGATGTATCTGGTTGTTGTTTTTCTGGTTGTTGTTGTGGTGTAGGTTGTTTTGTTGGTTTTGTTATAGGTGTTGGAGTTTGGTTTGCTGGTGTTGTAGTTGTTGGTTCAGATGGTGGAGTAACAGAAGTTTTTAGTGGAGTAGTGGAAATTGGATCAGATGATTTTTGTGGGGAAGGAATTTTTGATGGTTCAGATTTTTGGGATGGAGCAGGAATAGATTGTTTTTGAGTGGGAGGTGGTTTTGGAATAGAACTAAATGTTGATTCATTTATAACAATTTTAGAAAAAGAAGATACATATGATTTAGTACCTTTAGTCTTTAGACGCTTGGTGGGAACAGAGGGAACTTCTCCAGAAGCTTTTCTCTTGATCTGCTTCTGTGGTTTGTCAGTAGCTTTTGACTTCTTCTGAGCAGCAGCTTCTTCTGCCTCTGATTGACTCCTTTTCCTCATGTTCTCATTATATACATCTGGCATTGGTTCTCTTGCTCTTATCAGAATGTCTGCAGGAATAGGCGTTCCATCTGCTTTGCATGAATCAATATATCTCACAATGATATCCCTTGGTTCTTCAGCACCAAAAAGTGGAAAATTATCAACAGGAATTCTCTTCTGACTGATTTCAGAAATATTTAACTTCTTGGGTGCAGCTGTAAGTTCATCTACAATCTTTAGTCTCTGAAGACTCTTTGCATTCAGAGGTTTTCCAATGATGGATTCAAGTTCATCCTTAACTCCAGCTTCATACAGAGCAATTACCAGACCATTCTCTGTCAGAATGTCTGAAATCAATCTTCCAAAGGGAATCCATGTCCTGATCTTCTGTCCCTTATCCTTTACTGATTCTCTTGAAGCATTTATATGGTTCCACAGATGCATAAAGAGAATGTAAGGAAGATCTACCTTGGTACTCTGACTTAAACAATACATGAAGTAGAGTTGTTCATTGTTCACATAATCTGGAGAATTGGTAGATTTTCTGTGATGGATGCAACCCAGAAAAATCTTTGCCCAGATTTTATAGTCAGGCTTCAGATCCTTGAATTTGTTAGAGTCTGTCCATATGTGATTACTTCCTCATAAAATTCCTCCATGTCCACACGCCCAACTGGCAGATGACATACTCCATCAGTCTCCTCATACCCTATGAGTTTCCTGATGAGATCTTCAGTTATTATGATCTCCTTTCCCAGAACAGAAGATAAAATGAATTTTGGATACACAGAAGCATGTATCCAGAATTCCTTCACCAGATGAGGGTAAACTGGTCCAAATAATCTGTCAAAATATTTAACCCAGCCTTGTGCATCAATTATTGAACGAAATTCAAACCCATTTTCAGCTAACGAATCAAATTCCACCATTGATTCACAGAGAACTTCAAGTTTGTCAACAGGAGTTAACAATGTCCTCTTAGGCACTGTGAATGGAGTCACACCCATATTTTCAGAAGTAACTGCAGCCATAGTTGATTGAAATTGAGCTGCTGTAGAAGATGAAGTTGCCATTGAAGAGGATGAAGATGATTGGGACGAAGGTTTAGGGTTTTTGTGAAGAGAGAAGAGAAGGCAGAAATGCATAAAATTGTTTGTGAAGTGAAAAGTGTGAAATTGGTGTGAAATGTGGTATTTATAGAGGAAACATTTAGGGCAATCAACAGACACATATAGGACGTTTTCACATAGCATTAAATGACAATTCATGAAAGAGAATAAAAATCATTTCAAACATTAATTGATTCTGACAAATATGGGGGGAAAATCAAGATTTCCACTATTCAAACCATACCTCAGATGTCTCTTCAGTAGTGTACACGCAATCTTTTCAGATTCAGAGTGACACGTGTTTCCTTGCATGTGCTTCTGAATTCTCTTGAGAAATGAAACGTTAGCCAACGTTCAGATCCTCTAAGATTGATTAGTTCAAATACACACAAATAATAATAATTGAATAAATCAAATAAATAACAGATGAAATACTTCAGAGTTTTAAACATTTTGCATCTGAGAAATTTGCTTCTGATAAATATCATTCTGGACAAAAATCCATACCAATATTTTTCAGAATAAATTTGAACCTATCTTCAGCAAGGGGTTTTGTGAAAATATCTGCCCATTGATGATCTGTATCAACAAAGGCTAAGTTTATAATTCCCTTCTGAACATAGTCTCTGATGAAATGATGTTTAATTTCTATATGTTTTGCCTTAGAGTGTAAAATGGGGTTTTTAGACAAACATATAGCAGAAGTATTATCACAGAATATAGAAATGTTACTTTCAAAAATCTGATAGTCTTCTAGCTGACTTTTCATCCAGAGCATCTGCGTGCTACATCCAGCAGCAGCAATATATTCTGCCTCTGTACACTAGTGGAAAAAAGGCTTTTTAAGTCGGTTAAAAATGACTTTTTAAGTCGGGTCCGAGCCCGACCTAAGAACTACCGACATAAGAAGTTTTGACTTCTTAAGTCGGTTGTAGACCTGACTTAACAAAAATATTATTAGGTCGGTTAGACAGAGCCCGACTTAATAAGTTTAGCCTGCAGAAACCATTTATACCCGACCTAAGAACTTACTTTTTTAAATCAGGTATAATTAACCAACCTAAGAAGTTGTTTTTTTTTTGGATAATCACACAAATCAGATGCAGTTTTCCCATTTAATAATTTACCCCCAAATCAGACTATCCAACTCAATCAACAAATTACACCCAAAAAAATTCACACAACACAGATCATAGTTTTTTTGTAATTAATTGATACAACTTGCTAAAAATTAAATTAATATATCAACATAATTTTTTGTAATTAATTGATACAACTTGCTAAAAATATTATATTACTTACATGTGTCCATGAACTAACAACAATATAATGAAAAACAACATACAAGGTAAGACAGTTTCATGAATCAAAAAATAGACCCACTTGTCAATTTTTGCTACTTTGACCCTCTGAATTTCAATGCTCTGAACCCTCTGAATTTGGACAGAGACAGAACTTGCTCTTCCTTAACATTTCATAGTAAGAAACACCCTTTGGAAGATACTTTTGAACCATCATCTCTTAATCCTTGTTGTTTTCCCAATGTTCGAGAAGAATCGATCTTATATATTCGTGAAGTCCTCCTGCAAAGAAAGCTAACATGGGACGTTTAGAAGCTAACATCGAGTATATGCTTTTGCAAGGTCCGTTGTGAAAAACTGGGATCTCCCCTTCTTCGTAAACGAATACTTTGAACTGTTTTTCCATTTCCAAGTAGCTCCTGTCACTCAAAGTATAACTTTGTAAGCATTTAGTGCATATTTGTAATTGGCCACATTGATAGACAAATGCATTATTAACGAACTTGTGAAATTCCTTAGCATTCCAATACATTGGACCTATTGGAACATAATCTGGATCTTGTGCTTGATTTCCATATATGGCTTCTCTAATAGCAGCTCGAGCTTGTAATAAACCAGCTTCTGTTCTATCTAAGATGCTGAGCTTCTTTGAACGAGGCACATAAGTCTCATTCATTGGATCACTACTGTTGAGCCAAGGTTTGGAGATGTTGACAACTTCTGTTTCATTCTTTTCAATACATGAGTCATTAATCATAATATTTAAATATTCAAGCTATCAAGCACTGAATCTGACTCGAACGCTGGAGATGCATCTGGAGATTGAACAGGGTAGAACTTGTAAAATCTCATTGCGTCAAATGCAGCTTTAGCTTCCTCACTCATTTCTCATTGCGTCAAATGCAGCTTTAGCTTCCTCACTCATTTCTGTGATGGCTTTCTTCCGTGCCTCCCTTGCCTACAAAAGAATAGGAAGGTTAAACAAAGCAGAAAACGGCCTCTTTGCTTTTTGGTTATTTTGAGTCAGGCTATTAATTATTTAAATGAGTCAGGACTGACACCGACACCATCTGAGTGCTCGGGGGGCATTTGATTTTATCTTATCTCACAATATAAACATTTATTTAGTAAGGTACCTTAATGAAAATAATTTAAGTTACGACACGTTCATAAACAGTTTTTAGTTTATTTCAAGAAAATTTTCAGAATAGCTTGTGAATAATCCCTTAATTAAACTCCCAAAAATGGCATATTGAGTATGCACTAAATTATGCTGTTTATCTAAATTCACCCTTACTCATTCAACATTGAACAATATGTTATGTTTAAGAACGCAAAACAAAATTGTGTCATTAAAGAAACAACAAACCAATTCGTTCTTCTTTTCTTCCAATTTATCAAGCATAGCCGATTTTGAAACTTCTCCATCCACATCTGCATCAAAGCCAGTTTTAGTATATGTCTTGTTTTCTTCCTCCCAACTCTCGGCCGTCCAAGATTGGTCAGCATTTTCGGAAGCTCGCAGCCGCATATTTTCTATCTCGGTCTTCATCTTCTCTTCAGCTTCATCCATTTCTTGTAACCCAAAACAGAAGAAATAGAAGCAACAATAATTAAAACATAAAACAATGAACTTCAATTCCCAAAATACGTAACTCAGTAAACCGCCAAATAAAACATCACATTCACTCTCTATAGTCTATATCATGGCGCACACAGACACATCAAACAATATTGTCATTCAGCATAACACAGTACAGAATACATATAACAATCCTCAGTCCCACCTCTAACTTGCTCCTTAGTAGTTCGGCCTCCTGTAATTTTTCCTTGATCTTATCCTCGCAATTGGATATAGCATTCTCGAAAGCAGCATTTTCTTCCTTCAGCGTCTCCTCTCTAAGCTGGGCCTGCCCTTGTAGCACAAAAGTAAATTAGTCTCACAAAAGTAAACTATGTCTGAGGATTTAGCAACAGCAATAACCTGAGAAAACATTCACAAAACAAAAATTCTTTCACTGTTATTATAACAAAGTGCTTATGATAACAAAGCTTCATGTATAAACCAAAACTTATTTAATAAGCTTTGGTTTATATTTATATTTTGTACTCTTCATATGCATCATTTCTAAAAAAAATCACTTTGTTTTTCATAAAAATGCACCAACAATCTTACAATAAGTTTCATTTTAGTACAATCATATTGGACTCTATTTTCAAATGATTGGTTTGTTAGTTTAAATTATTTCTTCAACATTAAGTTCATTTCTTGAATATACAAAATTCATTTCTCTATAAAATACAATAATTTCTTGAGTTTTATCTCACTCTTTTGCTCAAACCGAAACACTTCATTGGCTCATTCAAGTTTCAACTCTAGTAGTATGATGATTAACCCTCAAAGGCACACCATCAGCACATATAGGTATTATATGCAATCACAGATAATGGCTGCGAAAATTTTCAAGATGCAGTTCATGTTTTTCCTTTGCTTTCTATTTCTCAACTCATTGTGCAGACTCCATAGATTCATAAAAGCTATTGTTGAAAGGATGAAAAAATTACAACAAATGGGTGATGAAAACTTAGAGGAACATTCAATCCTATTTGGGAAGAGGAACATGCCTTTATTGTTTAAGTGGAGCCTTCTTTTGTCTGTCTGATATCCGAGCAAGTGCGTCGGAATGCGACTTGAAACGACCCCTTCCTCCCTCATCTGTTTCCTGTATATCCATTCATATTCAATCTCTCATCATTGCAAATATGGATGTGTTCAGCAAGTAACAAGTCAAGAACATAGAATTTGAAGAATGATGCACAACCAATGTTGCCAATAGTGTTATAGTGACACTAAAACTACTATTTGACAATATTTATAATAAATGGCTTATAGTGGAACAATGGTAATATGTTCAAACTACGCAATGTTGTAGCTGTTATTTAACAACACTGTGCACCAATAAGTTAGACAGCACAAGACAAGGTGAAGGGTAGATTTCTAACCTTTTTCTTAACAATCTGAACAACATCTTCATCACGAAGAACGTGACTAAGGCCGCAATGTTGTGGATAATGCCTAGCACTTATACCCCACACCAGAACATACTTCACATCCTTCACCAAACTTCCATGTATGTGGTTGCAGAAATCCTCCACACTGCAGCCACCTTTATCCTAAAACAATATGCAATAGATAGTGATGGATTGGAAGACTAAAGGTTAATTAAAAACACTTATATCATAAGCACTTATCATATCAGTCAGTGCTTGTGTGTAAATTTTTTATATAACAAAAGATAAAATAAAGTATATAACTACTTTGATATAAGCCATTGTGGAGAGCTTATGGATAAACTGAAAAACAGCTTATGGACATGTTATAAGTTGTTTCCATAAACTCTCTCAAACAGTCTCACAAGTGCTTATGTCAGAAAATAAACTCAAGTCACAATCCAAATAGTCCCTAAAACAAAAAGTAACCAAAGGTTTTCTAAGAAAATAGAATAAGGAGAACATGTGTGTTCATAATAACAATAATTAATAATGCAACATACAGCTGAAAGAACCATTGGATCACTGAAATCAGGCTGCTGGCCTTGCGGTTTTGTATAAACTCTAACCAAACCCATTTCATCCCACATCCTTGAAAGTAGTCTGTCTAAATTCAGCTGTTTGCATAAAAACAGAATACTTGTGTTACTGACATACAAAAAAGTTGAAAAAATATAAATGTTAAATGTACGATAATTTCTAGAATGTTAAAAAGAACTAATTGGTAAAACTTTACTGTATCTTGTATTCTTTTTTTGACACTGAAAATATGCAGCTACCTTTAAATTACAGCTAATGACAACAGAATTAGGTTGACGGGATAATCTGTCTACATCATCAATACCATCAACATCTATCTTGTTGTAGACATATACACACTTCATGTATTTACGGTTTCCTTCAATGACATCTATGAAATCATCCACTGTCGCATCCTCACGGAAAAGGATCTGAAAATTGAAGTTGTTAGCTGTCTCATTCATATAGGCGGGTAGTATAAAACAGAAGAGGGAAAATAAAACAATTATAGTATGATAATTGTAGTAAGCAAAATTACATATTTCATCAAAATGGTATGGTTCTACCACCAGCAAAAAAAAAAAACAATTACCGGTTAAACTCAACACTCCTACATTATACAAAGGGTCAGTCTGATCTTTATAATCACAGTTTTCATCAGAATGAAAATCTGCGTCTACTTGGAAAGAGATAGTTGAAAACTGAAAAGGAACATGTGATATCAAGTACTCTCTCTGCAATAAAATTTTAGCAAATTTTATCTCGTGCTTTATGGAATGAAAATAAGCAAATCTTAACTACTTCTCTCATATTCAATGATAGTATTGTGGGAAAGGCCATGCTACAGAAATCATATTACAGATTTAAAATATTTCTTAGGATGCTACTTAATGGCTCACATCACCGACTAGCCATGCTTAGGCATACTATGCAAATTTAAATTTAACATTTGTGATGGTGGCTACAGCTGCACAATTATAATATATCATAACAACTGGTTCATATAACTGAATTACAACTGACACCACTTTATGGAACCACTTTAAAGGTTGCTAGATACCTCTGCATTGTGAATTTTGTACTCGTGTAGAATCTGATAACAAAGCTTCTCATCCACATGAGTTAAGGGCATAGTGTTGTTGAATGAAATGCCACCCGTCTTTGTCTTTTTCTTCTTAAAATATATCTGCAAAGAAATATAAAGTTCCAAATTATTAATGAAAAACAATATATAAACCCAACTAGAAGCCAAATAAAAGAATATAGGTTGTGTGTCATGTATTCAACATATCCATTCAGGAACAAACATACCTGAGGTGGTCTCTTGTTTAGTCGCAAGCCGACAGCTTCCAGCTCCTTAGTCAATATTTTCCTATGACCCTCACTCTAACACATTAAAATAAGGTCATGGCAAGAAAATTGAAAGTTTAGGAATTTAAACATATATAAAAAACGCAATAATCTTCGAATAACCCTAGAAATGGCGTGAAAATGAAATTACATGTTTGTCTGGATGGTGAGTGAGATGGAGGTTGGAGGTGGAGCAGAAGGATAAAAGGGAGAAGGCGAGTTGCTTTGGAATGGAAGTGAAAACTTTAATGGAAGAATGCAGTGGAATTGGTGCAGCAGCGGAAACCGCCGTCCACGGCAAACGGCGAAGCAACATGGCTACTCTGATTTTGGTTTTGGTGGAGAAAATCTGATGGTAGTTGATTTTCGACAGAGAAGTGAAGAGAGGCGTGGGTTGTTGTCACGGTGGAGGGATGGTGAAGCTTTTAGGGTAGAGGAGATGAGAGGAAATAGAGAAAAGGAAAGGGTGTCGCAGGTGATGGTTAAGGGATTGATGAGGGGAAGATGTGGGTGATGAGGTGGAGAGTTGGAGGAGGAGAGAACGAAGATTTGGAAAGGGTTATTCGAAGAAGGGTTTGTAGTGAGAGATTTATTGTGAAGAAGAAGGGTTTGTAGTGAGAGAAGGGTTTGAATAAAACGTCTTAGGTCAGGTGGGCAATATCTGACTTAATAAATATGTTTTTTAAGTCAGTTAGTGAACACAGGCGACTTAAGAAATTTAATACTAATTATATTTTTTTTCTTTAATATTTTTTAAGTCAGTTCTAAATGTAATTGATCTAATAATGTTACAAATATTTACGAAATTGTCACCACATCACTTCTTAAGTCAGGTGGCAGGTGAACTGACTTAACAACCTTTACTATAAAGTATTTTTTCTACTAGTGGTAGTTGATAGTGCAATTGTGGGTTGCTTCTTGCTGTACCAAGAGATTAGATTTCTTCCTAGAAATTGACAACTTCCAGAAGTACTTTTTCTTTCCACTATGTCTCCAGCATAATCAGCATCACAAAATCCAACTAATTTGAAATCATCAGATTTTCTGTAACACAAACCCACATTAGAAGTACCTTTCAGATACCTTAGAATCCTCTTAACAGCTGTTAAGTGTGATTCTCTAGGATCTGATTGGAATCTTGCACACAAGCATACACTAAACAAAATATCAGGTCTAGAAGCAGTTAAGTAGAGAAGAGATCCAATCATACCTCTGTAGAGTTTCTGATCTACTTTCTTACTTACCTCTTCCTTACCAAGTGTACTAGTTGGATGCATGAGAGTCTTTGCCATCTTACTGTCAGTCATGTTAAATTTCTTCAGAAGTTCTTTAACATATTTGGTCTGATGAATGTAAGTGCACTCTGGAGTTTGGTTGACTTGAATTCCCAGAAAGAATCTCAATTCTCCCATCATGCTCATTTCAAATTCTGTCTGCATACATTGAGCAAACTCCTTTCCCAGCATAACATTGGTAGATCCAAATATAATATCATCCACATATATTTGACAAATTAGAAGACCTTTCTTAAATGTTTTACAAAAGAGTGTTGTGTCCACTTTTCCTCTGATGAAATTTTTCTCCAAAAGAAAATTGCTTAACCTCTCATACCAAGCTCTGGGAGCTTGTTTTAAACCATAAAGAGATTTCTTTAGTTTGAAAACATGTTCTGGAAAATTTTCACTTTCAAAACCAGGAGGTTGGTGAACATAAACTTCTTCTTCTATAATATCATTTAGAAAGGCACTTTTAACATCCATCTGATATAGAGTGATGTTATACTGTGCAGCAAAGGAAATGAGTAAACGAATAGACTCTAACCTTGCTACAGGAGCATAAGTCTCTGTATAATCAATTCCTTCTTGCTGGCTGTAACCTTGAGCAACGAGCCTTGCCTTATTTCTTTCAACTTCTCCTTTCTCATTAAGCTTGTTTCTGAAGACCCATTTAGTTTCAATCATGTTGAATCCTTTTGGTCTTGGAACTAAATCCCATACATCATTTCTTGTGAATTGATTGAGCTCCTCTTGCATGGCAATAATCCAGTCATTGTCTTGCAGAGCTTCATCCACAGAAGTTGGTTCAATTACTGACACCAACCCAAATAATGATGCTTCAGATGATCTGAGGAAGGATCTTGTTCTGATAGGGTCATCCTTCTTTCCAATGATCACATCCTCTGGATGAGAGGCTTTGATTCTAGAGGATGATCCTCTAACAGTTGATTCTTCAGAAATGTTTAAGTTGTTCATCTGAGAAGCTAAAGGAATTGCATCTAGCGTTGCTTCAGGTTTCTTCACTTGAGCTTTGTCTGCCTCTGAGCCTTCAGAGTCTGTGAGAATTACTTCTCTATCTGCAGAACTTTCAAACTGCTTTGGCTTTTCAATGCCAAGCTTATCATCAAATCTAACATGAATAGATTCTTCCACAATCTGTGTTTCAGTATTGTATACTCTGTAGCCTTTAGAGCATTCAGAATACCCAAGCATGAAACACTTCTGTGCTTTAGAATCAAACTTGTTAAGATTCTCTTTAGTATTCAGCATATAACAAATACATCCAAAAGGATGAAAATATGAAATGTTGGGCTTTCTGTTCCTCCACAATTCATAGGGAGTCTTTTCCAGAAGAGGTCTTACAGACACTATGTTCTGAATGTAACATGTTGTGTTTATTGCTTCTGCCCAAAAATGCTTTTCCAGATTAGTCTCATTGATCATGGTTCTGGCCATTTCTTGCAGAGTTCTATTTTTCCTCTCTACAACCCCATTCTGTTGTGGAGTTCTAGGACAGGAAAAATCATGAGCAATGCCATTTTCATTAAAATATTTTTCAAAATATTTGTTTTCAAATTCTCCACTATGATCACTTCTGACTTTAATAATTTTGAAATCTTTTTCATTCTGGACTTGTTTGCAGAAGTCAAAGAACACAGAATGTGACTCATCCTTGTGTTTTAGGAACTTTACCCATGTCCATCTGTTGTAGTCATTAACAATGACTAATCCATACTTCTTGCCTCTGATGGATGCAGTTTTCACTGGTCCAAATAGATCAATGTGAAGTAATTCTAATGGTCTTGAGGTTGAGACAACATTTTTAGATTTAAAAGAAGATTTTGAAAACTTTCCTTTTTGACATGCTTCACAAAGAGCATCTGAGTTGAACTTCAGCTTAGGAAGTCCTCTGACCAGATTGAGTTTATTAATCTAAGATATTTGTCTCATATTAATATGCCTCAATCTTCTGTGCCAGACCCATTGCTCATCATTAACAGACAAGAGGCATTTAACGTTTTGAACTTTAAGTTCTGAAAGATTTATTTTGTAAATGTTGTTCTTTCTCTTTCCATTAAATAGGATTGAGCCATTCTTCTGACTAACAGCTTTACAACATTGTTGATTAAAGATTATATCATAACCATTGTCACTTAATTTACTTATGGACAATAGATTATGCTTTAATCCTTCTACAAGAAGAACATTAGATATAGAGGGAAGGTTACCATTATCAATAGTACCAGAGCCAATGATCTTGCCCTTCTGATTCCCTCCAAACTTCACTTCTCCTCCAGATTTAAGTTCCAGGCTTTGGAACATAAACCTTTCTCCCGTCATATGACGTGAGCAGCCAGAGTCCAGGTACCATGACTGGCGTCTTGACTTTTCTGCTAAAAACATCTGCAACAGGGATAATCTTATCCTTAGGTACCCTGATCTTTTTGGGTCCTTTTTGGTTAGCTGCCTTGAAAGTTGGTCTGAACTTCTGTCTTTTTCCAACAGTATTGTTATGACTTACTTTTGGCTTAAACACAGGAACGTTCTGATCAGAACGTTTGTGTTTAATGTCACTCATATGACCAAACTTGAAATGAGAGTACAAGGGAGTTTTCTTGATAACAAGTTTATCAACAGGCATTGGATTTAAATCCTTTCTAGAGGAGGATTCATATCTAATTCCTTTCCTGTTATTTCTGCTAACCCCATAGATCATAGAAGCCATCTTGCTTCTGTCTATGCTTTTAGCAAGAAATTTCTGAAAGCTAAAGTCACATTCTTCTAAAATGTTTTTGCATTTAGACTTACTTTCAGATTCAGAGTTTTGTTGAGCTATTTCAAAATTAGCTTTCATTTTTAAATTGTTTTCTTTTAGCTCAGCAATTTATGATTTTAACAGATTATTCTCAGAGCCAAGATTACACTTAAGCTTCTTGCATTTGAGCTTAATCTGATTATAATTTTTCAGGACTTCCGATAAGACTTTAATAAGCTATTCCCTAGTTAGATCAGAAAGTACCTCTTCTGAGTCAGATTCAGAATCAGACTCAGATCCAAATGATTCTTCATTCTGATCTTCAATGCCTGCCATCAGAGCCATGTTGGCGCATTCATCTTCAGATTCTGATGAGGATCCAGATTCATCAGAGTCATCCTAAGTTGCGATTAAAACCTTCTTCTTTTTGTCAAACTTCCTTTTTGGCTTTTCTTTAAGAAGCTTTGGACATTCACTCTTGTAATGGCCAGGTTCTTTGCATTCAAATCAGACAACTTCCTTCTTTCCAGATCTTTTTGGTCCAGAGGACTCCTTGCGCTGATCTGGTCTTTTGAAGTTCTTGAACTTCCTTTGCTTGTGCTTCCAGAGTCTGTTGATTCTTTCGGACAGCAAGGATAGTTCATCTTCTTCTTCAGAAGAAGATTCTTCAGAGCTTTCCTCTAACACCTGTAAAGCTTTTACAGATTTGTTAGATTTTAAGGCAATAGACTTACCTTTCTTTTGAGGCTCATCTTCCTCAAGTTCAATTTCATGACTCCTTAGAGAGCTGATTAGCTCCTCCAGAATGATCTTGTTCAGATCCTTGGCAAGCTTCAGAGCAGTGACCATAGGTCTCCATCTGATAGGCAAGCTTCTGATGATCTTCTTCACATGATCAGTGTAACACCCTTCTAACCCCACATAAAAATACATAATTAATCAGAGTAAATTAACATGCTTTCACAAAAGGGCATCACATAATTTACAAATCTCAACATTCACCTGTCAATAAATAGTCATGCTATTAAATTTTCATCTTGCATGTAGCAGCAGATTCAATTTATTACATAAATCTCTTCACAGAATATTCATATTCGTCACATAATCATCAACACTTAGGCACAGAGGCCATTATCACATATTTCAAATACATTTAAACACGACTTAGAATACTTAATATATCTCTAAGGCATAAACCCCGCGATCCCAGTGTTACATAACCAGAGCATGACTTGACCCAACATAATTAAATACTAAACAGCTGCACCAACAGCGAACTCGCAACTACTAGCAGTACTACTCCTTGATACCTGCACGATGTCATATAGGACATCATTCCAGCAGAAGGGTGAGAAACATTACCATAATAATCAATGCACATAATCATATATAATTAAACAAGTACAGAATACATATATTCCACCTTTTCTCACCACAATGCATATTAACACAATAACAAAGCATATAATATATTTCTATAACATGGAATATCCATATTATACTCCTTACCACAATACATCCCCACTCACTAACATACATTACAATGTATACATATATATGTATAACCAAGCATCTCATCATGCATACATTCACGATTCACTCATATACATCGCCATTTACATATAAACAAATATGGATAACCATCAAGCATATTCATCATGCGTACATCTATAATCCCAATCAATCCATATAAACATTCACATTAACTCAATAAACATACACAACATGTTTATTCCATCACTAATTCACATAAACATCTACATTCATGTTTATTTAACCATACATCATATAAAAATGACAACATGCAACTCATAGAGACCGACACACGACTCTATGCAGATGCAAATACGGTACCGACTCATTTCAGCAGGTTCAATTGAAGAACCAAAAATAACCATCGCTCACACCCCACATGGGCACACGAGGTTCTGCAGATTCTACGCGGAATCAAATATAACCATCGCAACATACGAGGTTCTGCAAATCCACCGAGGGATCAATAAATAACCATTGCGCACACCCCACAAGGGCACACGAGGTTCTGCAGATTCACCGAGGAATCAATATATAACCATCGCTCACACCCCACAAGGGCACACGAGGTTCTGCAGATTCACCAAGGAATCGATCAACACAAGAATGCATACCATGATGCTTCACATGCAACATGACTCATGACATTCTTAAAATGCACACATGTTTACAAACATACTCATGCATTCGTCACATTCATCACATATATTCATTATGCACTCACAATATATACATATCGCAATATATACATATATTCATCATTTCATTCACACTATTCAAACAAGGTTCACATTTAAAATCATCATACATCACATACCAGCACGTATATTCAATATGCATTCACAATAGATATATATATCACAATGCATATATACATATGTTCATCATTCATCTCATATCACTTCATTCTAGATTCACATTTATAACTCACAATTCAACAATTCATACACATCAGCATCCTTCATACCACAATGATATTTATGCCATATGGCTCATATAAAACTCATCAATTAACACCAATCCCTTTTTTGGGAGTATGGGTACATCACTTATACCCTACCAGGAACAGCATCTCAGTTATTCTACCCCGGTAATTATTCCACCAGGAACGACATCTTGTCATTTTACCCCAGTGAGTACGACTCAACACATATACATATTTCCAACATCCTTCTTACATTACCAAACAATGCACATGTACTCATCATATATAATCTCATGCATTCTTCACCCACCATCGCATACAAGCAATGTGCACTTACAAATATCGTGCCAAACGGAAACAAACTCAATCACATTCATCATGCATTTTAATCAATTTAAATAATGCATCACATATGCCAAAAGGCCACATATTCACAATTGATTCATAATCTAGGATTCACGTTATACGGCTACCCACAGCACACATAACAACATATAATTAGTCATCTCAGACAAGGAATGATCGAAATCAAACCACACAACCAATCCACGAATGGAAAACACAAGAAAAGAAACTATGTTGCTGCGTTCGCTAACCTTCGCCTGGCGAAGCCTCTGGCGAACCTTCGCTACTACGTTCGCCTGGCGAACTTGCCAGTGAAGACCACTAGGAGTCATTATGGGATTACTCGCTAGCACTCGCTAGCTCACTCGCTTGGCGAACCTTCGCCACACTCATTCGCCTGGCGAACTTTCCAGCAAAGACAGGGTGTTTGCTACTGACTTGGTTCGCTGCTGCTTGCTGGGCTTCGCCTGGCGAAGCTTCGCTGCCATTCGCCTGGCGAACCTGCGAACTCAGAACTCCCATGGCTGCTCCAAAATCATCAAAACCACAAGAATCGACCGATTTAATCCAAATCAGTTCCAGTAGCATGGCCCACTCATCACCCGACTATACTACACCGTCTATTCCAAATTCTAACCGTTCAAACTCGGTTTCTACCGATTAAATCATTTCGACCTAAAATGGAAAATGTAGGAAACACCCAACAAATCCAAACACACCCATACATAATCATACACATTGATTAAGATAGTAAGATTTCACACCCTTACCTCGATTAATCGGAAGCTAGAGGATGTTCTTGATGATTCTCCGAGTTTCCTCTTTTTCTCCTCCTTTTCTCTTCTTCCTCTTTCTTTCCCTTTCTTTCTCTTCCTTCTTTCTTTCCTTTTTCTTTCCACTTCCTCATATATATCTTTCTCTTTATTTCTTTCCTTTATATTCCCCCTCTCATAACATCTATCAATCCATTTAAATAATCATCTAATTATTCAAATAATTAGAATAATCCAAATAAATCAATTAATTAACACAAATAATTAATTATTAAAAATTGGGCTGTTACAATCAGCAGTTGAGTAGCCCTTGTCCAGAACTTTTAGACCAGCTGTAAGAATCTGGAATCTAGAGAACATAGTTTCTATGGACTCAGATTCTTCCATCTTGAACGCTTCATACTTCTGTATTAACGCCAGAGCCTTGGTCTCTTTTACTTGAAGGTTTCCTTCATGAGTCATCTTCAAGGATTCAAACATGTCAAATACAGTTTCTCTATTTATGATCTTTTCATACTCAGTGTGAGATATTGCATTTAACAGTATTGTTCTAGCCTTGTGGTGATTTCTAAACTCCTTCTTTTGGGCTTCTGTCATAGATTTTCTATCTACTTTCTTGCCATTCCCATCAATGGGATGAACATACCCATCTATGACCAAGTCTCATAAATCAGCATCATAACCAAGGAAGAAACTTTCAATCCTGTCCTTCTAATAATCAAATTTCTCCCCATCAAACATAGGGGGTTTAGTGTTGATTATGTCCCTTTCTTCATATTTGTTGTTAATGTTAGATGTTGAAGTATCAGCCATACCAACAACCAAATATATATATATATATATATATATCAAAGTTTTTCTCACTGGATCTTTTCTGTCACTGTGAAGAGGTAGCACACACAGAACCGGAGCTCTGATGCCAACTGAAGGCGAGAAAATACTTAGAAGGGGGGTTGAATAAGTATGAAGATAAAACTTAGTAATAAAAAAATCAAGGATTTTTATCCTGGTTCGTTGAACTCAACTACTCCAGTCCACCCTATCAAGAGTGATTTGCCTTTCTCAAACAAGGACTTAATCCACTATTTAATCAACTAATTACAATAGTAAGCACTAAGAACAACTATTCAAAGTCTTCTCAAGAACTACTGATCCTAACTAGATCTTCTTAAGGTTCTCTTACAATCAAATGTAATAATAATACAAGTGTTAAAAATGCTTCTAATAAAGCTTTATCACAACTGTGATTTTTCACTTAAGATGAAGAACAATGAAATAAATTCAGCAAGAATGTATAAGTTGTATGAGAGCTTGTAATGAATTCTTTCAAGTATTTCGTCAACTGAAGAAGATGAGTGGAGTCTTGCTTTTATAGGCACAGAGGTCCATGAAGTCTTTCACGTTGAGAACAGTGTACCAAAAAGGTCTGAGCCTTTTTGTCTTCACATCATATGACCTTTCCTAGAAGAAGAATGCACAGAAAAATCCTTTTTGTCTGTGTTCTTGTGTCTAGCTTAAATAAGGAAAGAGTCGTTTGGTTATTCCAACGGACATAACTTTGAATTCTTCTTCAACAAATTTCAGCAAGGATCATCAGAGTCTAGATTGGTCAGAGCCTTCTGATGTTCATCAGAGTTTGCTGAATCAGAGTCTTTGCAGCAAGTGTGCTTTCAGTGTGTAAATGTTCAGAGCATAGTTTTGGATCAGATCCTCAGTACTGGCAGCGTTAGTACTATCAGAGTCTTCTGAAGTAACTGTGCTTGAAACTCTTCATACAGAATTCCTCATTGCTTCAGATGCTTCTGGCTTCTGCTTCAGATTCTTCTGTAGCTTCTGCTTCAGATTCTTCTGTAGCTTCTGCTTGAGATTCTTCTGTAGCTTCTGCTTCAGATTCTTCTGTAGCTTCTACTTCAGATTCTTCTGTAGCTCCTGCTTCAGATTCTTCTAGAGGCAACGCTCAGAATCTTCTAAGAGATGCTTCTGACGCTTCAGAGCCTTGCATATTTCTTATGTTCATATCTAATTTGCTTCTGGAGTAATATTCACTTTAACATCTGCAGCAAACATTCTCAAACAAATTTTAGAGTATATAATTCTTGAATAGAAAATTTCATAAGAGTTATCATCAAAACATAGAGATATTATTAAGAACCAATCTGTGTTCTAACACAAACACCCAAATGCAGTATTCTCTCATCTTTTCCTAAAGAGTGCTTCTCCTTTCAAAATTCATTAATTGCATGTGGCTTGGAGTTTTTGATCTCTTCATCCGGTCCATATCATCCGGATTTAGTAAGGCTGTTTTATAGCAATTTACGCATGGAAGAAGAAATAATTGCCACGTATGTTAGAGGCAATAGAATGTATCTCAACTCAAAAATCATTGGTAGAATCCTGAATATTCCAAGTACCGGTGGGAGACTCTATGATGAAGAAGATGAAGTTTGGGAAAATTACAACAAAAGAGAATTTTACTACAGTCTCGGAAGAATGTCAGAGGCAGAATTTCATGCCAAGCGTGTCAGATCATTAGGCGGTATGGAACCTTCTCGAACCACTTGGTCGGCAGATATTTTCAATATTGATGATAGGCTATTCCATTAGTTTATGGTCTACATTATGTTTCCAATGGCTGGAAACCATTGCATTGTCACTGACTTGGAAATGCAGATTTTCTATGCACTTAAGAGAGGCATTCATGTGAGTTAGGCTTACTTAATTTTGGTTCATATGATGTCCTTCAACGCAAAATCAAAATTTTTGTCGTATGCCTGGTTTATTACTAATATTTTAAAGCATTTTGAAGTGGATCTTGAAGGCTTTGATGTGTGTCTCATGGACTCAAATGCCAACAAAATCTCCATCAAAAATGTGGACTCAAGGATGGGTGTCAAGTATGACCCGGAAGCAAAGACAATTGTTTACCTTGGTGAAGGTATGGCTAGAAATGACGGAAATGAGTAAGAGAATGAAGATGACGATGATGTTCCTCCTCCACCTACTCAACATGGCCCTAGTAACCAAGAACTTATGGACTTCATGGCTCAACAATTTAGAAACTTTCACACTTTCATCAACACTCAATACAATGCCATTAATGAGTCAACCACCACTGGGATCAACAACTTTCAAGAGGCAGTTAATCAACAGTTCTCATATCTCTATTCTCACATTTACATTCCACCATACGATCCATCAAACCCGGCTGTTCCCCCATCCCGTCCATCACCACTCCAGCAATCTTTTCCAAACCAACAGTCATTTGACCCCAACATGGACCTTTCCTAAGATGTTTACATATTTTTATGTTTATCTTTCATATCTATGTACTTTATAATTCGGCACTTTTTATTATCTATGTACTTTTGGATTCTGCACTTTCTCTTATTTATTGTACTTTGCATTTTCAATCTATGACTAGTTGTTATATATATATATATATATATATATATATATATATATATATATATATATATATATATATATATATATATATATATATATATATATATATATATATATATATATATATATATATATATATATATATATATATATATATATATATATATATATATATATATATATATATATATATATATATATATATATATATATATATATATATATATGTTTTCTTTTATCCATCTTTCCCTTCTTTTTGATAATATCAAAAGGGGGAGAAGGGTGTTACTCTTTCTTTGCTTGTTTTATTTTCTTGATCTTTAAGGTACAAATGCAAGGCTACTCCAAACAAAATCAGATCCTCTCAATACTTCACAAATTGAGGGGGAGAAACTTGAAAGAAATAACATCGCATCAAAAGAGAATGCTTTATCATCATCAAAAAGGGGGAGAATGTGAAATCAAGATTCTCGAGATCAACTTATGTTTTGATGAAGACAAACCACTTGACAAGAAGGCAAAGATGTTCAACCATTTTCAAGACATCATGTTAAAGTAAAGAATCATGACAAAGACTTGACATGAAGAATAATCTCATTGGAAGGTATAATGAAAATCTTCATCTAGTATTTAAGTTCTAGTTGCTCAAATAATAAAAATCATGTGCATTACTTTTTCACACTTTCACAAGCTTTTATTTGGAAGATTTTTCTAAGTTTTTGCCAGAGCAATTGATTAAAGTCTTGGAGCAATTGATTACATGATCAAATTTTTACTTCATTTTGGCTACTGTTTTTGTATGCAATCGATTGGTGCTTTGGTGCAATCGATTGCATGTTTGAAAAATCTTCTTATTTTTGCTACTGTTTTATTGTGCAATCAATTGATGTTTTGGTGCAATCGATTGCTCAGTTCAAAATTCAAATTTCAAGTGTTTTTTGTGAAGGTGCAATCGATTGGTCATGTTGTGCAATCGACTGCTCACTGAACGTTTTTGAAAACTTGTTCTGAAAAATTGCACCTCTTCAACCATTCTTTTCTGAATTGTTTCCATTGAATCATGGAAATTGTTCATCATATTTTATGAAGTTTTGCATGATAATTCAAAGGGGTGCTTGTGACTTATAAATACCAAAACTTTCAATTTTAAAAAAAAAACCTCTTTCAAAATCTCTACTAAAACGTTCATCTTTCCACATCTTAGATCAAGTCATTTTTCATAAGAATTTTCTGCATATTTTCATATCTTTTGAAAGAAAATTCTTGAGCAACAAAGTCTTAAATAGTTGTGGAAATTATCATTTAAAGAGAAGATCAATCATAGGATTGATAAACTTTGTATACACAAGTTTCAAACTCATTGTAAATCAAAGATTGTATTTATTCCCCTTGCTATTCAGGATTGTTGAAAGCAAGTGTGTGCATTGAAGAGGATTGTTCTTCTTGCACTTAGTGTTCAGATTTTAAATGTGTTAAGAGCCTTTAATCTACCTATAGGTTAGAAAGTAAGTTGTACACTCAGTCTAACTCTAGTGAAATCTCTTTCGGTGTGAAAGGGGACTGGAGTACCTTCGGAGTGTAAAGGGAACCAGGATACTTCTCTGTGTTATTTACTTTTTGCACTTTACTGCTTTCATAACCCCTTCATATTTTACAGAAAGTAATAACTTCATTCGATAAAACCAGAAAATTTCAAAGAACCTAATTCAACCCCCCCCCCTCTTAGGTGCAACTCAGACTATCATAATTGACATTGAGGAAATTCCAACGAGGAGCAATCAAACAGGACTGGATCATTCAACAATCTAGATCAGAATCGAGTATACCTTGTAGCCCTATGGATCCGGGGCATTACCATCAATGAGTATAGAATCAGTTAGTCTAAATCAAATCTTCAAACATCAGTTGATTATGGGGTAAATCATTCAAGAACATGTTGATCAGAAGTGAATCATCTCGAGACTTTCCAGCCAGGGGCAGGTCACCTAGAGATTCTGTTGATTTAAGGGCAGATCCCTCTAGTGTTCAATTAAGGAAAGTTAAGTCACTTCAATGCTCATTCAGGGGAAAGCTACTTCAAGAGTACATTGAAGCCAACCACTCCAAGAGTCATTTGATCAAGGACAAATCTTTTCATGGTGAAAATCCTGGGGCAAGCCATCTCAATGTCATCTCATGGCAAGTTACTTTCTTTCCAAGGGGAAATTTCTCCCACGGATCAGACTGGGGCAAGTTGAACTACTGAGGAAAATCCTCTCCATGCTTTTAAGCTGCTCAAGGAAATTTCGTCATCAACTATTGAGTTTAAGACGAGTGTCGGGAAATTATGCCATCACCTCATCAAATAACCTTAGCCTTCTAAAAATTCTTGATGTAAATGACCTCCTTTGCATTGTTGGAAATATTCGTATCCTTGCATGTTGTCATTGGATTTTCATTCCACAACCTAAACCTGCTACCTGTAAGAACTTTGTAACCAAAATCACTTACAAAGTCTAGTTCTCAATTGGAAAACCATAAAACTAGTTCTCGTTTGGTAAAGCCTTCACTAAATACCAGTTCTCGTCTGGTATATGTCAGATTTAAACCAGTTCTCGTCTGGTAACCCATCATTTAGCCTAATGTTTAACCAGTTCCTGTCTGGTAAACCCCATCTCAAAGTCCAGTTCTCATCTGGCAGACAACAAAGACAGTTCTCATCTGATACCAAAACAAGAAATCAGTTCTCATCTGATAACTTAACCTTTTGCCACTAGTTCTCGTCTGGTAGCCTACCCTTTAAATACCAGTTCTCATCTCGTAGTTCCCCTTCAAAATCCACTATCATTGGCAACGAAGAATAAATCCCCAAGAATCCAATCACCATAAATCTGGTCTCATCCTTAAACCAAAAGCCCAACTGTATTCCCAGTGGCTCGTATGTTATCACATTCCCTGACATGATGCTTGTTTGATCTCACTTTTCCCAATAGAGTTCTCTCCCTAACAGATATAGTTGAAGTTCTGGCATCCTTAGCAGAACATGGTGAAACTCTTAAACATTCCTCCCCCAGCAGGGGGAGTTCAGAGTTTCGTGCCACCTAGCTAGTTGAATTTATGCTCCCCAACAAGTATTTAGAAATTGACTACATCAGACAGGGTGTTGATATGCAGTCAGGCATCTATTTTGTAGCAGAGGTTTTGTCTCCCCACAGAGTATTATTGTTAGATCAGAAGTATCTCACCAGCAATGATGTGTACTTATCACCAGCAGGGTAAGATTGGGCTTATTCCCCAACAACAGGGTAAGGGTGACGGCTGTTCCCCGACAGGATCTATGTCATTGACTTTTCTCCTCAAGCAAAGATTGATGTTGATTCCCTCGACGAGTAAATCAGTAATGGTTGATATCCTTAAAAAATTCCAATGGTCACTGGCAGTTTTTAAAGTTAGATTTTTGGGATGATTTCCTAGGGGATGTCTTTCTCAATTCCCAGCAGAGTGGAATTTTCAACAGAAGTTATGTTCAGGAAGGTCGTCCAGGGCATATTCCTCAGCAGAGTTTGTTAGCTAATTCTTCTCAACACCTTTTCGGGTGGTGTTCTTTTGCATTTGCATTTTGCACAGAATCCTCCCAAATGCATAGAATTTCCATTTCGTATGGAGAATTACACCATATTCAAACATATGCATCCGAAGCATAAGCCAAGTTTGACACCCTTATTGCCAGAAATCTCTCCATCATATAACGACATAATTCAGGGGACTTTGTGGTACTATAATCCCAACAGAAATCATTGATAGATGTGTCCATCTTACTTTTACTTCCCGACAGAGTTTGTTTGTTTAAGCTTTTATTTCCCCCAGCGAGTATTCTTTTCAGGTCGTGAGTCGGTTGATTCTACTTTCTGCCTATCCCGGATGTTATTCCAACTTTTGGTTGGTAATCCCCAGCTTAGTTGTTTTGTGGATGTTATCCCAACTTTTGGTTGGTAGTCTGTTATTTCTTGGATGCATCCCAACTTTTGGTTGGTAGTCCTCCATTGTTTCCCCTACGGAGCCATTATCCCAACTCTTGGTTGGTAGTCTTCGATGCGATGGGTTCGCCTTCGGTCGGCGCCCTGGTGATTCCAACTTTTGGTTGGTAGCCATCTGTTTATTTGTCGATGATCCCAACTTTTGGTTGGTAGTCTTCCTTTCTGGTGATCCTAACTTTTGGTTAGTAGCCTTCACTCCAACTTTTGAATGGTAGTCCATTGTTTTATGGATGTTATCCCAACTTTTGGTTGGTGGTCCTCTTTTGTTCCTCCGGCGGAGTCATTAACCCAAATTTTGGTTGGTAGTCTCCATTTTGGTAAAGTTCGCCTTCGGTCGGCGTTCCGGCGATCCTAACTTTTGGTTAGTATCCTCTTTCCCAACTTTTTGGTTGTTAATATTTTATGACGATCTCAACTTTTGGTTGTTAGTCTTCATTGTTTGTGTATTCTCCTTCGGTCGGCGTCTGGGTGATCCTAACTTTTGGTTAGTAGCCTATTTCTCACAATTTTTAGTTATTATTCTCTCTGGTGATCCTAACTTTTGGTTGGTAGCCATTATTATCTTCTTAATCAGTTACCATTTTCCATCCCAATTTTGGTTGGTATCTTTTATCCTTCGGATATCCCAACTTTTGGTTGGTACCTGCTACCTTTTAAGTCCACCTTTGGCTAGAAATCACTTTACTATGTACATCCCCGCAAGTTGCAAATTTCTGGGTTCTTTTTGTATTCAATCACCTTTTACCTTAAATGTTTGAAAGCAGTCGCCCTTCATCCCTTCAGGTCCAAGTTGTTTGAATAGGGGTAGCTGTAGCACCTCCAAAATTGCCCTCCCCTTTTCTAATCTTGACTGGCTTTTGCTTCGCGTTCATTTACATCTTCACTAGGTCATAACTCATAATCATGTTCTGCATGGGTCTTCTAAGACATGGGATCAGGAGTTTCTATGAATCAGGGTTTCCTATTTTCCTTGAGGCATTTCCATTCAAGTTTGAAGCAAGGGGTTATTTTCTCATCATCATGAGTATCTTCTTATCAAGGTTTTCTTATGCTAAAATAAGATGTTGAATTCTTCTCATCGTTCTTTCTTATCAAGCTTACTTTCTTCAAGAGTTGTCAGGCGTCAAGGGCTTAGGGTTTCATCACTTCCTTGGTTCAGTTTTGTTGGCAAGCTTATGTTCAATTGGCTCAAGTTTAGGGTTTATCTCTCATCATAGATATGATATCAGGTTTATCAGGGATGATGGTATAGTTTCAAGTCAAGTGTGGTTGTTTAGTCACGGTCTAGATCAAATGGAAGTTTGACCTAATCTTGGTCAAACTGTCAAGAAATTTCTTCAGTTGCAAGTTATCTGTACCATTGGTTTATTTTCACATTGGTGTGTATCCAAATTCAAGTTGTCATGAATGAAGGTTATCAGGTTATCGAATATTAGTTCCTAAGGAGTTTGGTGTAAAAGTCAGGTTTATCATGATCCATAGTACATATTGTGCTCCTCTGTGAATTTATTTTCCCGGAGATTTATTCGGACAAATCTAAGGTAATTCAAGATTCTCTTGATCAGAAATTCAGAGGTTGGCTCATTTCATATGGTTGTCATTTCTGTTGCAAGTTGTTCAGCAGGCGTGGTGTGCATTTAATCAGATGTTGTGGAAAGTTTGTGATTGGTGCAATGTGATTACCCACGTTTCGAACCATTTTTTCTTTGTCCTTGTACAAATCCATAACCTTTTCTTAAAACCATTTTTCTACGAAAATCCAATTCATATTCAAGAATCAATTTCAAGCTCAATCAAGTTCAAGTTCTATTCAATTCAATTCAAGTCTAGATCATGTCCAAAAGTCCATTCATAATCCAATTCCATTTTCAATGTCCATATTATTTTTTTATTTTCAACCCATTATCCATTTATCCATTATTCATTTCCATTTTTCTTCTTATATTCACAAATCATTTATCCATTTTCTCTAAACAAAACCAAAATAAATTATCCATTATAATATCATCACAAAAGTCATTCAATTTTTTAAAAGTCCATTGCATAAAAATCTTTACAATAAAAGGCCCATTACAAGTTCATAGAATGTTCAAAAAAAGCTCATGAGAATGTGTTAAGATCACAAAAATAATACAAAAAAAAGAGATTTCTTTGACTCCACTACACAATAAAAGCAACTTTTCACAAACCACATAACTTACAACACCTTGAGCATACCACAATTACCATAAACCGAATGCCAAGCTGCGAGACATAATAAACTCGTACATTGTTGTACCACTTGCTACTTTACACAAGCTTGCCCAACTTTCCAGCCAGCTCCACGACAAAATTGTACAATAAAACCACGGCTTGCCATTTGCGTTACTACAACTTCACCAACATCCTGCCAAGATTTCTGCACAAGACGTACAAAAAAAAACTTTCAATATCGTGCCGCTACCATTGTGTACCTACCTGCTACATAAGCCAAACGACCTGCACAATTTTCATGACACTCCAAAAACAACAGTAGCATCACGACCATACCATAGCCTACAACAGCAACAAAAACTCCCATCAAGCCACCACATAACAAAACCGATGCAGAACCATGTTGCTAAGCGACCACACAACTAAAACTGATTCACACGTATTTCTAAAAAGTCACACCTCAAACGTTATGTAGCATACCATGATAGACCACAACTCTGATTCCATCTGGTTTTTTTCATCAACAATACAACAAGGCTCTCTCCATTAAACCTCTTCCTTAAAAAAACGTTCCCCCAAACCCTTCATCAACCACCTTCATTCTTCAAACTTAATCTTCAACCCTCACAACCTGTGAAACAATACCTATCAAACCTCTAACATCTTCTTCTTCCAAATCACCTTCCACCTTCGAACCCTTCTTCTTCTTTGAAAATCATTTCAAAACCCAATCCCATCCAAAACCAGAGCAAACACAAAACAAAAATCCATATCAGAAAGGAATACAAGGAGGCGAGTCAACAGCAACACAAACCTGGACCGAGTAAGGCGGAATCGAGGAAAGGTGAGATGAAGTGTATGGATTCGAAGCTCGCCGTGATGAGATTTTATTGGTTTGGGATTTTGAATCCCAAATGATCTTCTTTAATGCACCCCAGCATCAGTTCATATCCTTTAGGATTGTTCTTGAAATCATTTTTCAGAAAAGAGTATGTTACTTTTCCGTTCTACCAAAAACAGGCATTAACCCTAACTGCTGGAATGAGAACTTAACGTTGCTCATAAAAAATACTTAACCAACCAGTGGTCTAGTTTACCCGAACTATATTTGCTCTGATTTCTCATACCAGATGAGAATACGTAGGCACAAGACAGCAAAGTCTCGGCAAGCACCCTTTTCTCTTTCTTCTGTAGTTATCCGAACTACATTTGCTCTGATTTCACATACCAGATGAGAATACGTAGGCACAAGACGGCGAAGTCTTGGCAAGAACCCTTTTCTCTTTCTTCTGTAGTTATTCGAACTATGTTTGCTCTGATTTCTCATACCAGATGAGAATACGTAGGCACAAGACGGTGAAGTCTTGGCGAGCACCCTTTTCTCTTTCTTCTGTAGTTACCCAAACTACGTTTGCTCTAATTTCTCATACCAGATGATGATACATAAGCACAAGACGACAATGTCTTGGCGAGCAACCTTCTCCCATCACCCATAATTTTTTGAACTACGTTGACTCTGACTTTCCCATTACACGAGGGAATACGTAGGCATAGGGCGGCGATGTCCTATCGAGTCTTGTTTTTCGTTTTCATCCCTTGTTTAGCAGTAGCTTTTAAATAACTCACCCTTTTGATAGACAACAAGCGTGGATCTCGTTGAGTACAACGGACGTGAGGGGTGCTCATACCTTCCCGTTGCGTAAACGACTCCCGAACCCAAGATTTGGTTGCGATGACCTTGTCTTTTATTATTCTTTTAGATTTTCTTCGATCATTTCCTTTCCCTCTCTTAGGGATAAACAATGTTCGGTAGCGACTCTTATGTTTGTTTGCACCATCCCTTTTCGCAATTGCGACATAATCATGTCAACAGTTTTATTAATATCAGCTTGTGAACGGTTCACATTTCCAACCCATGGATGTTGCAGTCTGTATTGCCTTCCCTCGAGAACCTTCATGTTTCACATAAAGAACATCCATCATTTTCCGCTTAATGATAAACTACAATTACACACTATCGCACCCCAATTTTTGACCATAAGATCCTGCTTCCTTGTACTTATTTCCTTTTTTTTTATTATTATTATTTATTTAATTTTATAAGTATGATTAGTATGGCTAACCCACATGTGCAGATGCAGTAATTTCAAACGGAGATAGTACTCATTCTCATGGTCAAGCACTGCGGGATGTGACTAGTAGGTTCTAATTCATTTGGTTTTAAAATCCTTGAGCATCCTCCTATCAAGAAAGTCAACATTAGGCTCTTCAGGACTTCTCAGAAGTTTTCATTTGAGAGTGTTCATTCGAGGATTAATTGTGTTTTAAGAGTTGGGCCAACACTTGAGTTTCTTTTGGTTATAATGGAAAGATTTGGTTTTTTTTCCTCCTCGTCAGTGGTTTATAATTAGTGTGTTCTAAATGAATTCAAGGAAGCTTTTGCGTCGTGTTTCAATGTTGAAATTCAAGAAATACAAACTTCTTTTAAGGAGAACACAAGGCTAAAAGTTTCCCTTCGAGTTCAGGTGGAGTTTGAGTTATTAGTAAAGCATACAAGAATGTTCGAATTGGTACGAGGCGCGGGTATCCATTTTCACCAAATTGCATTCTTAGATTCTTCACAAGGTTTTACTATGAAAATTCACTTTCAAAAGCTCAAGTTACAAAGAGACTTCATTTGCATTTGTTTTTATTCTAAGACCTCAATTTAAGATGGGTGGATCGTGGTTGAAATAACACAAGGTAGTCAAAAAAAGTGAAGAATTATTATACAGAAGGATATCACGAATCCATTCACGTAATGGCCTGTGGCTGAGGGAAGGGTAATAAGTTCATTACCGTCACCATCACAGAAAACTTCATTAGAATATTGAATAATTGTGGTACACATTATAGAATGACAAGGCAATGTTGCTTGCATCCTTACTAACAGCATATAAACCGTACCACTTCTTTTAAATAGAAAGCAACTAAAGATCGTGAGCTATTACAATGGTAAATGTTTACATGTTAAAGTTACAAGAATCTAATATGTAAGGCTAAGCCATTCCTTCATTGACGGACCGCGTCCTCGATCTGCATTTGTGAAGTGAAATGTCCTTTGTGTAAGCTTCCGCAAGCGCCAACACATCCTCCCGCCACTCAGGAATTTCCACAGCACGTTCCAAGCTCCTTACCATTAACACACATAACAAAAGGGAGCGGTTAGTAGACTTTCCTTTCGTGACATTAAGGCTGATCAGAAGAACATATGTGCATTAAAGAAGAAGTTATAATTACAGCAGACCGTCACCATTCTTGAAAGAGGAGAAACACATAACCATATGGAGATGTAAAACAGACCTTCAAGTGGCGATATCTCCCGGCAATACCGACTCTTTGTGTTAGCCCAATCCAAGTTCCTCGGGAAGTGACGTAAAGATACTGATTCCCTATATTAAATCGACGGCTGATATAACTGCAAACAACCCTGAAGCATCCATACCAAAGAAGTGAATATAAGGGAAATTTCTAAACCATCTTAAACACCCTGGAAGTATGCAGATGCATCGACCTTACCCAATACTCCGTTGTTCCACGGTTTCCCTGAAAAACAAAATGAACGCGTCTCACAATGCCCCGACGTCCCTATGAATAGAAGATTGAAATCAGATCAAGGAGGAAAAGACAATGATCTCAAGGGGTTACAAGTAATAAAGACAGTAGTGTTAAGGAAGTTCACAAAAGTTTCCTAAGTGGGTATACCTCTCAGTCCTCTGCGGGTCTTGGTATCTATCTGGAAAAGTTAGGGTGTTTGATCGTAACAGTCACAGTGCAAAACTCTGTCTTGTTCTCTTACCCATCCTCATGGCAGCATTAATTGTCGTCTCCCGTGTTGATGATTATTGGCATCATTGGCGAGATGTATTTGCTGGAGGTCTTACAGGATCGACAATTGCTTCTTTTTGTTACTTACAATTCTTTCCACCTCCATATGATACTGACAGTTGGGGACCCTATGCATATTTCCAGATGTTAGCAGAAACTCATAATGTTCAGCCTCCCGTCGCCAATGACACTCAACTCGCACAATCCACCATTCATCCGGAACTAAACCTGCAGCACCATTCAAAAAGGGAACTACCTAAATCCACATCATGTCGTTGAAGCCTCACAAGCACGGTCTTATTGTGACCATTACATTATCGCCAAAGCCATCCGCTACCTGGTTACAACGGAAACTAATTTAAAACAAGATTCAGCATTTCTGAAAGAAGACAAAAGAACTCAAAATACAAAAAATGAGGATGAAGAATAACCGAATACCTCACCACCGTCTCTATTGGTACCAATGCTGAATTTGAAGAACAATTTGGAAAAAAAAAGCCTTTACCCATGTCACTTTGTTTCGCGGAATTTATTTCCCTGCAAAGCAACCAACGTATCTTTAACCCATTGCGTCCTGTTGAAGCATCTTTTTACGAATAGCCAGCAAGTGTGTCGTTAACCGGCTTACCTATTATTTACTTCCGGAGCCATCTTGCACGCACTTGATAGCGGCAGCACCTCACCATTCACATACAGCTGCTGCAAACAAACTCAAACAAAATCATTACCAAACCGAAAGCGTAAAAGGCTCAGGGCTGCTCCAGCCTACATTTATTTCGTGACTGATGGGATAAGATAGTTGAGGCTGCCTCCGCTTCATCGAATGAGGATCTACTGAGACCTTTTTTCTCTCGCACTAAGTCGAGTCGTTGGCTTCAATGCGATGACGAAGTTCAAACTGCAGCCAGCACATCAAGACAGATCGTGACAAAATGGTGGACACAGTTTTACATATTTCTGAAACCATTAAATGGATGGACACCAACAACACAAGTCATCAAGTGGCTTCAATTACCTATATGCGATGAAGAGAAAGAAATCGGTACTCCTTCTTTACATAGCACTCATTTTTCAAGCGTTACCCAATGTCGTCTTCTCGGTTCATCAATCCAACCTGCTGCAAATAAACATCATCATTTCTAGACAACTCTCAAATCATGTCAAAGCCAATAAATGCAGTATTATCATAAGAATGTGTTAACAGTGGTATAGGTTCTTTCCAAAGGAGCTTTCCCAACAGAATCATAACAACCATGGTTTTTTCAAGCAAATTAACACTTACATCTAAAAAAAATAGGCAGAATGGCCGCATTGTGCATATCCATCTCGAGTTAGTCAAGATAACAAAGTTTAATCAAGCTGGAGAAGAAAGCTCCCTCAAACATGTTCAACCGCAACATCAAAGATTGTGATTCCTCCATGTTTGAAGCATCAACAACTCGATTCTCGTATTCCTAGTACCGATATGGCAGCTTCCGTTATTGGATCCAACTTGATGGCACCTGGTCCAAGGTCAAAAAAAATGAAAGAGACTCTCATTAATAGTCATGAATCACAAAGGGAAAAGAATCATGAAGCAATCCCTAAATGGTCTACCGACATATTCACAAACAACCAACATGGCTAACTGAAAAGGGAAACTCATTAAAACCACGACCAAACATGCTCCGTTTAAGATGGTAATATATTAACCATATCATGAACAGCCATTATTTCCGAAACAAACTACAAATATGCACTTCAATGCAAATCAGCCCCTCTCGCCTATATAAAGACATCGCATTCATCAACACGAGGAGAATGCAGAAGAGGAGGGCTCACAAACGTACAACACCGGTGCTCAGAACCTAACCCACAAAAAAAGTAAGAGAAAGAAAACTCATCTTCAGTTGCTCCTGCTGTAAGATCGCCGCCGGAATTGCGAAGCCGTCGTTAATAACCCTTTTCTCTTGCTGAAATCTCCGTCCTCCACTCGAACACCCTTCGAACCGGTAAATTTGTTCCCTACCTAATACGCTTTGATTTACGGACATCAATCTGGCTTGCCTCTGCTTGTTGTTGTTGTTTGTTTTTGTCTTGAATTTCAGGAAAACTCTGCAAAACGGTTTTTGAGGAGGCATTGATAAGGTGAACAGGACAGAGGAGGTCAAGGCGAAGAAGACGAAGGAGAGAGAGGAAATGAAGGAGGAAGGTGACGAGGATCGAAGGAGAGAGGGGACGGAACAGCAAGAGAAAGGAGTTGGGAAATTAGGGATTTAGTTTTCGTCCTATTATTTGTTGTAATTCCATGCACGCACACACATGGTAGTACCATGTACCCACACTCACCAACACTCATTACACGTCTGATCCAATCATACGCCTCACACCCGCGCGCCCATGATACACCCCACGCACTCGCGCCACACCGTATCATGCCCTAATCCCTTAATCTGCCCCCTTGTTAATTAACCCTTCGCTTAGCTTTAATTAACCCTAAAAAAACCTTTAAATCTCCCATTTAATTAATCAATCACCTAACCTAATTCAATTAATCTAAACTAATAATTAGTTATGTTTAAAAAGTTTTTTCTTTTAATTAAACCAACTAATAACAATAACCTCAATTTAGGAAGCCAACTATAACTAAAAATTATTTTATTTAATGAGAAAACTTTTTTAAATTAATTAGCTTGTACTTATTTAATAATAAAACTTTTTCTTTATTTAAATAAAACCCTTTTCTTAATAAAATTGACCTTTTATCTAACAACAAACTTTTTTATAGAGAAATAAACCATTTCATGATTTTTATTTAATAAGATAAATAATGAAAACCTTTTAGATATTCAAACTTCTTTTATTCAAAATGAACCAATTCAAATTTAATTAATTCACCAACTTTTATTAAAACTAAAACAAATCAATTCACGTAATATCTATATCCTTTCTATTAAAAAAGTCTAATTTATTTTAAAGCAATTAAAACTTTTACTAAAACAAATTCACAATAATCTCCCATAAAATCAATCTCACCAAAAAAAACAATTCAACTTTTTTTTTCTTACAAATCAATTCAACTAAAATTAATCTCACATCGTAAAACTTAATCAATCGTGCACGCTTACACTTCCACGCACTTATTCACAATTCACACTTTCACTCACTTAGCGCTTTCATGCGTTTGTGTATGTTTTGTTTTATCTGCCTTTACTTTTCCGCAATTTACTTTATCGCAATTTACTTTACCGTATTGCATTCCGTCCAAAGGAAGAACTTGCATGTAACGTAAAAACTTGCGCGTATGCATCCCATTTGCATCATATTCCCCTATGATCCTTGATCCCATTCAAGTCGATCTCTTAAGTTTAGATCATACCCCATAGGAAGGACCTCTATCTTTACAACTTAGACAAACACATTCAACTCAATTCAAACATTATTCAAACACATTAGAGAATAAGATGTTAATCATCTTAAGCGAGATAAAACTCCTACCCCATAATAATTCAATCAATATGTAGGGACTTTGCCTTAAGAGAGATAGAGGCGTACTTGTTGACAATCCGAGTACTTGAGCCCTTCTCTTAAGACGATGCAAAGACTATTTTCCTACAAGCTCGTGGCGGTTTAAAACAAGTAATCTCCCTTAAAATGACAACTCATCTTTTCTCCTAAAATCAATCAATCAACTACCCTAATCCCGTAGGAACTTTGACCATAGTCAAAGAACTCCTCAAACCCTTTAGGGGAACTACAGATACTCTGATTCCAATCCCGTAAGGATATGTAGGCATAAGATGCGATATCTTATCGAGTATACTTAGAAATAAACCACTAGGTCTTTCAACCTTAAGCAGATAAACCATAGCAATAAACAAACACAAAACAAGAGGTTCCTGTAGAGTATTACAGAAACTTAGGATGCTAGCACCTTCCCTAAGTTTAACCAACCCCCGAACCTATAACTCTCTAGCTTGCATTTGCATTGCATTGTGGGTATTTCGATCTTTATCCCTTCCTTTGGACAAATCAAAGTTCTGTTGCAAATGATTAAGATTCAAGTTAATCAATAGCTTGGTATCCAAATTTCACCGCGACACACACTAAATTACAAAGAAATCAAATCGAAGTTATTGATCACCAAAATAAACGATAAGTACACATTTGTAAGAAAATCCATACATCAACTACATTAGTTCCTTTATCCATAAGATCAAGCTTTGTAACCACTCCAAATCTTTTTTCACCTGATAAAAGAATTTTTTTTCTCTACATGAGTTGGCTAAAAAGAAAATAGAGAAGAAAACTATTAGAATAAGCGCCGATTATATCCCTAAAATTCTTCTAGTATAAACAGCCATACCTAAAGAATCAACTTCTTTTGCAATTTTTATGGCATCTGAAGTGGCAATATCTTGATTGGTGGGAGAAATAGCTAAGATAATGCAGTTTGGCTTCATAATGAAAGAATACAATTAGACACTACATTTAATAAAAATTGTATTACAAAAGGAAAATTTAGTATGCTTAAAATGACACATAAATTACTAAAAATTATTGCAACAACAATGAAGTACGTATAAATCAATGTTTTATAAATCTTGCCATATATTAGATTATATCCAAAGTTAATCAAGATAGAAGAATGTTCTTATAAAGATAGATACAAGAAAAATACAAAGAGAAAATATTCTCGTGCAAAATGGATCTTCACTTTCTCCATAAACAGAAAAGAAACAAACAACATAAACTACTACATCCTTCCATTCATATCAAGAATATAATTACATTCTTAACATATAGACATACCATATTCTCAATATCTCTATCCATGGTTGACTTATCCACATTTTTTGTACTGAAGGTGAAAAAGAATGATCAATTTCTTTTGTGACAAAAAAGCTGAATACGACATAGGTGGCTAAATATAATATGTTAAACATAATATCACTGCAAATGTTACTAATAAACTTAAATCTAAGAGTAAATTTAACAAACTCAAACCCAAAACATTCAATGCAATCCTTCTTGTCCAACCTATGGAAGAGAGGCGCTTACCATGTCTTGTCATTCAGAGGACTCCACCCTTGTTTGATAAATCACATAAATTAGTAGAAATATACATATTTATCACATTTAATGAAAGCTTATTCTAGTAAAGAGAAACAAGTACCTCCACAATTGAGACTAAAACAACACACATCATAGAAAATGAATGTCTGGCAGAAAATATGGTATGAGAACATGAACTTGTAAGCGTAAAAAGAAGCATGAGAAATCACCATAGCTTGAAAACGAAACAGAAGAAAAAGAGATTTTTTATTCTGAGTTACCGTGGGGCTGTAGATACCAGATTAGCTCTATCTGTATGACAATTATGTTGTGTCAAGGAAGGTCTGTGTTGGTAAACTCCACTTGCACTCAAAATAAAAAAATAGATCCAAACAATTGTGACACAAACCAAAACTGGGAAACATTCAAAGATAGGAATGTCTCTAAATGGTCTCATGCTTGAGATACTAAAATTTACACCAAATTAGTCTTCTGAAGAAAATAAATATTAATGATAAAAACAAATATGATTTGATTGTGTTACTTACTTGCGACAATCCAACGACCAACAGAAACATCAGTATACCAATTTATACACAGTTCCCTAACTGAAATGAAAAACAATGTTAAAAATGCATAACTGTGATATGGAAAATATCCTTTACACCAAGCTATATTGAGAAACTTCATAATCGAGAATTTAAGATAAATTCTTTAAATATGGTATCATTTTTCAAAGTTACTAAAACGATAGATATTTAAAGCCACACTTACCGCTGGAAATCATCTTTGAATTATTCTTAACCCAACTAATCCAACTACAGGTGCCATGCCAAGAGGACTGAAAAATCTGCATAAAGAATATTATGTAAAGAGAAGAACTGGATCTGGAAGAAGAAAATGAACATGAACATGAACATCTTCACACCAAAAAACTAAATCTGAAAAAATACTGTTGGAAATAAGACCTTTTGTGTTTAGGAAAAGTGTGTGGGAATATTAGAGGCTTAAAGAGAAACTTGATAGGTAGAAGAATTATTTATGGAAGACAGAACTTTGTATTTTTTTTGATACAAAAGTGTAGAATTACATCTCTATTTATAATACTCTAAGGAAAACTCTAAACATACTAATTCTAGAGAGTTCTCAACTCTAGAAATTCCAAAAGCATTCTATAGAATATTATAACCCTAAAAAATATCTAGACACTCCAAACATTACAAGAGTTTTCTAGAAACATTAATTAAAATTACCTAAGTCCAAAATAACTAAGCCCAAAAATCCAAATAATATGTTTAGACTCAAATCAAGTTTAATCTTTTAACATCCCCCCTTAAACTTGGTTTGTGACTCCAAACATGCTCCTTAGATTTACGAAAGTTTCCAACTTGAGTGGCTTGGTGAAAATGTCGGCAACTTGATCTCGAGACATCACATACTTCAACTTCATATCCTTCTTCTCGATGCATTCTCTTATAAAGTGGTAACGGGTGTCGATGTGTTTACTTCTTTCATGAAATACAGGACTTTTTGCCAAAGCAAGTGCTGATTTATTGTCAACACATATTTCCATAGGATCTTCTTGTGTCATTTTTAACTCTTTCAATAAGTTCCTTAGCCAAATTGCATGGAAAACGCATGATGTAGCGACAACATATTTGGCTTCACAAGTTGACAGTGTGACGATAGGTTGCTTCTTTGACATCCAAGTGAAAGCAGTATCTCCCATAAAGAACACAAATCTAGTAGTGCTCTTTCTATCATCCAAGTCTCCACTCCAATCGCTATCACTATAGCCAACAATTTCATAATTGTTAGAAGAGTAATAGTGTAAGCCAAAGTTTATTGTACCATTGATATATCAAAGGATTCACTTTGTCGCCTTGAAGTGAGTTGTTGTTGGAGCTTCCATGTAACGACTTACGACTCCTACAGCATAGAGAATACCTGGCCTTGTACTTGTCAAGTAACGTAGACTTCCAACCAAACTTTTGTAAAGAGTTGGATCCACAATCTCTCCATTTTCATGCTTACTCAACTTGCTGCCACATTTCATCGGGGTGCCAACCGGATTGGCATCATCCATCTTGAACTTCTTAAGGACTTCTTTTGCATAGCCTTCTTGGGTGATAAAAATTCCTTTGTCTTCTTGCTTTACTTCAATGCCAAGATAATATGCCATAAGCCTCATATCTGTCATCTCAAATTCATTTGACATGTCTTTCTTGAACTCTTCGAACATGCTTAGATTGTTCCCAGTGAAGATCAAGTCATCAACATATAAGCACACAATCAAAGTATATCCACTTTGCGCTTTAATATATAGTGCATGCTCATATGGACACTTGATGAAATTCTTGTCTCGAAAGTACTTGTCGATTCGAACATTCCAAGCTCTCGGAGCTTGCTTGAGTCCGTACAACGCCTTTTTCAACTTGAGGACTTTTTCTTCTTGCCCTTTTACTTCATATCCATGTGGTTGCTCGATATAAACTTCTTCTTCGAGAAAACCATTCAAGAAGTCCGACTTTACATCCATTTGATAGATCTTCCATTCATTCTGGGCTGCTAAAGAAATGATCAGTCTAATAGTTTCAAGTCGAGCAACGGAGGCAAATACCTCATGATAGTCAATTCCTTGTCTTTGACTATAGCCTTTTGCCACCAGTCTTGCTTTGTATCTCTCCACGTCTCCTTTTGCATTCTTCTTCGCCTTGTACACCCATCTTACTCCGATTGCTTTGTGTTCTCGTGGAAGTGTAGTAAGTTCCCACGTATCATTCTTCGTGATTGACTTTATTTCTTCATCCATGGCGTCTCTCCACTTTATGTTTTCAACAACTTCTTGATAGCTTAGAGGCTCGCAATCACCAAAAAGGCAAAAGAGGTTAATGTCATTTTGGTTTTCGGTAACCTCATAAAGCTCTCAATGCTCCTTAATCGTGGTGTCCTCTCACTTGAGCTTGTTTCATCCAACCTTAGTGTCGGTGAGGCAGGTGGTGTAATATGTTCATCTATCATTGGTTGTTCCATTTCATCTTCTTCTTCTTCAAAATAAGGAAGAAAATCATACCTGTCTTCTTGAACACTCCAACCCCAATAATATTCTTATTCGAACTTCACGTCACGACTTATGACAATCTTTCCACTATTTGGATTATAGAGCTTGTACCCTTTGGAGCTTGAGTCGTAACCCACAAATACATACTTCTCACTTTTATCATCGAGCTTTGTTCTCTTTTCATTTGGAACGTGGGTATATGTAATGCTTCCAAACACCTTGAGGTGAGAGATCCCTGGCTTCCTTCCACTCCATGCTTCTTGTGGTGTCTTCTCATGCACACTTCTTGTTGGGGAACGGTTTATCAGGTAAACCGCACATGCCACTGCTTTGACCCAAAACTTTTTCGGCATCTTCTTACTCTTAAGCATACTTCGCACCACATTAAGTATGGTCCGGTTATTTCTCTCCACTACTCCATTTTGTTGTGGCGATCTTGGCACTGTTAGTGAGCGGTGGATTCTATGGTCTTCACAATATTTTTTGAACTCATTTGAAGTAAACTCTCCTCCTCGGTCAGATCTTATGGCCTTAATAGAAAGATCACTTTCTTTCTCCACAAGAGCTTTGAACTTCTTACAATTTTCAAACACTTCTGACTTCTCCTTCAAGAAATAAACCCACGTTTTTCTAGAATAATCATTAATAAATAGGAGAAAGTATTTATTCTTATCAAAAGAGTTTGGATTGATTGGTCCACAGACATAAGTGTGTATGAGCTCTAGTGGTTTTGTCGCTCTTGATGTTGATTCCTTTGGAAAGCTTTTTCGGAATTGTTTTCCAATTAGACATCCTTCACATAGTTGGTCTGGGTGGTTTATACTAGGCAAGCCTTTCCCCATCTCCTTCTTTGACAAACATTCTAGACTACCGAAGTTGAGGTGTCCAAATCATAGATGTCATAGCCACGAAGAGTCGGTATAGCAGGTCTTGAGACACTTTGCCACATCATTTTGAATGTTCAAGAGGAACATTCTATTCTTTGACATAGGCACCTTAGTGATAAAGTTATGCCCACAATCTCTTAAGAAAATACTATGTTCTTTCAAGTGGATGTCATATCCTTTCTCCAATAATTACCCCAAGCTCAAAATATTATTTTTCATGTTAGGAACATAGTAGACATTAGATATGAATTGATGACTCTCATTCTTTAAGCGTATGAGAATTTTACCTTTTCCTTTGACCGGTATCTTTGAGTCATCTCCAAATGAGACATTTCTAGTTGTCGCTTCATTGATCTCTATGAACATGCTTCGATCGCTGCACATGTGGTTGCTTGCGCCAGTGTCGAGGTTCCACTTGTTTCTTTTCTCTTCAAATTGGTTTTGGCACGCGAGCAGCAAAGTTTCTTCTTCTCCACCATTTTCTTCTACAAAGTTAGCTTTCTCCACAACCTTCTTTGAGAATCTACACTCAGATGCATAGTGACCGATTTTGTTGCAATTGAAGTACTAGATTTGTAACTTGTTGCACCTTGACCATGAATTTCCATTTCCACGACCTCTTGTTGATTGTGTATTCCAACTTCTTTCTCCACTGTTGAAGTTGTTGGAGTAGTTGTTGTAACTGCCTCTTCTTTCTCCTTCATGTCCTCGTCCACGTCCACGGTCTTGGCCACGACCTCGTCCTCTTTGACTCTTGTAAATCGCATAGTTTTCTTCCTTTGCAATGAGTTGTAGTAGTTGCTCCATAGTCTCCTCTTGTTTAGTTTTTCTCTTTTGTTTTTCTTTGTCTACTTGTAAGAAACCCATAAGTTACTCAATAGTCATGGTGTTTAAATCCTTGTTTTCTTCAATGTTGGTAACAATGAAGTCAAAACATGGATTTAAAGTGCGAAGTATTTACTCCATGTCTTTCACCTCATCAAAATCTTCACCATTTCTTTTAAGTTGATTGAATACAGATAATACTCGAGAAAAATAATCAAAAATTGACTCAGACTCTTCCATAAATAAACGTTCAAACTCACCTCTAAGAGTTTGAAGACGAATCTTTTTCACCTGCTCCACTCCTTTGTTGCAAGTTTGAAGTTTGTCCCATGCTTCTTTTGTAACGCCCATTTTTTATTATTTAGTTTTTCCGTATTATTTGTTTTCGGTAAATCAAGTGTGGTAATTTCTTGGAGAATTAAGTTCCATAATATTCGAAAATATGAATGATAATAATAATAATAATATTGATATTATTGTTATTATTATTATGTTTAAAATATCATTGGAAAATTAATTAAAAGAATTGAGAAATAAGAGAAAATGTCCTTATTATTATTAATTGGAAATATGAGAAATAAGGATTTATTGGAACTAAGGGCATTTGTGGCATTTAGGGAAAAAGGAAAAGAGGAAAACACGATTGTGAAGGAGAAGAAGAGAAAACACGGTTGAAGAGGAAGAACAAGGTCTGAAGCAAGAGCAAGAGTTCGTTGGGCTGTCACTTCGTGTGGAATTCTTGAAGCTTCATCATCATCAAGCTGCATTTCGAGGTAAGGGGGGATTGATCGGTTAATTGGGTATATTGCATGAAATTGGTAGAAACGGGGAAAAATCCCTAATCCCCATTGATAATGATGTATGATGAATTGATTCGGTGTTGTTGTTGTGTTTATGACTGTTGTTAGCATGAATGATTGATTGCATGTGTTGATTGAGGGAATATGGGGGTTTCCGGGTGAATTCGAAGTTATACCGGAAGTTGGTAATTACGTAGATGTAAGCGTTACCGAGCAGAACTGAGTTGGATGTTATAGTCGGGTAGTGGAACGATTTTCTGGTATGATGGGGTTTGGCTTGGGAATAGAATCGGCTGGGCTCGAAGTGCGTTGCCGACTCTGAGCTGAAAGCTGTTTTTTGCAGAATTCGCGTGCATTCGCTGGGCGAATGGGGGCGAGCCTTCGCCAGGCTTCGCCAGGCGAACTGGGCAGCGAATGCTGCCTTTTGCTTCTGTTTGGCTTCGCTAGGGGTTTCGCCGGGCGAGTCCCAGCAAGTGTTTGCTGCGGGGCTTTGCCAAGCGAATGGCAGCGAACATGACAGCATTTTGTGATTTTTCTGTTGTGCTGCTCCGTTCTCGCGTGGTTGGACCCTTGTTGGTCGTGAGCGAGTACGTGGTTATTGTGGATCAGTTGAGAGCATGAAGGTGATGTAGAAGGCGTTTGCTTGAATACTCGTTGATATGAACGATTGAACTGAAGTACGCTGTGATGCCTAAAGTGGCCATGTATCCTTCGACTAGGAATGAATATGTGTGGATGCGTACGTGAGATGTATGCACAGTGGGCGAAATATGCGTATCAGTAGGATCGTTACGCATTGAGTATGTTGTAGTGATCTGTTGTGGTAAGTGGGTCCGTAGGATCGATACACTTATTATGCGCTGCATTGGTATGCTGTTATGTGATGTATTGGGTCAGTAGGACCGACATGCCTTGTGTGCATTGTTTGTGATAAGTTGTGTGGCGAATGGATCTGTGGTACCGACGCACTGTGTGTGCTTGTTATGTATGTACTTTGTGATGTGAATGGATCCGTGGGATCGGTACGCCTTGTGTGTCGTGTATATGTATATGCTGTGTGAGGGGTGGATCGATAGGATCGGTTTGTACTTGGTGTGCTAGATGTATGATGTGTGTGGATGTGGTTGTGTGCTCCCGTAGTGAAGGGTGATGGCCCAGTGACCATCGGTACTGTTGGTGTGCTCCCGCAGTGGAGGGTGATGGCCATGTGTCCATCGATGTTAATGTGTTGTGCTCCCGTTGTGGAGGGTGATGGTCAGGTGTCCATCGGTATTGTTGTCATGCTCCCATTGTGGAGGGTTGATGGACAGTTGCCCATCAGTGTGGTGTGCTCCCTGAGTGGAGGGTTGATGGCCAGTTGCCCATCATTGGTATGTGCTCCTGAGTGGAGGGTTGATGGCCAAGTGCCCATCATGATTGTGAGTCGGTACTGTATGTTAAGAGTGGTGTGAGTGAAATTGTTGCGTGATGGTATATTGTGATTGATGGTGGGACCGTGAGTCCGGATGATATGTATATGAAATAGTATTATTAATGATTTCTGCCTTTTATTTCATGTATGTTTATACCATTAATATTTGATCATGAATCTCACCCCTTTGTTGTTGTTATGGTCTGTGCTTCTTCGGAAGTACAGACAATCCAGGTGTTTAGCTGGTTTGGATTGTGGCGTCGTTGTAGGACATGCTCTGATACGTAACACCGGGGCTTTTGGGAGTTCGTTGTCATTTGTTGTTTATGTGTGCCCCATGTGGCGTATCTGTTCTTTTGTGGGATGTGTGATGATGCTTGATGTGTATATATATATATATATATATATATATATATATATATATATATATATATATATATATATATATATATATATATATATATATAGGGCAGATGGCTGATTTTTGTATATATGATGATGTATATATACATGTTATGTGGTTTATGGCAGACTAATTTTATTTTTCCGCTGCAATATTACTGAAAAATGATTTTGAGAAATGTTATGTGGAAATCTTGACGTGTATTGTGACATCGCGTAAGTGGGAGAAACTCTGATATGTGCTTATTTTAATCGTTTTATTTTATTTTGGGAAACGGGGTGTTACAAGTTGGTATCAGAGCAGGTCGGTTCGTCTGGCCAGTGTAGTGTGTTGAGTCTGTCTATAGGATAGAGTTGCTTGCTTTCTGTTAACCTGGGTTGTTGTTGTTGAGCAGTATGGCTGGGAGAAATGACGCGGCGTTGACTGCGGCGATGCAGGCTATGGCACAAGTGGTGGCCAACCAGAATCTGGCTGTGGGAGCTCAGTTTAGAGACCTGACGCAGTTCCAGAGCAACAAGCCACCGAAGTTTAAAGGTGGAGTTCTGGATCCAGTAGCTGCACAGAAATGGCTAAAGGCAATGGAGAAGATCTTCAGAACCATGGGGTGCAGTGACGAGCAGAAAGTGAGGTTCGGTACTCACATGCTCGAGGGGGAGGCCGAGGCTTGGTGGGATAATTGTTGTCAGAGGATGGAGGCTTCGGGGACTCCGATCACTTGGGAGGTGGTTCGGTCTGGATTTCTGGAGAAGTATTTTCCAGAAGATGTCAGAAGTGCTAAAGAGGTGGAATTTTTGGAATTTAAACAGGGCAGTATGTCGGTAGCCGAGTATGCGGCTAAGTTTGAGGAGTTGGCTCAGTATTATCCTCATTACAATACTGAGGAAGCTATGACTTCGAAGTGTGTGAAATTTGAGAATGGGCTGAGGCCAGAGATCAAGATGGGAATTGCATGTCAGAAAATCAGGAGCTATCCTGAGTTGGTGAGTAGGAGCCATATCTATGATAACGATAACCGTGCGAGGATCGCACACTACAAAGCGGCAAGTGATCGTAAGGGTAAACAGAGGTTCGGTGGTACTCCTTACAGTGTTCCGACTGGTAAGGGGAAGTTCAAGTGTGCTGTTGATAGGAAGCCCAGAGAGGGTAGGGCGTTGGCTGGTACGAAGTGTTTCCGGTGCGGTGGCATGGGTCATCGTGCCAATGATTGTCCTCCTGATGCGAAAAAGTGCTTCAAGTGTGGGAAGTCGAGCCATGTGATGGCGGATTATAAGACTAATATGCCTACTTTTTATAACTGTGGTGAGAAGGGCCACATTAGTACTCATTGTGAGAATCCGAGGAGGGCTCAGGCGCCTCAAGTGGCGGGTAAAGTATTTGTAGTTGTGGGAACTCAAGCGGAAGACGGAGAATGTTCGATCAAAGGTACTTGTTTTATCAATAACATTCCTTTGACTACTATGATTGATACGGGTGCAACCCACTCGTTTATCTCTGTTGATTGTGTGAAGAGGTTAGGTTTGGTGCCGACCACTCTTGAGCAGCGGATGACTATTGAAACTCCCTCGATTGGTTCAGTGACTACTTTGCTAGTGTGTTTGAAGTGTCCACTGACTATCTTTGGCCGAGACTTCGGTGTGGATTTGATCTGTTTGCCACTTGGTGGTTTGGATGTTATACTGGGTATGAACTGGTTAGAGTTCAACCGAGTGTACATCGATTGTTTTCGGAAAGTGTTATTGTTTTTGACTCCTGAAGAGGAAGCGTTGGCAGATTCCTTGTCTGGTAAGGAATTGAGAACCTTGTTGGAAGATGAAGCGCAGGTGTTTGCTTTATTTGCAACACTGTCTGTTGACAACAAGGCATTGTTGGATGAATTAGCCGTGGTGAACGAGTTTTCGGAGGTGTTCCCGGATGATATTACAGAGTTGCCTCCGAAGAGAGAGGTTGAGTTTAGCATTGATCTTATTCCTGGTACGAGGCCTATTTTTATGGCGCCGTACAGGATGTCGGCAGTGGAGCTAGCCGAGTTGAAGACTCAGATTGGAGAGTTGCTAGATAGAAAGTTTATTAGACCAAGTGTGTCGCCGTGGGGAGCTCCAGTACTGTTAGTGAAGAAGAAGGATGGTAGCATGCGTTTGTGCATCGACTACCGGCAGTTGAACAAAGTGACCATCAAGAACAAATATCCTCTTCCAAGGATCGATGATTTAATGGATCAGTTAGTGGGAGCTCATGTGTTCAGTAAGATTGACTTGAGGTCGGGTTATCATCAGATAAGAGTGAGAGAAGATGATATTCAAAAGACGGCGTTTAGGACTCGATATGGACATTACGAGTATGCAATAATGCCTTTCGGAGTGTCTAATGCGTCGGGTGTGTTTATGGAATATATGAACCGTATCTTCCATTCTTATTTGGATCAGTTTATTGTCGTGTTCATTGATGACATAATGATTTATTCTAAGTCTGAGGAAGAGCATGCGGAACATTTGAGGATCGCTTTACAAGTGTTGAAGGATAACAAGTTGTTTGCTAAGTGTTGCACCCTAAAATTTGCTCAACTTATTTCACCTGGTTTATGTTTTAATTGCATTATCATTTGCATAGTCACATCATGTACATGGTCCAATCATTTGCATATCATAACATAGCAAGTCATCTAACAGGGGATCAAGTGCCATCCTTATCTAAAAGAAGCACATCAAGGGGCCTTATTCAAGTTGAAGAACATCCAAGTCATCAAGGAATGGGTTGAAGCTTTGAGGAGATTTGAGTGTCAACAAGTGGATTTCTCTCCTAACTTGAGGAATATTGAGAATCATCAGTGAGATGAGAAGCATGGAATGTGAATATGAGGTGTGTATGGATCTCATGGGAGGCCTAGAGAGCCCTATTGAAGCTTAGACAAGTCATGGTATCAAGTTCAAGAACCATAGTTGAGGTGTGTACAAGTAGGGTTTCATCTGGGTAACCCTAGGTCAAGGAGAGTAAAGAAAGGGCATCAAGACCTAGCTCTAGGTCATGGAAGTCATGAATTGATATGTTGAAGCATGTGTATGGATGAGTCAAGATCAAGTTCAAGAGAATCAAGAGTGGTTGGAGGTGTTTGAGACAGGGTTCTTAGGGTAAAATCTCCTGTATAGCACTGGACTTCCAAGCCACATAAGTCACAATACAAGTTTCAAATGGATTCTTGGCCAACATAAAACTTGTAGAGCTTCCCAATATCTTTAATTTGAGTACTAGAAGTCTTCAATAAGATTTGTAGAACTCAAGTTATGGTTCTTGCAAGTTATAGGTCACCAGAGGACACTGAAATTTATCTGTGAAAGTCACTTGACTTCCAAGCAACTTTTTCCCCTCAAGGAGTTTTCAAATGGATTCTTGGACAACATAATAATTGTAGGGCTTGATCTTACCTTTAATTTGAGTATTATAAGTCCTCAAGAAGATTTGTGGAACTCAAGTTATGATCTTGGCAATCCAGGGGTATTTTGGGAAAGTTGAATTATAGGTCATTTTTCAACATAGGTCAAAATCTCTATCTTCCACTCCTCAAATGAAAAAGTTTCCAACATGAGATGTGCTTAAAATGATGTTTCTAGTTCAGATATGAAGTCATGTTGAATTGAATTGGTTTGCTTCACAAAATTGCAAAAATGGCCTAAAAAAGGAAGAATTAAAGTCATTTAAAAAGTCAAATTTGTGATTTTTTGTTTTAAGGTCAAAATGGGGCATATGACATATCAATTTGATCAGAAATGAGGTTTTAAAGATGATGGCAATGCCAATTTTCCCATTTGAGGTCATTTGAACATATTTGCATTTGGTAGCTTCACATATAAGTTACATATGTCAAACCATTCATGGGATCAAAACCAAGGATCTAACCATTCTTAACACATTCAAAATATCATATGGAGAGAAATTGGATCAGAATCAAGGTATTGAAGCAAGCTAAAACTCAGTTGTCATGTATGAACTTCTCATGATAATTTCAAGTGCAAGAGATATTGGATATCTCACATAGATCATTTTAGAAGTTTCTAGAGCATTCCTACAGGTTCTATATAAGGTTTATGACTGATTCAAGGCATTGGTTGGTGAAGATTGAGAGAGAATTGAGAGATAGAATTCTGATTTTGCACCTTGCAAAACAGAATCGATTACACCAATTGAAGCCATCTCAAAGCAAGATAGTGCATTCAGAAGCTCGATCTTGAGTTTGTGAGTGAGTTTGGATAGATTTCTAGCCAAGATTGCTGAAGAATTGAGAGATAGCATATTGAGTTCAACCCTTGCAACTCAAAATCGAATTTGAGGATTCAGAGAGATTCAACACAAATTGATGCATACAGAAGCTTGATAATCAATCATTGATCATATCTGGAAGAGATTGAAGGGAGATTTGAAGATTTCATTGTTCTGTTCACTCAATTTTCACAGGTTAGTAAACTTCATCGTGTAGCTTGATATAGATATAATTGTTAGGTTTTAAATGGTTAGATGCAATATAGATCATGGCTAGGTTGTTTCTGGTAAAGAAATTCAAGGTTTAGAGACAAAATCTTAGGTGACCACTTTTCTTGTGATGGACTGTTCTTGCTGATCTTGATGAATTAAGCTTAGTTAGATAGTGGTAATTACTCAGTGTAGCGTGGTGATGATGTTGGGCACTTTAATTTGAAGAATGGTGATGGTTGAATCTTGAGCAGGTTCTGAGTTCTTTATCGTGTTTGGAGTTGTGATGAGAGTTAATGAAAATGGAGGGTAGATTCTTGTTCAGGGTGAAAAAGCGAGTAGGATGATGTATTTAAGGTTGAGTTTTGGTAAGGATTTAGAGAGTTGGTGTTTGGGGACGACGGTGGCGCCACCTCCGGCCACCGTCTGGTTCACCTTCCCTCCAACATTTGAAAGGAGGAAGATGATAAAATCACCATTGGATCAAGCTGGACCTTTGACTCAGGTAACTATCCAAGGGCCACGATTCATTCTCATTTTATGAAGAAATTCTGAATTCCCTCTCAACGCACCGTTTCACTTAATGTGTGGCTTTGGGCTTATGAGTACATTGCTATCCACACACCACTTTGAGGCCCAGTTTGAAAATACACGTGATTCACTTGCTATTCAACACACACGTTTTCCATTTTCCTTTCATTTTCCTTTTTATTTTCTGTTAATTGTTTTGGGCTTATAGGAACTTGATAAGCGCACCCCCAACTTGGCCCAGTCTGGAGAAATAACTTGGATCAGTTGCTATTCATCACACCCGTTTATCAATTTCCTCTTATTTTTATGTTTTACATATGGTTAGAGATTAATTCATAATAATTTGAAAAATGATCATTTTAGGATGAGACTTTTTTCCATGGTTTCCTTAGGGTTTCTAGAATTTTATAGGATAAACAAATATTAATTTCATGTATTTTATTTTTTTTTTGGCATATTTTACAATTTTAATGCTTTTATTTTAATTTTGTTTGATACTTCCTTTTTCTGAATTTAGTATGGGAGTTTGGTGATGATTTTTGAAGTGATTCTTGTGAGGTTGATTAGGTTAGGGAAGCATGCACCCTTAGGAATTTTGTCAAATTTTTGTAATTAAAATTTAGGTTAGTTTAAGAGGTGAATAGGAGAGGTGTTAGAATTAGGGTTTTAACACAACTAGTTGTAGTTTAGTGCATAGTTTGGAGACTTAATGATTGATCTAGGGTTTGGGATTCCTATGGGATATTGGGTATAGGCTTAGGTCCTCTTAGAAATTTAATTAGGATTTTATGATGAGTTTTAGCATTTTATTTGTTTTTTGCAACTTGTGTGGTGATTGTGGGTTTCTCCGTTGGATATTTGGTTTGGTTATGTTGGTGTGGGGCCATTTTGGGGGTGCTTTTGGCTTGGGATTTGCTTGGATGACTTGAAGATCAAATGAAGTTGCTTTGGATGGTTTGAAGAAGCTTGGAGTTGAAGATTTCTCATTTGATGGAGTGCTTGTCAGAGGCTTAGGGATTAGGATACATAGGAAGAGCATTAGAGTAGTCTTGTTTCTTCTTTCAAACATAGAGAGCTTCTTGTGCCTCTATTTCATCCCATGACACAAGGTCCCCCAAAGAAGTTCCATCTCTCCTTAGGAGGGATGTAGAGCATGCTTTGGTTGGGTAGAACCTTGAGGGTACATTTCATTTGCCATGTTAAGATCTTAGTGATTTCCTTGGGTTGTCACTAAGCCTCTTAACATTTCAACTTCATCTATTGATTGATTCTCTTCTGGAGTGATTGCATTGAAGATGGAAACCTATTGAAGATGAAGTTCATTAAAGATTGGTGAAGATGAAGCTTGTGCCTGTCAAAGCTGGTTGTCTGTTGAAGCTAGGGTTTTGCTGCTTTTTGTTGAAGCTGTTCACTGGTTGAGGTTCATGCTTGCTAAAGCTGGGATATTTTTCTGAAGATAGGAGCTTATCTAAAGCTTGAAGATTGTTGAAGATTGATGATGGGGTCTTGCTTGGAGAAGTTGTTACTGTCAACCCTTTGTTGTTTGATCAATTGTAGCTGTCAAAGCTGTTGCTGCTTGTGCTGCTTACTGTAGGAGCTGGATGGTTGCTGTCAGAGTTGGTGCTGGTGTTATTTGATTTTCTGTATTGTTTGTTGGCTTGTTCAGCTTGCCCCCAAGGTTTGAAGTGAATACTGTTTCACTTTGCCTGTTGTTTTCCCAGGTTCAAGGTAGAGTGGGACTCCCTTGCCTTGCTTGTATTGTTGCATTGCATGCATTTTACTGTATTTGATTCCTTTCTTTTCTGTTTATCCCCTAGGATCTCTTTTTCTCTCTGTGCAAGAGAGAAATATGGCAGACAATAGGTTTTTATCCATGCATGACAACTTTAGGGTAGTTTTGATTCCCCTTTCAACCCTAGGTTTTTTAGAGCTTCTTTCTCTTCTATCTCAAAACAATTCAAAACACAGTAATAAGGATAATCGATGTCGTACGCTACGAGCCTTAAGCTATTTGAGAAAAGGTTGCTGGAGGGTCACTCTTCAGTAATCTGATTGCTTAGTGTGTTACCCTTAGGGTGACATACGACGTAGTCACTCTCAAATCATAGTCTCTAGTGCGTCAGAGATTGCAAACACACTAAAATAAAAACACTTCTTTCGTAAAAGATTCAAAACAAACATCAAAGTGTCATTTTTGTCCGCTTGGACTCTTAATCAGAAGAAAACCTTTTCAGAAGGATCTAAAAAACAGTCAGATAACTCTGTGTCTTCCGTAGCCCGAACTATGTTTGCTCTGATCTTTCATGCTGTATGAAAGTACGTAGGCATAGGATGATGTATCCTAGCGAGCAATCTTCCCCTCCTTTCCCGTAGGTAGGCGAACTACGTTGACTCTGATTTCTCGTTCCAGACGGGAATACGTAGGCATAAAGTGCGATACTTTGCTGAGTCATTTTATTTTCTTTTAACACTTGACCCTTTAGAGTAGATAGAATAACAATCCGTACTAGAAAACAAGCGTGGATCCCGTCGAGTACGACGGACGTGAGGGGTGCTAATACCTTCCCCTTGCGTAACCGACTCCCGAATCCAGGATTTGGTTGCGATGACCATTCCTTTCCCTCCTTTGGGATAAATAACGCACGGTGGCGACTCTTCTGTCATAGCCGGCGCCGATTTTCGCGGTAGCAACAGCTGGCGACTCTGCTAGGGACTCCAGTGGTTCCCTACGCGAGTCAATCCTAGCGCTTGTTTTCTCGTCGTGGGTGTTGTATAGATTTACTTTTCTGTCTTTACTTTCCGCATTTTATTATCAGCTTTATATTGTTATTGCTGTGGGGAGGGGGTGATCTGTTGAGAGATAAGCCGGACCTGGGCTTGAGGTTACACCTAGACTTAGAAGTAGAGAATAGTGGTTAGCCTGCTTGCTTAGCTCGCACCAGCTAGCCGCGAAATCTGCGCTCGGATGAGATTCTCTTTGATGCTTCTTGCCTGGCCCTTAGGGCTCGACAAGTTGTCTGACCCGAGGATTGTCGACTCTGGGGACCGATCAATTGGAAGTTGGCTGAGGAGGGCCTCTGCAGAACAGGATGATGCCACACCTTCTGGGTATCGTATCATCGGTCTTGAATGTCTGTGATGCCAACGACCGCATAGGATGCCATACCTTGTGTCAGTTGATAGGACACCTACCAGTGAGAGGGGTTGGGGCATGCAGGAAACTTGACCTCCAGATTACCGGTTTTCTTGACAGTGGTTCAGTGGTTTGAGATTTGGGGTTCTTCATCAGAGCTTTGCTATGGGTCTTTTGAGACCAGGCTGGAGCATTGTTATGGGTCTGTCGAGACGAAGTTTGAGCAGTATTGTGGGTCTAAGGAGACAGATATTATTGATGGATCTCCTCAGCGATATATCACTTGATCCCTATTGCATTATTGTGCATATTGCATTGGTTGCATACTCATTGTGCATATCATTAACGTGTATTTATGTTACAGGTGTGTTCATCCCCCTCTGATTCTAGGGTATCTTCTGGCCAGACATGGAGTCCACGAAGAGGACAGTTGCTTATCGGTTGCATTCGCCATATATTAGTTCCTTGCTGGGATTGGTTGCTCTAGCTGATGAGAGAGTGAGGTCTGAGTTCAGAGTATCCTATGGGAGATTGCTTAGTTTGTTGTACAACCTTTCCGCATTTGAGACGACTGGGGTGTATACTTTGATGCAGTTTTATGAGCCGCAGCTGAGATGTTTCTTATTTCCCGACTATATTCTGGCACCCACTTTAGAGGAGTATTTTGCTATGTTGGGAGTTCCCAGGATAGACCAGATGCCCTTTATACATGTTGATGCCGAGCCTAATTTGGCTACACTTGCTGAGATTGTCAGTTTGGACGCTTCTGAGTTCCCTGGAGGGTTGGTCAAGCTGAACGGAGCTTATGGTTTTCACTTGTCTGTCCTGGTTGAGAAGGCTACACAGTGCGCGAAGAACGGATGTTGGGTTGCCTTCAGTGCCATTCTAGCTGTCTGCATCTATGGGGTTGTCTTGTTTCCTAATGTGCCAGATTTTGTCGACTCAGATGCTTTCTTGATTCTTGCCTCAAAGAATCCTGTTCCTACTCTCTTGGGCGATGTTTATCATTCCATCCACTACAAGAATGAGAAACGTCGTGGCAAGAATGTTTCCTGCTGTCTTCCTCTTTTGTACAGGTGGTTCCAGGGACATCTTCTGAAGACAGGACCTTTTGTTGATGTTGTTGATACTTTGGATTGGTCTTCCCGGTTGATGGGGCTGTCTGCTGAGAACATAATTTGGTTTGATCGGAGTATGCTTGGCACTGATATTATATATAGTTGCAGTGGCTTTCCGAATGTCCCCTTGATTGGACGGAAAGGCTGTATTAACTATAACCCTTCGCTGCTGGTGAGGCAGTTTGATTATGCTTTGAGGGACGCTCCTATTGAGGAGGAGATACAGGAATCTCTGTATCTCACGGGTTTATTAGAAACGGCTGTTTTGATCAGATTGAGACATGCATGGGCTAACATCCACAGGAGAGGGAAAGCTTTGCTTGGTAAGAGCAACAGCAAAGCTTATGATCCTTATTTGGCTTGGATCCGCGAGAGAGCTAGTATTTCCTTGATGCCTTATCCTGCTGTGGAACCTCTATATCTTCCAGTGATTGAGGCACCTACTTCGATAGAGCTTGAAAAGTATAACAAATTGTTGGCCGAAAACGAAGAATTGAAGAAAGTCAATAATGAGTTAGAGAAGGAGATCTTCCAGTTGCGTCATGAGAAGAATGAAGCTACCTTCACTGTGAGGGAACAAACTGAATTGATTAATAGGTTAGGTTCAGAGTTAACAGAAGAGACCAACAAGAAAGAAAAAGTGGGAATAGCCTTGAACAGTGTTAGCAAGGTGCTTACTTCCAAGAAGGAACTTTTAAGCAAAGCTTATTCCCGCCTCAGCAAGTGGGAAGCATTGTGGAATGCCACGCTTACCAAGCGAAAGGAGCGTGAAGATGAACTGAAGCTGCAGATTGCCACGCTAGAGGCACAGATTAGAGCCCAAGACGCAAAGATTGCTGAAGAGACATCACTTAGGAGCGCTGTTGAGCTTAGAGTAAGTGACCTTGACGAGAAGCTGAGAGGTTACGAAGTGAAGGCCGGCTCCAAGAGATGCAGACTCGACGAGGGTTCTGGCGAAGGAACATGCCAGGACGACGCCAAAAAGCTGAGATCCACTGCCGAGCGGCATGCCTTACTGATACAAGAGCTAATCTCCAGACTGGGTCGTTTAGAGACGTTGGGGATATTGGAAGACGTCAGAGAGCGCCACTTGGCCTGAGTTATCTTTGCCTTGCTTTTGTTATTTGTACTTGTATTTTGACCATCGCCAGGCTTGTTGGCCAAGGTCTCTTCAGTTGTATTCAGTTGTACTCTTGTACTCAGCCTCTTGGCATTTGTTTATATATGAGAGTTTTCTGTTTCCTTGCTTGATTGATGGGGACTCCATTGTCGTGATGGCCTTCTCTCCGAAACTAGAATCGGGGGGGAATATAACCTGTAGCATATTTACACGTTTGCATCTGCATTCATATTGCATGACCGGTATTTTTGAATCTGTATCTTATTTCCTGCGTCTTCAGGTTTTTCAGGATTGACGAACAAAGAGTCCACCGCTACTCAACCCGAAACAACTGCAAGAGAATCATGGATCAAGTCCAAGTTGAGATGCAGGAAATCCGCGAGAAGCTGAATCTGTTCATGCAAGCAATGGAGAACATTGCTAAGGTCCAGGAGAGCCTCCAGACTTTGGTACAGCCGCTGCTGACGCGGACTAATGGGAATGGCAACAATGACCATAATTCTGTGCATGTTGAGACGCTTCCGGAGGATGGGCCCCCTACGCCTGTGGTTCCACCTGTAGTGACCCCACCTGTTGTGGTTGTAAACAATGGCGTTGGCGCTGGCAATGGCAACACAGGGAATGGAAATGAGACTGTTGTTAACAATGTTGGATTTGGGGACGCCAATCAAGGCGGTGGTAATAACAATGGTGGTAATGGTTTTGGCAACAATGGGTTCGGATACAATGATCAAGGATTTGATTACGTCAATCAGGACGGGAAATTCGGCTTCGACACCCAGGGTTTCGGTTACGATGGTTTTGGTAACGCTAATCAGGGGTATGGTGGATTTGGCAATATGAATGATGCTGGGGTGATTCCTGTCAACACTAGGTTTGGACCTGTTAGGGTCAACCAGGGTTTCGGTAACAGGGGACGAGGTCCCATGATCAATTAACAAGGGTTTGGCCGCAACACTGGTTACGACGGGTACGGAAATGAAAATGTGAATTGGGGTGAAGACCGCCAGGAGGACGCCTTTTCTGGAAGAGGCATGGGATTTGAAGGACCTGTTGATCCTGTTCAGAGGATCAGAATGCTTGAAGAACAGATGAAGGGGGTAGTGAATCAGAACTCCACTGGTTTGGATATGACTACAATGGGCTTGGTACCAGGGCTGAGGGTGCCATTGAAGTTCAAGGCTCCCACTTTTGACAAATATAAGGGGGACACTTGCCCTAAAGTCCATATCCGCTCTTATTACAGAAGGATGTCCGCGTATTCAGATGATGAAAGGATGCTCATGCATTTCTTTCAGGATAGCTTGTCAGGACCTTCACTTGAATGGTATATGGGGCTGGAGCCCTCCCAGATCAAAACCTGGAAGCAGTTGGCTGATGCTTTCGTGACACATTACAAATATAACAGCGATCTGGCGCCAAACCGGGTCCAATTGCAGGGTTTGTCACAGAAGAACGGTGAAAGTTTTAAAGAGTATGCGCAAAGGTGGCGCGATATGGCAGCGAGGGTGCATCCTCCTTTAATTGAAAGGGAGATGAATGACATGTTCATTGGGACATTTACGGGGATGTTCTATGAAAAACTGTTTAGTGTGTCGTTGAGCAGTTTCTCAGATTTAATTCTTATGGGGGAGATGATCGAGAACGGGATTAAAGTTAGAAGATTCCAAGCAGGTGAGTCTACTTCAGCAGGAGGTACCAGAAAAGCATTTGGTGGTAGACGACAGGGCGATACTAGTGCCGTGTTTGGTGGCAGGGGCAGGGGCAGAGGAAGAAATCAGTATGTTCAGCCGCAACAGATAGCTAGTGTCACTATCCCTTTTCCTCAACAAGGGCAGCCTCAGCAACAACAACAACAACCACAGCAACAGCAAGGACAGAATCCCGGCCAGAGAAGGGTACAAAATACGAGACCAAAAAGAGTGTTCGACGCACCTCCTTCCACGTATGCAGAACTCCTCCAGACCCTGCTAGGGTTGAACTTGGTTGAAAAGAGGACTTTGGCACCACCTACAGGGACGGTACTTCCGTATGGGTATGATGCCAACAAACATTGCGAATTCCATTCCGGGGCACCAGGGCATGATGTAGAAGCTTGTCAGGCATTTAAACACAAAGTTTAGGATTTGTTGGACAGCAAAGCTATCAACTTTGGACAGGTGGGTCCAAACATAGTACAACAGCCTATGCCTAATCATGGGGCAAATGCCATCTTGACAGAGGAAAATTTGAATCTAGTGATGGATGTCAACAAGCTGAAGACACCGTTGGGTGAGATTAAAAGCACGTTGTTAAAAGGGGGTGTATTCCCGGGATGTGACGAGTTTTGCTTGGATTGTTGGACCCATCCAAAGGGTTGTAATGAGTTGAAGCAGGGCATTCAGGCTATGATGGATGAAGGTACCTTGCAATTTGATCGAACCGCAGTTGAAAAGCCTGTAGAGGCGTTGTGTGATGAGCAGAACGATGTTGCGACGGTGACGATTCCGAGGAAAACAATAACGATAACGGCGCCCGCCAGGCGGCCGACGATCACAATTACCAAAGCAGGGCCAGTCCCTTTTGAGAGTACTAAAGTAGTGTCGTGGACTTACGGATTGGAGGTATATTGTGACGGTGAGAAAATTGAAGTCAATGGACAACCAGCTGGGGTTGTAGATAATGTTGTCGGAACAGGGGGTATGACCAGAAGCGGAAGAATCTTCACGTCACCCGAGGTAGAGGCAGAAAGATTAGCCAAGGGTAAAGCCAAGGTAACTGAGGGTGGTCCTTCTTAGTCGAATGAAAAGGAAACGTCACTTAAGGATGTGGAGGAGTTTATGAGGCTCATTCGTAAAAGTGATTACAAAATCGTTGAGCACCTCCAGCAAACGCCGTCAAAAATTTCCATCCTATCATTGTTGTTATGTTCCGAGGCCCATCGGAATGCTTTGCTGAAGATTCTAGACGCATCGTTCGTTCCTCAAGAAGTTTCTGTTAATCAGTTAGAAGGGGTGATGGCGCATGTCAATGCGGGGCATAGTCTGGGCTTCACAGACTTTGATTTGACTCCGAGAGGGCGAGAGCACAATATGGCATTACATGTGTCAGTAGAATGCCGGGGCACGGTCATGTCCCATGTTTTAGTAGACACTGGATCTTCCCTGAATGTGCTACCGAAGAAAGCCATGATGAAATTGGATATCAGGGGGATTATCTGCACGCCTAGTGATTTAGTGGTGAGAGCGTTCGACGGAACGAGGAGGTCAGTTTTCGGATCAATAACATTACCATTGCAGGTGGGGCCTGAAATATTTGAAACTGAATTCTATATAATGGACATCCAGCCAGCGTATAGTTGTCTTCTTGGGCGCCCATGGATCCATGCTGCCGGGGCAGTCACATCCACGTTACACCAAAAGCTGAAGTATATGGTTGGGGATAGTGTCGTCACTGTTTGTAGAGAAGAAGATATTCTGGTTAGCCATCTATCTTCGTTTAAATATGTTGAGGTCAATGGAGAAATACATGAGACACCTTGTCAAGCCTTCGAGGGGTTACGAATTAAAGACAAAGCTCAGGGTTCCAGCAAAATATCAGATGTGGCAATGTCCTCCTACAAAGAGGCTCAGGCTTTAGTGCAGACTGGTGAGACTAAAGGCTGGGGGCAGGTATTGGAGATTCCCGTGAAGAATGACAAGTTTGGGCTAGGGTATCGATCGACGTCGTCAGCGTCATCTTCAGAAGCGCCCAGGTTCAAAGGACCGGTCACGATTACGCCAAGCGGGGTGTGCTTCGAGACTATCAACGCTATTTCCGATGCCGAGGACGGGGATAGCGACTGCGATATGGATGCATGGATCAAGCCAAGCGTGCCAGGGCAAAGTCTCTGCAACTGGTCCATCCGGGAAACCGTCCCAGTGACTTTTAAACAGTAATGATTTGTTTTATCAATTGTTGAATAATCCTATGTTCTACCCGGGGCATAGTGATGTTACATTAGGGCTACTTGATTATGTGTATTGCACTGTTTTAATCATGAAATAAAGGCGTTTTTTCATATTTTTAAATATTGTGATCCCTGTTTTTCTTGTTTTTACTTTAACAATGAATGGCAACGTGGTTATTTGCTTTGTTGGCGTGTTGAAGTGTTTAACCATTTCCTTTGCAAGACTAATATTTCAGATGACATCACATACGAACCGCCTATGACTCGTTTCGACTTCGAGCACCCGGTATTCCAAGCAGAGGAAGAGATTGTTGAGAATAGCGACCTGCCAGAGGAGCTGACCTGGTTATTGAAACAAGAAGAAAGAATCATTCTGCCTCACGAGGAAGTCATTGAGATTATCAATTTGGGGTCGGAAGAGGTTGTGAGAAACATCTGTATAGGGGTTGCGCTGCAGAGCGACATCAAGCAAAGGTTGGTTGAGATGCTCAAAGAGTACAGTGATATATTTGCTTGGTCGTACGAGGATATGCCTGGGTTGGATACGGATATGGTTGTTCACCGTCTGCCATTGCGAGAGGAATGTCCGCCTGTTAAACAAAAGCTTAGGAGAACCAGACCGGACATGGCTGTGAAAATCAAGGAGGAAGTTCAAAAACAGTGGGATGCTGGTTTCCTAGCTGTTACAAAATATCCTTCATGCGTCGCTAATATTGTGTCAGTGTCGAAGAAAGACGGTAAAGTGCGAATGTGTGTAGACTACCGTGATTTGAACAAAGCGAGCCCGAAAGATGACTTTCCACTTCCTCACATCGATGTGCTGGTTGATAACACTGCTCAGTTCTCCGTATTCTCCTTCATGGATGGCTTCTCAGGCTATAATTAGATTAAAATGGCGCCAGAAGATATGGAAAAGACTACTTTCATTACTCCCTGGGGAACATTTTACTATAAAGTGATGCCCTTCGGATTGAAGAATGCTGGGGCAACATATCAACGTGCTATGACGACTCTCTTTCATGACATGATGCACAAAGAGATCGAGGTTTATGTTGATGATATGATTGCCAAATCCCAGACGGAGGAGGAGCATTTGGTTAATCTGCTGAAACTATTTGAGAGGCTTAGGAAGTTCAGGTTGAGACTGAACCCTAACAAGTGCACCTTCAGGGTGAGATCGGGTAAACTGCTGGGGTTTATTGTAAGCAAAAAGGGAATAGAGGTTGATCCTGCAAAGATAAAAGCGATACAGGAAATGCCGACGCCTAAAACAGAAAAAGAAGTACGCGGGTTTTTAGGGAGGTTGAACTACATTGCTCAGTTCATATCTCACCTAACTGCGACATGCGAGCCATTATTCAAGTTGTTGAAAAAGGATCAGGTGTTGACCTGGAATGAAAATTGTCAAAAGGTGTTCGACAAGATAAAAGAATACTTGCAGGAACCTCCTGTTTTGATACCCCCAGTGGCCGGGAGACCTTTGATTATGTATTTGACGGTTCTTGAGGAAAGTATGGGTTGTGTTCTCGGTCAACACGACGAGACCGGACGTAAAGAGCATGCGATCTACTATTTGAGTAAGAAGTTTACAGACTGTGAGTCCAGATACTCAATGCTCGAGAAAACGTGTTGCGCGCTAGCCTGGGCCGCCAAACGTTTGAGGCAATACATGCTGAATCATACAACCATGCTAATTTCAAAGATGGATCCAATCAAATATGTGTTTGAGAAGCAAGCACTCTCCGGAAGAATTGCCCGATGGCAGATGGTGTTAACCGAATACGATATACAGTATGTCTCGCAAAAAGCTATTAAAGGTAGCGTCCTATCAGAGTACCTTGCGGAGCAGCCTGTTGAGGACTACCAATCGATGAGGTTTGATTTTCCTGACGAGGATATCATGTACCTGAAAATGAAAGATTGCGAAGAACCGTTGTCGGACGAAGGACCAGAATTGGGTTCCAAATGGCAGTTGATATTTGACGGAGCTGTAAATTCCTATGGTAGTGGAATAGGTGCAATTATTACTACTCCTCAGGGGTCGCACATCCCCTTTACTGCCCGATTGACCTTTCCTGTTACCAATAATGAGGCTGAATATGAGGCTTGCATCATGGGTCTGGAAGAAGCTATTGATTTGCGAATCAAACATCTGGATGTATACGGGGACTCAGCTCTATTGGCGAATCAGATTAAAGGAGAATGAGAGACACGTCAGCCCAACTTAATACCATATATGAACTATGCAAGGAGGTTGTTGCCTTTCTTTGACAAGGTGGAATTGCATCATGTGCCACGAGCAGAAAATCAAATGGCTGACGCCCTGGCGACATTGTCTTCAATGTATAAAGTTAACTTCTGGAACGAGGCTCCCCGGATTGTTATCTCTCGACTTGATAGGCCTGCATTTATATTTGCCATTGACGAGGCTCCTGATGGTAAACCCTGGTATTTTGACATCCAGAACTTCCTGAAGAACAAGGAATATCCGGCTGGGGCATCCAGTCGAGATCAGAAGACTCTCAGGAGATTGGCTGGCAATTTCTATCTGAATCCGGACGGTGTCTTGTACAAAAGAAACCACGACTTGGTGTTGCTACGTTGTGTAGATGAGAAAGAGGCGAAGTTGCTCATGGAAGAGATACATGAGGGTAAATTTGGTACACATGCTGGTGGGCATGCTATGACGAGAAAACTGCTGCGGGCAGGTTATTATTGGCTAACTATGGAAACAGACTGTTTCAAGTTTGCAAAGAGGTGTCATAAATGCCAGATTTATGCGGATAAGATCCATGTGCCTCCAAGTCCTCTGAATGTGATGTCATCACCGTGGCCTTTCTCGATGTGAGGAATTGATATGATCGGCAAAATTGAGCCTACGGCATCCAATGGACACCGGTTCATCTTGGTGGCGATTGATTATTTCACCAAATGGGTGGAAGCAGCGTCATATGCTAACGTGACCAAACAAGTGGTGGCCAGATTTATCAAACGATATATTATCTGCAGATATGGAATCCCTGAGCGGATTATCACCGACAACGGTTCGAATTTGAATAACAAGATGATGAAAGAGTTGTGTCAGAATTTCAAGATTGAGCACCACAACTCTTCTCCTTACCGACCCAAGATGAATGGCGTTGTCGAAGCGGCCAATAAGAACATAAAGAAGATTGTTCAGAAGATGGTTGTGACCTACAAGGACTGGCACGAGATGCTACCTTTCGCTTTGGACGGTTATCATACGATGGTACGCACATCAACCGGGGCAACCCCTTTTTGTTGGTATATGGAATGGAGGCAGTGTTACCGTTAGAGGTCGAGATTCCTTCCCTGAGGGTTTTACGTGATGTTCAACTCGACGTGGCAGAATGGGTTAAGGATAGACTGAATCAGCTCAGTTTAATGGATGAGAAGAGGCTAGCTTCTCTAGCATATGGTCGGTTGTATCAGAGCCGGATGAAGAAAGCGTACGATAAGAAGATATGTTCGCGAAGCTTTCAGACGGGCGACCTTGTGCTGAAAAAGATTCTCCCACCACAAACAGATCACAGGGGCAAGTGGACTCCTTTAGCAGCGCTTTTGTAAGCGCTGCATAATTCCCCCAACCATCCCCCCTTTAGTAGCGCTTTCAAAAAGCGCTGTCTTAGACTCCCCCTTTAGCAGCGCTTTTGCAAAGCGCTGCCATAGCCCACCCTTTAGCAGCGCTTTTTATAAGCGTTGCCTTAGACCCCCCCCCCCCCCTTTCCAAACCAATAGCAGCGCTTTTGTAACGTAATATTTGTGACCTTTAGCAGCGCTTTTATGTAAAAGCGCTGTCTAATGTCCCAGATTTTAAATTATTTTTTTTAAAAATATTCGCCCTGTTTTGTATATTTTACCAACAACCTGCTTATATTACACAAACCTGCTTATAATTCAGGCCTTTATTTCAACACTTTGGCCTTATATGTACAATTCAAAACTTTGGATACATTGTAACTCATGACTTTATTCATAAACATTTTAATATACACATAAACCTGTTTAAATATGTTACAACAAAATTCGATCCTCAGAATTACAACAACACAAATACATTCAATTCACATATAATTACAAGTCTTCCAAACCGATAACTCTATACAATTCTCAACCCAAGAATAAATTGACACCATTCCTCTTTAATTTCTTCCAATTTTGCTTTCGTGTAAGTAGCACACTTGAATTCATCATAATACTACATAATATAACAAATCGAATAAGATTTAAGTTTAAAACTAATTACTCAGATGAAGTATCGGATAATTATCAAAATGAATCATATAACTTATATAATGAATTGATCCATACCAGGACTGGAATCTCAAGTTGACTAGAAAGAATAATTTCTCTCATAAAGCGCAATACAAAATATCCACAGTCAATACCATTGCGCTGCCGAGGACACTGTAAATGGAAAAAACAAATGAACATTTATCCGGATATATAGTTTAAATAGTTTTATCAAGTAGAAACATGCGAGAATATACCTCCACTCTGATCAAGTTGATGTTGTTAGCCTTACTTTTTGGCACCGTTGCATCTCTTTGTACTCTGAATATTTGTATAACTCTAACATAATATAAACGCATATTTAGAACAATGTCACATAATAAATAAAGATATATAATTAAAGACAACAATATATGTCATCACTTACGTATCAACAAAGTTCCTCAGATTTTCATATTTTGTTGTATCGCCATCCAATGAATCTATGTAATCAACAACCAATGTCCACTATAAAATAAGACAACAGTAGAATATTAAGTTAATTCATTCAAGACCAATAACTTGTCATACAAGAACCTAAAAAAACATAATCAACATTAGAATATTAAGTTAAACGAGCAAATTTTAAAATGTTCAATTATTTAATTAAAAAGGATCGAAGTACCTGATGTATGAATGCATAACACCGACGCCCAGTTCAGAATGGTTGATCCTTTAACATCTCTTTCTTTTTTTCGTTGTAACGGGGTTTACTTTTCTCTTAACAACACAGACAGATGGATTTATCCAAATTCCCTCGTTATGATCATTTCTAATATATGATTCGTCCGCTCTAATATTCTCATTTGGATCATCTATAATATAAGATTCATTCTCAACATAAACATCCCCCTTTTCTCCAATGTTATCATCGATTACTTTGTTGGAAAAAAGAACTATAGACCATTTCGTACTTGTCGGATCAGTGACATAGAACACTTCTTTAGCTTGCGTGGCTAGAATAAAAGGCTCATCTTTGTACCCCACCTTATTAAGATCCACTTTCAAAAAACCTGATTTATCCATTTGTATGCCACTGTTATTTTCAACCCACTTGCATCCAAAGATAGGAATCTGAAACTTCTCATAATCAAACACCCAAATGCGCTCGATAACCCCATAATACGAGGAAATGTGCATTGCTTCGGCAAGCACGGTGACACCACTATTTTGCATTGTACTTTTATCATCTTGTTCCTTGGTATAAAATGTGTATCCATTAATTGCGTATGCGCTATAAGAAAACACATGCAAACTTGGACCATATGCTAAACATCTCAACCTTTCTGTTATTGAAGCGGGATCAGAATAAAACTTTGAAAAAATATGCTCCTTGAACCATGTTATAAAACTTCGATTGTGCTCACGCACTATCCAATTTTCATTTCTATTCAGATTTAAACCTCGGAGAACGTCCTTGTGCATTTCAACATACGGCTCAACCTCAATGTCATTGTGCAGAACATACAAATGCACTTGCTCCCGTTCATCCCTTGAAACTGTCACAACTTTATTTCCAATTAATTGTTTACCATCTATTTTTTCAACAACATGAGATTTTGGGAGGCCAATGGATTGAACATTGGACAAATATTCAATACAAAACTCAATAGCTTCTTCAACAATGTATCGTTCAACAATACATCCCTCTGGTCGACTTCGGTTTTTCACATACCCTTTCAATATTTTCATATAACGTTCAACAGGGTACATCCATCTCATATAGGCAGGTCCACACAGTTGTGTCTCTTTCACAAGATGAACAACTAGGTGTACCATTATGTCAAAAAATGGTGGAGGAAAATACATTTCAAGCTCGCACAAAGTAATAACTATTTCTCTTTGCAATGTTGGTAAGATCGCAGGATCTATCACCTTACTACAGATTGACCTAAAGAAAAAACACAATTTAGTTATTGCGCCTCTCACTTTTTCTGGCAAAATAGAACGTATACCTATTGGTAGAAAGTGTTCCATTATAACATGGCAGTCATGTGTCTTTAAACTTTTTAACTTGAGGTCTTTCATAGAAACAAGTCTTCTAATATCTGAAGAGTATCCTTCTGGAACTTTAACTTCACTCAGAAACTTACACAGTATCTTTTTCTCCTTTCTAGATAGAGTATAAGCAGCATGTGGTAGATATGTGCGATTTCCTTTCTTCAAGGGTCCTAATTCATTCCTTATTCCCATTGCTACCAAGTCCTTTCTTGCTTTAAGGCCATCCTTAGACTTTCCTTGTATATTGAGTAACGTACCAATAACACTTTCGAATACATTTTTTTCAATATGCATAACATCAAGAAAATGTCTTACATACAACGACTTCCAATACGGCAACTCAAACAAAATTGACCTCTTCTTCCACCCACGCGTGACAAGCGTATGAGCAAAAGGCTTGCCAAACTTAGTACTCACATCTTTCACCTTTTCAAAAATTTGTTCGCCGGTCAATGTAGGTGGAGCTTTACGTTGTTCTGAATCTCCATTGAATGCTTTTCTCCACCCACGGTAGTGATGACTAGAATTTAAGAATCTACGATGACCAAGAAAGACATTCTTCTGACCAAATTCCAACTGCGTCCAATCTGTGTTTTCTTCACAGATAGGACACGCACATTGACCTTTAATGCTATACCCCGATAGATTTCCATATGCTGGGAAATCATTAATTGTGCCAAACACCATCGCCCTCAAATTGAAACTTTCTTTCCTATATCCATCATAAACCTCCACACCGTTCTCCCACAAACTCTTTAAGTCTTCGATTAGAGGTGTCAGGTATACGTCTATGTCATTCCCTGGTTGTTTAGGGCCAGTAATTAACATAGATAACATCATGTACTTACGCTTCATACATAGCCATGGAGGTAGGTTATAAATCATAATAATTACAGGCCAGGTAGAATGTGAGATACTCTGCAGACCATGCGGATTCATTCCATCAGTCGATAATGCCAAGCGAAGGTTTTTAGCTTCTTCTCCAAGATCAGGATAATCATTATCAATTTTCATCCACTGTGGTGAATCTGCCGGATGTCGATACTTCCCATCTACAATTCTATCATCTGCATGGCAAGTCAGGTGTTTTGCATCTGTTTCACTACGAAACATGCATCTGAATCTCGGAATTATAGGAAAATACCATAATACTTTTGCTGGTGACAATTTTTTCTTATACCGAGATACACCGCATTTAGGACACTCGTTTAATGATGCATATTCATTTCGAAACAAAATGCAATCATTTGGACAAGCATGTATCTTATCATAGCTCATGCCAATAGAGCATAACATTTTTTTAGCTTCATAGGTTCGATTGGGAAGAACATTATCCTCCGGAAGCATCTCTTGAAGTAGCGCTAACAACTCTGTGAAACTTTTATCCGACCATCCATTACCCGCCTTTAAATTGTACAACTTTAATACCGCGGACAATCTTGTGAAAGTAGTGCAACCTTTATACAACGGTTTCTATGCATCGCTTACCAACCTCTCAAACATCTTGGGACAATCTTGAAGATCTTCTTCAAGTGCTTCTACAATCTCTTCGACTCGATCACAATCATATGTATCTCTGTCATTGTCCTTTGAAGCACATGTCATATTATTCCGGGGTTCAACATTCTCGTTACTTATCTCACCATGTAATGTCCAACATGTGTAACTTCGGTCAACTCCATGTCTCATTAAATGAGATTCCAACTGAACGGCGTCAACTCGACGCCCATAACAGCATCCTAAGCAAGGACATGTGATCCTACTGGGGTCTTTGGCGTGTTCAACAGCAAACTTAACGAACTTCGATACCCCATTCTCGTACTCTTTTGACAATCGATTACCAGACATCCATTTTTTATCCATACTAATTGAGTAATCTACACTAAACTATAAAAGTTAAACAAAAAAGAGAATACCTGTAAGGAAATCACTAACTTCTAAGAATTCTACGCAATAGGATGCTTGGAAACGATCACAGCTTTGCTCTTCACAGGTAACCCCTATAGCAGACAAAATATAAATTTTATTAAAATCATATTAATAATTAACCAAGACAAATCATATTAAAAATACTAGATAATCCACCAAAACAAATCATATTAAAATTACTAGATAATCCTTAAACCAAAATGACACCCTTACTAAACATTGAGAAATCCTAACTAAACATATAAAACCATAATAACATATATATCATATAAACATTGAGAAATCCATCATAATAACATAATAACATGTCAACATATAAAACCTTCACTAAACCTTCAATAAGTCATTTCTACACAACAACAACACTAAAATTTACTTGCATGCATGTCCTCAAACCTTCAATACAAAACAACAATATACGTATCATACTTGAACGCAACAACAAAAATAATTACTCAACAACAGTATACGTTATCAACACTAAAATTTACTTGCATGTCCTCAAAAGAAACATATCTACACAACAACAAAAACAATAGTATACCAACAATGGTGAAAAGAAAAACCATCAATATTTAGATAACAAAAACAATAGTATACCAACAACAAAAACAATAGTATACCAACAATGGTGAAAACAAATATTTAGAAAAACCATCAAATACCAACAATAGTGAAAAGAAAAACCATCAATATTTAGATAACAGTATTAACAAAAACCTTCAAAACCTTTAATGTCTTCAAATACCAACAATGGTGAAAAGAAAAAAAACAAGAAAATGCCTTGAAAACTATCACATACCTTAACAATGGTGGAAATGCAATGCAGACGGACGGATGCACTCGAAAACGGATGGAGAACGGACGGTGAACGGACGGCGGACGACGGTCGGACGGCGGATGACGGCACTTGAATAGGGCAAGTTCGTTCGCCAGAGGAGAAAGACAGAAGAAAAGAAATGTACGCGACTGTTCTGTTTCTCTTAAAATTATGGAGGGTATTTAAAAATTATAATACTAATACCTATAGCAACGCTTTTAATGGCCTTTAGCAGCGCTTTTAAAAGCGCTTTCTTAGGGTGCCTTAGCAATGCCATATAGCAGCGCTTTATAGAAAAAGCGCTGCTAAAGGGCCCCCTTTAGCAGCGCTTTTTAAAAGCGCTTTCTTATGTCCCCCTCTAGGTCCCCCTTTAGCAGCGCTTTTAAAAGCGCTTTCTTAGGGTGCCTTAGCAATGCCATATAGCAGCGCTTTATAGAATAAGCGCTGCTAAAGGGGGACATCTTTAGCAGCGCTTTTTAAAAGCGCTTTCTTAGGTCCCCCTTTAGCAGCGCTTTTTAAAAGCGCTTTCTTAGAGCCCCCCTTTAGCAACGCTTTTTCAAAAGCGCTGTCTTAGGTGGGAAAATTTTTTTCTTATTTTTTTACCCACCCTTTAGCAGCGCTTTTTAAGAAGCGCTGCTAAAGGGTGCGCTGCTAAAACTCATTTCTGGTGTAGTGGGAAGAGAGCTTTCTTGTCTCTCTTTCTTGACTCCTTTAATGCCTCCTTTACACCTTGGCTTAAGGAGGCTTCATATTACTCCTTGACGCCTTTCTCAACAATATCCCACACATCTTGAGCTCCTAGTAGCGCCTTCATCTTGATACTCCAATTGTCATAGTTGTTCTTTGTGAGTATCGGTATTTGAAAAGGGAAACTTCCATTCGTCATCTTTTGAGGACCTTCAAGCTCTGATGCCACTTTGTTGGAAATAAGACCTTTGTGTTTAGGAAAAGTGTGTGGGAATATTAGAGGCTTAAAGAGAAATTTGATAGGTAGAAGAATTATTTATGGAAGAGAGAACTTTGTATTTTTCTTGATACAAAAGTGTAGAATTACATCTCTATTTATAATAGTATAAGGAAAACTCTAGACACACTAATTCTAGAGAGTTCTCAACTCTAGGAATTCCAAAAGCATTCTAGAGAATATTACAACCCTAAGAAATATCTAGACACTCCAAACATTACAAGAGTTTTCTAGAAACATTAATTAAAATTAAATAAGTCCAAAATAACTAAGCCCAAAAATCCAAATAATATGTTTAGGCCCAAATCAAGTTTAATCTTTCAACAAATACAACCAAGTAAGCAACATCTTCACACCAAAAAGATGAAGAAAACTAAAAAAAATGAACATGAAAACGAATCTATAACCACTGGAAATGAAAAAAAAATAGCGAATCACAACATATTTTATTGAAACACTATAAACAACAAAAAATCCGTACAACCAACATTGACTGAATCAGATGTCGGCAAAAAAAATGAAACCGAGTAATCAAAAGATTCACACCCAAAACAGAAGATAAAACAAAGCATTAGGGCATAAAAATATGCAAAATACACATGAATATGCACAAGAACCAAATAAACATGAAAACGAAATTTCACCACGACACAAAGACAACCATTGAATAGATGTAGTTACCTCATACAAAGTGGTATGGTGTTGAAGATGGATGAACCCAAGGACAGTGTAGGCTCTAGGTTGGATGTAGAAGAAACTAAAGAGAGAGACGAGGTGATTGTTGTGAAGCATGAGAGATGAGAAAGTAGTGTTTGATAAAAATTGAAATAAGAGTGGAAATATTACCAGGATAAATGCACTTACTTTTAATTAGTAGTGTAATTTGAATTGATTGAAGAAGAATACTACCACCAATCTAAGAAACATGTTTTGATTGGTCAATTTTGTTTGATTAAATCAATTAAAAGAATTGACATAATTTAGTGAAATTAATATTTACTCCCTCTGTTCTACAATAAATTATTCAATTGACTTTTCACGCAGATTAAAAAAAAAGAATAAATGAATGAAATAGAATGATATTTTTATTAGAGTACTCTTTTAATGTACTAAGAATGATGAAAGTAATATTATCTAAAAGGCAAAATTAAAAAGATATATTGAAAATTGAAATGAATAATTTATTTTAGAATATTCATTTATTTCAAATAAATCGGAGAGATTAATAAAAAAAGGTATTTTAGAGAGTTGATTAAGGTCTTCCATGCTTAATTAAATAGTTGACTAAACCTCATAATTTAAAGGCGGGGGGTTTCTCTTTTGGCAAAAGCTTAAATAATAAAGTTAGAAATAAAAAATTGCGAATGAATAAAAACAGAAACTAAAAGTACACATGAATCAAACTAAAATAAAATAAATATTAAACATACAATTGAATACACACTATAGAGGCTACGAAAAACACATAAGAAAAGTTTTGGCTCCGTGCACATCAACGTGTTCATTTCTGAGCCAAAACTCTTAGGTCCCATCATTCTATTCAAAACAAATGTTCTTACTTTTTAGAACAAGAAAATTTCAAAAACTTAAAAGAAACCCAAATACTGCAAAAAAAAAACACACACATTCAAGTTCAACACTCAGATGAAGGAACATGGAGCAGCAACAACAACAACAGGAGCACCTTCTTCTTCATCTTCTTCATGGAATAGGCTCCCTCCTATGCCTCCACAAAGATTTGGTAACCATCATTTTTTTTATAAATTATTTTATATTAGAATTTTGGTCTATTATGAGTGCTTTTCTTTTTTGACATAATCCAAAGTCAAGAGTCTATATCAATATTATATTAGGAAAATATGATAGGCTAAACCAAAGTCCAAACTTTTTAGATTCTACAAAATATAATCAATTAAATATGTATACATCTGCTGGATTTTGATCATGTACAACAAATTGTTTTATAAAAAATAAAATAAAAGTAGGGATATGATATAAGTTGATCCTTATTGTGGGCCCTTTTATGAATTAAATAAAGGGCCGGCTAATTTTTTTTATGAACAACATAGGGTTTGGTTTGGTGATAATATATTAATATTAATAAATTATTGAGAAACTAAAAAGATGCACCTTGATGTTGACATAAATTCCTTGTCCAAAAGAAGCTTTCTGTTTTTATTTAATTATTATATTGTTGGTCTCTGATTTCTATATGTAGGTAGGTAGTCAAAATATAACTCCCTAGATGAGTGATCTATTCAATTAATTTATTAATTAATACTACTATTTTTTACCATATACTTAAGTGGATCTTTCTATAAATATCAATATCAATCTCTAGTAAAATGATCAATTAATTCACTAGTTATATAAAAAATCATAATTTATATACACTCACTTGGTGACTCTCATTGGTTCGAATAAATTTGAACTAAATCAGAATTTAAATAAATTATAATTTTTAAATTGGATTTTCTTTTAATTCAAGCAAAATTAAATTAAATTAATAAAATTCGATGTTAATTGATTAGGGTAACGGATTTTTAAAATCCTACCTACTAGATTATTTATCTGAATAAATAATTTTAATTCAAATAATTTATATCATCATGAAAATTATAATTATTATAAAAACTAATATAAAATATTCAACTTAAAAAGAAGATGAAATTTTGTTGGTTACATTCACAATCTATAAAAAAATAAATTAAGAATTTTATATTGTTATGAATAATTAATTGATGTAAATTAAAAAAAAATTAAAATTTATTTTGAACATTTATTTTTATTATATCCAATCAATCAAACTCAAATCAATTAATTAGTTCTCGGTTTGATTTGGTTTGAATTTTATCAAAAAAATATAAAAATTCAATTCAAATCAATTAATATATTTTTGATAGATTTAGACATCAAATTATCTCAAAATCAAACCAAACCATAAACAAAGTGTCTTCAATCAAATCATTTTATAATATGTTAAAGGAAGAAAATTTAAATTTGTAAAAAGTTGAGTTTTCTTTTATTTAGTAAGGAGGGCCGAAGCCCAAAAGAAAAAATTATATGGTAGTTAGGAATGACAATTGTACCCATCCCTAATGGATATTCACAAAATTTACCTACAATAGATATGATATATAAAAACCTACAAAATGGGTATGGGTACGAGCACGTGCAATTATCCACTAAAATAAGCGGGTATGAGTGCAAATACGAGTATCTTAATACACATCCTGCCCCATACATGCACAATATATCTTTATTTTCATTATTATGTATGTTAATCTAATGATTTTATTAAATACATCACTATTAAATTTCCACACATTTGAATATAAATGTTTGATTATTTCTTGTTAGAGATATTGATAGTGCTAGTAGCCTTGTATGCTTTCCACTGACTCACTTAGATAGTATATGTATTAGAGTCTTACTTGTATGAGGTGGAATAGTGAGTCCTACATGGCAATCTATATAAAAAGGCTAATGTACTATTCTATTGGATAATGAAAATACTTTTTACTTGTTCATCATCTTCTACTTCATCTTCTTTGAACTTCTGTAAATTTTGTAGAAGATGAATCCTTCATCCATTTGAACTTTAACATGGTATCAATCGCTGGTGACGATCTTCCACGTGTTGTTATCTTCATTTCTTACTAAAGTTTCTTGCTACAAATCTTCTCGTCTTCCTTCAACAAGTTAATCATGGATTCTGAAGAAAATCAAGATTATGGCGTCAAGAACTTAACACATTCGCAAGAACTTCATAACGTGTTTGCGAGCTCCAAGATGAACAATTTCTTTGGACCAAAGCTCTTCATCAAGCTGCAAGACAACAACAACTCTTATGGAATCAACAAGTAGAAGGTGTAATCCTGACGCAAAAGATGCACAAAATCGTGGTGAATCCACAAATTCCTCAGAAGTTCAAGTTCAAAATCATGTTTCAGATACGTATTTTGATGAATACGAAGCATGTTTGGTTCAAGATCAAACTGTTTTTATCTTGCTGTTGTCTACAATTTCTGAGTCAGTCCTACCTAGGGTTTTAGCATGCAAACATGCTTATGAATTTTGGGATAAAATTCATCAGTATTACAATGCTAAAATGAAGGTTATGGTTCTTCAATTGCGTGTTGAGTTAAAGTCCACAAAGAAAGGGAACAAGTTTATTACATGGTTTGTGTTATGCATCAAAGCCATAGCTAATTCGCTTCTTGCAGTTGGTAACATGATTTTAAAACAAGACCAAATAGATTCGATTCTTGATGGTCTTCCAGAAGAATACAATCCTTTTGTGATGCAGATGTATGAGAGCACTGAATCTTCATATTTATGTAATGTGGAACCACTTCTCTATGTGCAAGAAACTCAGCTGGACAAGTTTCGACAAGAACTAGTTGTGTCAACTGTGGCTGCCAACTTAGCACACTCAAGCCAGAACAATAATGGTTCAAGAGTGAGTTATCGTGGCAGAGGCAACATGTTTGCAAGAGGTAGAGGTCGTGCAGAGCTCGTGATACCTCAAGTACAACTAGAGGTCGACCTACATGTAAGCTATGTGGCAAATATGACCACTCTGTGATTGATTGTCGGCACAGGTATGATGAGAACTTTGTACCTCCCAACACATCAAGTGCTCTAACTAATTCTACAGATAAATCTGGGTCAACACAAAATTCAACACATGATGTTGCTCAGCCAGATCAAGTTGTGGCCATGGTAGCTTCAACCAGTCAAGCCTCCCCAAGTCAAGCATATGCCTTCACTCAAGAGTATTCCCTCCTAATTCAGCTTGAATCTCAAGTTTGATTTGTTGATTAAGGTGTTTCTCATCACCTTACACATTGGGATAGTTATTTACATAATCATAAACCTTATCTAGGCAATAGTAAAGTCTGTGTTGGTAATGTTCAATTCCTTACCATTAAATCTGTTGGTTCTATTGTCTTTCGCTATAAGTTTAACCCAAGGCATACATTGGTCCTCAATAATGTGCTTCATGTACCATCAATCACAAGGAACCTTCTATCTGTGTCAAAATTTTCCTTTGATAACAATACTAGTTTTGAATTTTTGGCTGATAAGTGTTATGTCAAATGTCAGGTTTCTAACCAAACTCTCCTTGAGGGGTTTCTTGATACTAGTGGTTTGTACTGCATGCCCAAGCTATCAGTGAAGTTCCCAGGCTCTACTCCTTTGAATAAAGACTCATCTTATCAACATGATGCTCAAGGCTACATTGTTGTCAAGCCTAGCATAGATGATCATTTTTCTTGTAATTCTGTCAAAACTAGTATAAATACAGTGTCTTCTAGTAAATATATGTCTTTATGGTGTGAGGGAAAACTGTCTCACAACATACGTTCTCAAGTTTCGATGATGACAAAGTACAACCTCGGATGAATCAGAATCGTCATGCAATACTTAACATATTACATCCTTCCTATATCCTTTTAAATCATCATATTTCATTGGCAATATATGTGACTAATGTTTGGTCGTGACAAGATGCACGAAACAACAAACATATCAATTTTTGCAGGTTTTGTAGCTATGAGTCAACCATACCACTCAGCGCATGAAGCTGTGTATTCCCCACGGGTCAGCGCATGGAACCATGCGTCGACCGTTAACTTGGCGCATGCAGGTTTAAGAATCAGACGGCTCAGCACATGAAGATCATGCGTCGACCGCTGACTCGGCGCATGACAGTTTGAGTGTCACACGGCTCAGCGCACGCCGACCCTATGGTCGACCGTTCGCGCGCAGAAACAGAAATTCTGCTATGTTTCTTTGATCTGTCATCTGTCTGTTTTGTATTTCTATAAATAGCTGTCTTTTCAATTTCAACAACTAACATTTTTCATAGAACATTTTTTCAAGAGAACATTTTTGAAAGCATTGTGAGAAAGTGTTCAGGTCAAGAAACGTGAAAGAGGTGCATCAGTGTTCTTCATCTTCATCGTTCAATCAACTCACAAATCCTCAAATTACAGATAATCAATTCTTTGCTGCGATTTGTGGTTTGCTCGACGGTGATAAGGTTCGAACGCGTGATTGAAGATCCGGTTCGAGTGGAAGCTGGTGCAGGTGTTTCTTGGGAGAAAACCTTGAGGTTTTACCTGTCAAGACTACAGGTTTTGAAGGCTTTTGTTACGGAATCGTCGGTTCAACAATCAAGCGAGTGCGAAGGTGATTGATTAGCGGAAGGTTGATCAATCTAGTAGCTAGGGCGTTGAAAGGTTGAAGACGTTCCGGGTTCAATTTGGGTGTGTCTAAGATCAGCCGTGCCGAAGGTTTGATCAACGGAAGAGTTGTCAATAAGGTGGCTGCAATCGGAGGTCATTCACATCAAATTGGAGGACTTGATTCATCTTGAATCAAGGGGCAAGAAGTGGTAGAAATTGTCAGCAACATTAAGATTGTTTGTATCAATTGTCTATCGATTCTTGTGTATAACTGTTCTACCAAACAGGTGATATCTATTCAATACATATCTCAATTCTCTTTGTAGAATTGAGGGCAGACGTACCCCAACGCGAGGACGACTGGGGGAACTGCCTCATCAAATCTTGTGTTCCTTTATTTTCTGCATTTTCTATTACAGCTTAAAAATTAAGTGATTCTAGAATAAGTGATTTTGTCAAATTGTAGTATTGATTGAGTGAGTTGGTGAAACACTGTTTTTTAACTACTAAGTACAATAGAAATACTGTACTAAGGCTTTTTTAATCACTCATTCAACACAAATATCATTTAAGGTATTTGTGCACACCAACTGTTCGACAAAAGTGCTGAACTAAAACTGCCTTAATTTTGCTGCTAGTTTTGTGCACACCAACTGTTTGACAAAAGTGCTGAACTAAAACTGCCTTAATTTTGCTGCTAGTTTTGTGCACACCAACTGTTTGACAAAAGTGCTGAACTAAAATTGCCTTAATTTTGCTGATAGTTTTGGTGTAATTTTTGATCATTGGAATAAGGAAATAGTACGAGTGAATCACATCTGAGTTTTGCATAAAAGTGTGTAGTGATTTACTATCCGTTATCGTCTTAAATTCATCTGCTTGACGCATATCCGGCTCTCCAATAGTTGTTCGTTTTAGACTATATTTTCCAAGGCCGCTTCCGCATTTGAAAACAATTTTGAAAACCAATTTTATTGGTAGCGCCACTCAAATTTTTAAAAGGGATCTATTCAACCCCCCCTTCTAGATCCGTGCCTTAGTCTAACAAGTGGTATCCAGAGCTCCGGTTATTCGGTGCTTCAAATACAACGAGATAGAAAATGGCAAACGAACCTAAAGGGGCGTACAATAGGGCTCCCGTTTTTAACGGTGAAAATTATAGCTATTGGAAAGACTGTATGCGGGTGCACATTAATTCCATAGATAGAAAGATATGGAACGTTATTCTCAATGGTCCGATTGAAATAACCATGACAAATGAGAATAACGAAGTTGTGCCAAAGCCCGAAGCACAATGGACCGACGACGATGAGCGAAAGTATAATTACGATTGGAAAGCTAAGAACATTCTAATCTCCTCATTAGGTGTAGATGAATACTACCGTGTATCCCATTGCCCTACGGCTAAGACTATGTGGGATGCACTACAAATTGCCCATGAGGGGACAAACGATGTTAAGTTGGCTCGAATCAACACTCTTATACAAGAGTTTGATCTTTTTTTCATGGAGCAAGGGGAATCCATTGCTGACATGCAAAAGAGATTTACTCATCTCATAAACAGACTACATTCACTAGGAAGACCTATTTCCAATGATCTTGCTACTAATAAAGTTTTGAGATGTCTTAGCAGGGAATGGCAGCCGAAAGTGACCGCCATCAAAGAGGCAAATGATCTTACGGTATTAGACCTGACTACATTGTTTGGCAAACTACAAGAGCATGAACAGGTACTCTTGAGTCTTGACCAACATGAAAGGAAAGAAAAGAAGGACAAAGTAAAGATGAGTGAAAAGAAGTCAATAGCTCTCAAGGCTTCTTCCTCGAAGTCTAAAGCAAAAGAGCAAAGTGATTATTCTTCAAGCGACGACGAAGAAGAAGACATAAATGAGGACATGGGGCTGTTCGTTAAACGGTATAACCGGTACGTGAGAAAGAACGGCATCCAACATTCGGAGAAGAACCTGGTAAATTTTCGAAGGCAATCAAGGTTCTCCAAAGATGACAATCAAAAAGGCAAAAAGACTAGAGGAACGTGCTATAAATGTGGAAAGCCCGGTCACTACAAACCGGACTGTCCAATGAACAACAAGGGAAAAGAAAAGGAACCATCGAAGTCACATAAGAGAGCATCAAAGCCTAGGAGGGCGTACATCGCGTGGGAAAGCGACAGTGATTCTTCCTCCTCTAATGAAAGCTCTAGTGATGAAGAAGAGTCCGTGAATCTATGTCTCTCTGCAAATCAGAAAAAGAAAAAGAAACAGGTACGTCACTCTAGATATAATATGTCATCTAATATGTCTCATTCCGAATTACAAACCGCATTCGATGTTTTACACAAGGAAGCAACTGAAGCCTTTAAGAAACTTGCTTCTAATAGAAGAATTTTTACATATTTAGAGCACAAAGTCTTAGAGTCCGAAAAGAAATTAGAGGACCTTAAGGCTTCCATTGTGAAAGATAATGAATCGGATTGTAAGAACAATAGTAATCCTTTCAACTTTGGTTGTGATACTTGTCATATTTGGCAAGGTGAGGTTAGAAACCTTAAGGCCAAATTAGACAAGGCACTTAAACCTAAAATTACATTTGCAATCGATAAAAAGGATTTTAGAAAAAGTATGATAAACCCATATCAAAAATATGCATATGTAATTAGGGATCAAGCAAGTGAAAGTGATTCTAATGTCGACTTTGTATGCTTTTACTGTTGCAAGAAAGGCCACTCTATTGGTAAATGTCGATTTAGGAGATTTCTTGTTCCTAAAGGCATCTACCAATGGTTGCCCAAACGCAACCGTCTTGTCGCTAACCTATTAGGACCCAATATGCCATTGGGTACCTCCCTTTTCTGAGTTATATTTTGACAGGTGAAATGTGTCGAGTCCACCGAGAGAAGATGGATTCTTGATAGTGGGTGCTCAAGGCACATGTCTGGAGACATATCCTTATTCATAGACTTCGTGGCTAAGAAGAAAGGGTATGTAACATACGGTGATAACAACCGCGGAGCGATACTAGGTAAAGGTAGTATAGGTAATCCCTCCTCTACTACAATTTCCGATGTATTGCTTGTCGAAAACCTTAAACATAATCTCCTTAGCATTAGCCAATTATGCGACAAAGGTTACAATGTTTCCTTTTCAAAAGATTGCTGCAAAATTGTGCATGAAAGTGATAAGAAGAATGTGTTTATTGGTTTTAGAGTAAACAATGTGTATATGCTTGACTTGAATGTGGTATCCCCATCAAGCGATCAATGTCTCATATCTATGAGTGAAGACTCATGGCTATGGCATAGGCGCTTAGCGCATGTCAACTTTGACTTACTCAATAAGATTGTCTCAAAAGATCTAGTACTAGGACTTCCCAAAATTAAGTTCACCAAGGATCACCTTTGTGATGCTTGTCAAAAAGGAAAACAAACGAGGATCTCCTTTAAATCCAAAAAGATTATTTCAACAACGAGACCTCTTGAACTACTTCATATGGACTTGTTTGGGCCGTCTAGGATCAAAAGTCTAGGAGGAAACTATTACGGATTCGTAATAGTGGACGACTTTTCTAGGTTCTGTTGGACCATCTTCTTAGTGAGTAAAAGTGACACGTTTGCCGCTTTTGAGAGATTTGCCAAGCTCTCCCAAAATAAGTTAAATACAAACATTGTGTCAATAAGAAGTGACCACGGAGGTGAATTTGAAAATCATTTATTTGAAGAATATTGCGGTAACCATGGCATCGATCATAACTTCTCGGCTCCACGAACTCCTCAACAAAATGGGGTTGTGGAGCGTAAAAACAGAATTTTAGAAGAATTGGGAAGAACAATGATTAATGATAGTGGTTTACCAAAATACTTTTGGGCCGACGCCATTAGTACGGCATGTTATGTTTTGAATAGGGTACTCATCCGTCCCATTCTAAACAAAACTCCGTATGAACTTTTAAAAGGGCGAAAGCCTAATGTTTCTCACCTTCATGTTTTTGGATGCAAGTGCTTTGTATTAAACAATGGAAAGGAAAACTTGGGCAAGTTTGATTCAAAAGCCGATGAAGGCATTTTTCTAGGGTACTCGCAATCAAGTAAAGCATATAGGATTTATAATAAAAGATTACTAGCTGTTGAAGAGTCTGTGCACGTTACGTTTGATGAGTCCTATCCGAGAAATGTCGGAAAGGATAGTGTTGTTCATGGTGCAGGTACATCCACAGAAGACATACTCAAAGGTGGCGAAACGGGGATTGATCAACCCGATAGAGTCAAAATTGAGGAGGATAAGGATGCACACCATGAGGTAACTGAGGAAGCTCATCCGCCTACAAACGATGATCTCCCTCAAGCTTGGAAGTCGTGTAAAGATCATCCAATTGACAATATTCTCGGAGACATCACAAAGGGAGTCACCACTCGATCTAAGCTAAGTAACTTTTGTTATCACTTCGCTTTCGTTTCACAAATAGAGCCTAAAAACCCCAAAGAGGCCCTACTCGATGAGCACTGGTTTTTATCGATGCAAGAGGAACTAAATCAGTTTAAAAGAAACGAGGTATGGGACCTTGTCCCTCCTCCGCGAGGCCATCGAGTAATCGGCACCCGATGGGTGTTTAGGAACAAGTTGGACGAAAACGGGGTAATAACCCGTAATAAAGCGAGATTGGTCGCTCAAGGGTATAACCAAGAGGAAGGCATCGACTATGAGGAAACTTATGCGCCGGTTGCCCGACTCGAGGCTATACGCCTTTTACTCGCCTTTGCATGTGCAAAGGATTTTAAGTTATTTCAAATGGATGTTAAAAGTGCGTTCCTTAACGGTCACATAAATGAAGAAGTATATGTGTCTCAACCTCCCGGTTTTGAATCTCATGAATACCCTGAACATGTTTACAAGTTAAAAAGAGCTTTATATGGTCTCAAACAAGCTCCTAGAGCTTGGTATGAGCGACTAAGTAAGTTTTTACTTAATCAGGGGTACTCACGAGGAAAGGTTGACACTACACTCTTCATTAAACGTCAAGGAAAGCACTTGATTTTGGTGCAAATCTATGTTGACGATATTATATTTGGATCCACTAACATGAATCTCGTGAGAGAGTTTTCTGACCTCATGCAGGGCGAATTCGAAATGAGTATGATGGGGGAGCTCACATACTTCCTCGGCCTGCAAATTAAACAACTCCAAGAAGGGACATTCGTGAGCCAAACAAAATATTGTTTGGACTTGATCAAGAGATTTGACATGGCAAAATCCAAGGCCATAGACACCCCAATGCCTACATGCGTAAATTTGGATAAAGATGAAAATGGCAAGGACGTAGAGGTAAAACGATATAGAGGTATGATTGGTTCACTTCTCTATCTTACTGCGTCACGTCCTGATATTATGTTTAGTGTGTGCATGTGTGCACGATACCAATCATGTCCCAAAGAATCCCACCTAAAAGCTGTTAAACGAATTCTTCGATACCTGTCAGGTACCCCGAAGTATGGATTGTGGTATTCTAAGGGTAGTGATTGCTCGTTGGTAGGTTACTCCGATTCCGACTTTGCCGGGTGCAAATCGGATAGGAAAAGCACTAGTGGTACATGTCATTTGTTTTCAAACTCCTTGGTTAGTTGGCATAGCAAGAAACAAGTTTCAGTTGCTTTATCAACGACCGAGGCGGAATACGTTGCCGCTGGTAGTTGTTGTGCTCAAATTCTGTGGATTAAGCAACAACTACTAGATTTCAATCTTAAACTTGAACGTATTCCTATCCTATGTGACAACACTAGCGCTATTAACCTTACCAAAAATCCCGTATTACACTCTCGTACTAAACATATAGAAATTCGACACCATTTTCTTAGGGACCATGTTGAGAAAGGTGATGTTATATTTGAACACGTTGACACTAAAAATCAACTAGCGGACATTTTCACAAAGCCGCTAGCAACGGAACCTTTCTTTCATATCCGCCGAGAACTTGGCATCCTCGACATTTCGGAACGGGAATAATATTTGCTGATGTTATCTTATTTCATTCAAATAATCATGCTGTTGTACTTCTAACAATTTGATATTCGTGTAAGTACAAGTATGTTGTTTATCAAGCTACTCCGGCATTAAGGTGATATTGTTCCATTTCTCTCTCTCTCTCTCTATATATTTTTGTGATCTCAAAATAAAATATGTGATGCATAGTTGACCTATCTGTTATGTATTGAATATTGTTTGATTAAACACTATTGTGGCATTTTGTCTGCATCAACTAAGCATCATAACATAGGTAGCAAAAGAAAAATTCTGAGTTTTCGTGGCTTGAGTCGACCATATCAGAACAGAGGTCGACGCACTCTGTTCAAAATCTGTGATTATCAAAATTTCTACAGCATGCGTCGACGCATGCAGGGCTATGGTCGACGGTTCGCTAAAAATCCCAGTTTTTTTCTTTAGCGCTAACTGTTCAAATTCTGCATTAATTCAAAGCATGCATCCATTCATATTCTTTGGTAACCGCAGCTATTCCCATCCACTCCTACTTTTCTCTCTTCTCCACAACTACTTGCCTCCTCCACTTTCCCACAAACCCTAAGTGTGTTTGCAACAGAAAAAAAGTTCACCTTCTCTCCATCTTCAACTTGTCTCTTACCCATGGCAACCTATGCTCGCCGAAAAAGATCACGAGGGTCAACCTCCGGAACAGTGCCAATCACTGCAGAATCCCTGGTTCATCCGTCTCGTCGGGAAAACTTTAACAAAGACATTGGTAAGAGGAAAGTGGTTCGACAACACGCCTTCTATGAACTGGTTGCTGAACGCATGCATCTGGGTGAGTTCATGAACTTTCTTGCTTATCATGGTGTTGAACGATTTATTGAATGCAATGAACAATATAGCGAAGATCTGGTGCGTGTATTTTACTCTGAATTGAATGATAAATTTCACGGAGAAAACTTTCATTCCCATATTGGAACAACTCAAGTGACTGTAAATACTGAATTCTGGAGTAAGTATTTTGATATGTCTGTAGAGGATGGTCAACCTCCCCTAGCCGAAGTAACCGATTCTAAAACTCTTGAAGGTTATGAGTATAACAAAGCACTGAATAATATGCTCAAGAGGCCTTATCCGGAGCACATTGTAAACAGTGCGGCTTTTCCGAGGTCCGTCACATCCGGAAAACTCAAAACATATCCAAGGATTCTTCAATGGATTGTGGCGCGCATTCTGCGGCCTAAACAAGGTGGTTTGTCAAGAGTCGAACAAGCTGAAGTGCATCTCATCCATATACTTGGTCACGGCATTAAAATTAACTGGCCGTACTATATTACAAGCCGGATGTATGAACTAAGAGACTCCAAGCGAGGCACCGCGCTCGCCTATGGCTCATTCATTCAGGACGCTTTAAACTCTGCAGGTATCAATTACCCGTCTTTTCCATATACTCCAATTTCTCCCGATAAAGAGTTCAGTTCAAAGGTCTTTGCTATGATGGGATATGTGTGGGATCAGTCGCTCAAAAAGTACAGATTTTATCGGCGCTCAACCATGGCTGCAGCTGCCTCCTCGAGTGAAGAAAGTGCTGATGAGTCAGAGGGTGAAGAAGATGAAGAAGCAGAAGGAAGCTCAAGTGAAGATGAAGACAATCAAGGTGACAATGCAGGAGAGGCACAAGAAACCGCTGATGAGCCTCAGCTGGACCACGATATTAATGAAGGTCATCAACCATTCGTGCCTTCTGAAAACTATCAACAAACATATCAAGATGACAATCAACACAATAACTGGTCTGCCTACTCAAACCAACAGGAAAATGAGGATGAGGAGAATAACCAAGGCTGGGGTGAATGGCAATACACCGGGTGGACCACCCTTGGCAAATTCTATCAGCCGTATCAACCAAGCACTGCAGACCCACCTTCTCCTCAACAACCGTCAAACAATTCGGAGATTTTAGAAATGTTGCAGTCGATGCAGTTGGAACAGCGAAATTTTATGACCAATATGCAGGAACAACAGCAAAAATTCATGAGGGATCAAAATGAAAGTATGGCACAAATTCGTTCTGAACTGCATAACCAAAATGAACGGATCAGTGGAATGTCGACTCAGCTGGACGCTCGATTCGAGACTCTAACTCACTGTCATCAAGCTGAAGAACGCGCCATTGTCGACAGTCTTGACTTTTTGAATAACATCACAGAAGAATTTACTGATCTAGCTCATCCCCAACGCCATCCTCATTACTATGACAGGCGTGGTCGTGGTCGCGGACGTGGACGGGGCTATTAGCATGCGCTCATATGTCATTTGTTGTTTCCTATTTTGGCTTGCATTCATTTTGTTGGTTGTGTTTTGCTTTTCTGCCCAAACTCACTATGATTGTTGCTTACTTCTATGTTGATATCATGACATTTTTGTGGTTCTGTAATCTATTAACTGTTATTTCCATCGTATGTATAACTGTTGTTTACTTCTCATCTGTTGGTATCTCATTCATGCATGATTCAATGTGTTGTTATTGGGTCACGAGTTTACCTCTTTTTGATGTTGTCAAAGGGGGAGAAAAGACAAGTAGATTGTAGATCAGATTGTAGATCACAACAGCTATGACTGTAAAAGAAAGGGGGAGCTTACTACTATGTTAAAGATATCGCATGTTGTGTTCACCAAGCTTCGCACAGGTTTGTCATCATCAAAAAGGGGGAGAATGTGAGGGAAAACTGTCTCACAACATACGTTCTCAAGTTTCGATGATGACAAAGTACAACCTCGGATGAATCAGAATCGTCATGCAATACTTAACATATTACATCCTTCCTATATCCTTTTAAATCATCATATTTCATTGGCAATATATGTGACTAATGTTTGGTCGTGACAAGATGCACGAAACAACAAACATATCAATTTTTGCAGGTTTTGTAGCTATGAGTCAACCATACCACTCAGCGCATGAAGCTGTGTATTCCCCACGGGTCAGCGCATGGAACCATGCGTCGACCGTTAACTTGGCGCATGCAGGTTTAAGAATCAGACGGCTCAGCACATGAAGATCATGCGTCGACCGCTGACTCGGCGCATGACAGTTTGAGTGTCACACGGCTCAGCGCACGCCGACCCTATGGTCGACCGTTCGCGCGCAGAAACAGAAATTCTGCTATGTTTCTTTGATCTGTCATCTGTCTGTTTTGTATTTCTATAAATAGCTGTCTTTTCAATTTCAACAACTAACATTTTTCATAGAACATTTTTTCAAGAGAACATTTTTGAAAGCATTGTGAGAAAGTGTTCAGGTCAAGAAACGTGAAAGAGGTGCATCAGTGTTCTTCATCTTCATCGTTCAATCAACTCACAAATCCTCAAATTACAGATAATCAATTCTTTGCTGCGATTTGTGGTTTGCTCGACGGTGATAAGGTTCGAACGCGTGATTGAAGATCCGGTTCGAGTGGAAGCTGGTGCAGGTGTTTCTTGGGAGAAAACCTTGAGGTTTTACCTGTCAAGACTACAGGTTTTGAAGGCTTTTGTTACGGAATCGTCGGTTCAACAATCAAGCGAGTGCGAAGGTGATTGATTAGCGGAAGGTTGATCAATCTAGTAGCTAGGGCGTTGAAAGGTTGAAGACGTTCCGGGTTCAATTTGGGTGTGTCTAAGATCAGCCGTGCCGAAGGTTTGATCAACGGAAGAGTTGTCAATAAGGTGGCTGCAATCGGAGGTCATTCACATCAAATTGGAGGACTTGATTCATCTTGAATCAAGGGGCAAGAAGTGGTAGAAATTGTCAGCAACATTAAGATTGTTTGTATCAATTGTCTATCGATTCTTGTGTATAACTGTTCTACCAAACAGGTGATATCTATTCAATACATATCTCAATTCTCTTTGTAGAATTGAGGGCAGACGTACCCCAACGCGAGGACGACTGGGGGAACTGCCTCATCAAATCTTGTGTTCCTTTATTTTCTGCATTTTCTATTACAGCTTAAAAATTAAGTGATTCTAGAATAAGTGATTTTGTCAAATTGTAGTATTGATTGAGTGAGTTGGTGAAACACTGTTTTTTAACTACTAAGTACAATAGAAATACTGTACTAAGGCTTTTTTAATCACTCATTCAACACAAATATCATTTAAGGTATTTGTGCACACCAACTGTTCGACAAAAGTGCTGAACTAAAACTGCCTTAATTTTGCTGCTAGTTTTGTGCACACCAACTGTTTGACAAAAGTGCTGAACTAAAACTGCCTTAATTTTGCTGCTAGTTTTGTGCACACCAACTGTTTGACAAAAGTGCTGAACTAAAATTGCCTTAATTTTGCTGATAGTTTTGGTGTAATTTTTGATCATTGGAATAAGGAAATAGTACGAGTGAATCACATCTGAGTTTTGCATAAAAGTGTGTAGTGATTTACTATCCGTTATCGTCTTAAATTCATCTGCTTGACGCATATCCGGCTCTCCAATAGTTGTTCGTTTTAGACTATATTTTCCAAGGCCGCTTCCGCATTTGAAAACAATTTTGAAAACCAATTTTATTGGTAGCGCCACTCAAATTTTTAAAAGGGATCTATTCAACCCCCCCTTCTAGATCCGTGCCTTAGTCTAACATATGGCATCATAGACTAGGACATACAAATTACAATACTTTCAAACAAGTTCTCAAACAATGTAATGTACCTATTTCTAATAAAAGTGACTTGCTTGTGTGTAAATCATGTAATTTGGGCAAAGCCCACAAAATTCACGCTCCCTCCCCCACTAATATCTATGATAATGCTTTTGACATTGTATATTCTGATTTATGGGGTCCATCTCCCCATCTGTCTAGCTCAGGATATAGATATTATATTGCTTTTGTGGATGGTCACACTAGGTACACTTGGCTTTACTTTCTAAAACAAAATTCAGAGGCATTGTAAGCTTTCAATCTGTTCCACTTGTTTGTCAAAACCCAATTCAGCATAACTATCAAGTCAGTGCAGTCTGACTTTGGAGGAGAGTTCAGACCATTCTCAAATTTTTTAGCTGAACTTGGCATTACACATAGACTTACCTGCCCCTACACCTCCCATCAGAATGGCTAAGTAGAGAGAAAACTTTGTCACATAGTTGAAATGGGCCTGACCTTACTTGCTCATGCTTCTATTCCTATAACCTATTGGGATCATACCTTTGCTAATGCTGTCTATGTGATCAATAGGTCACCATCTTCCTCATTGTCTAGTTTCAACTCTCTTTATCATGCTCTATACAACAAACAACTTAACTATCACACAATAAAAGTCTTTAGTTGTGCTTGTTTTCCACTATTGGGGCCGTATAACAAGAACAAGCTACATTTCAGAAGTTCAGAATGTGTATATTTGGGAGCCTCCCCTTAACACAAAGGTTTCAAATGTCTTAGCAAAGAAGGGGAAATATAAATATCTAAAGATGTGACATTTCATGAGCAACACTTCTCATTTCCACTTATTTTTCCAGCAGAGATAGTTAACAACACACACTTACAACCTGAGCTCCATGGACTTGTAAAGTTGATTGGCTCAGGTCATTTATCTCAGTCCTCAGTCACATTTGATGCAACTAATAACAGGCCAGCTGGACCAATAACTGAAGCAGTACCTCATACTGACTCTCTGCATCTTATGCCACACCAACATCTAGTTGATAGTGACTGTTCCAACTCTGCTCCATCTGTCTTACAAAGTGCAGTCAAAATTCAAAGTATTGAGCTATCACCATTGGGTCATTTCACTACAGACTTAGACAAAGAGTTATAACCAACTCAATATATTAAGCCACCAACTACCTTGTTGAACAAAGATATTGAGGCCTCTAATAACCCGTAGGGTTACAACTTAGAGCAGTCTACCACTTCTAAATCCAACAAAAATGAGTCTGATCCTCAAGATATTACAGAGAGTCCTTCTAATAGTGACTTCCTAGAGGGCAACACATCAATACCAACTCATAGAGTGTCTGGTCATACAAGTTACCTACAAATCTGATAGCTTGAGTGGGAACTCCCCCTGGCCATTGATGATTTGCTCTCATCATCTATTCATAGTCATCAAGCTTCTCCTTCATTTGTTGAGAATGCTCATCCAATGCTCACTACAACCAAAACTGGACACTCCAAACCCAAGGTCTATTTAGCTCAAACACACACATAACCTACAAGTTATAAACAAGCTCTTTCCATACCAGAATAGGCTCAAGCTATGCAGAGTGAGTATGATGCTCTCATGGCAAATGACACTTGGACTCTCACTGCCCTACGTGTCAACAGAAAACCAGTTGGTTGCAGATGGATCTTCAAAGTGAAAGAAAACACAGATGACAACATCCTTAAACACAAAGCCAGGCTGGTTGCTAAAGGCTATCATCAAGAGCCGGGTTTTGATTTTACAGAAACATTCTCTCCAATGGTCAAACCAACAACAATCATAATTATTCTAACCTTTTTTATCACATACAAGTGGGAGGTTCAACAGGTAGATGTCAATAATGCGTTCTTAAATAGAATTCTCCAAGAGGAAGTATATATGTCTCAGCCACCTGAATTTATCAATGCCGACAAGACTCTAGTCTACAAACTCAACAAGGCAATTTATGGGGTGAAGCAGGCCCCTCGAGCATGGTATGAAAAACTCACTCACGCTCTTCTTCAATTTGGGTCTGTCTCATCCAGGTGTGATCACTTGCTATTTGTATACTATCATCAAAGAGTTTCCCTCTATGTTTTGGTGTATGTTGATGACATTCTGATCACAGGTTCCAGCTCCACTTTGATTCACAAACTCATTACCAAGATGCATGAGGAATTTGCCCTGAAAAAGCTAGGTAGACCGTCTTATTTTCTTGGCATAGAAGTGCACCATCAATCAAATGGCTCTATAATATTGACTCAATCCAAATATATCAAAGATTTGCTGACAAAAGCCAACATGCCAAATGAAAATGGAGTTCCCACTCCAATGTTTACCACCAATGCTTACCACTTGTAAACTCAGTAAACATGTCTCAACACCCTTGACAGACCCGTCTCAATATCGGTCTATAGTTGGTGCACTGCAGTATGTGTCATTGACAAGACCTGACATAGCCTTTAGTATGAACAAGGCTTGTCAGTTTATGGCAGCACCTCTGGAAGTACATTGGTCAGTTGTTCGTCACATACTACGATATCTTAGTGGTACTTTGTCTCATGGTTTGCTGTTGTCTCCATCCATTTCAGACTAGAAATTCTCCCTTTAAGCTTATAGTGATTCGGATTTGATGAGTGATCCGGATGATAGGAATTCAACTTCAGGAATGTGTATATTCATTGGTCCTACTCTTGTCTCGTGGAGTTCCAAAAAGCAGTCGTTGGTAGCTCGCTCGAGTGCTGAAGCTGAGTATCGTGCGTCGGCACACTCGACATCGGAGTTATTATGGATTGAATCCCTTCTCAATGAGTTGGATATCTCATTTCACACTCCAACTCTGCTGTGTGACAATATGAGTGTTGTACTCATGTCTCACAATTCGATTCTGCACGCGAGGACCAAACACATTGAACTTGACATACATTTTGTGCGTGAACGAGTGGTGTCCAAGAAATTGCAGATTCAACATGTTCAACACTAGCTCAAATTGCTGACATGTTGACTAAGCCCTTAGGAACTGTAGCATGCCAGGATTTACGTACCAAAATCAAAGTCGCATGTTCAGCACTTCCCTCAAATTGCTCACTTAGATAGTATATGTATTAGAGTCTTACTTGTATGAGCTGGAATAGTGAGTCCTACGTGGCAATCTATATAAAAAGGTTACTGTACTATTCTATTGGATAATCAGAATACTTTTCACTTGTTCATCATCTTCTACTTCATCTTCTTTAAACTTCTGCAAATTCTGCAGAAGATGAATCCTTCATCCGTTTGAACTTTAACATTTCTTAACTTAATAATAACATTCTCAAATTTTTTTAAATGTTGTTAAAAAATTATTAAAATGACATGATAAATTATAATTGATCGATCATTTTTTATTAGAAATGCGGATAAACGAGTATATGTATGTGTACTTAGATATCTATAGGGTATAGATACAAACGTTGATGTCCACGGATGTATGAACCCGTTTAAGAGTATTTTTTTAACCGCGGGCTTAAGGACGGGTCCTATAGTAGTCTGCATAAACTCTGCTCATTGTCATCTCTTTATTATCTATTAGATATAGTTTGATTGAATTTATATGTATTTTATTAATTTTTATATGAATCAAGTGATTAATTAACTCTGCTTAATAGATGAATCATTTGAAAAAATTCAAATTTAAAACTAAAATGAAATAATTTTTTATTGAAATTTACTTATTACTAAACCAAACTCTGAATTATCTTTTAACCTTTCCTCTAAAAATCCAATTTCTTGAAAAAAAAAACGTTTTAGAGGGATAATTTGACATTGTATGCCATGTCAATACTTAGTGCATATTAAATATGTCATGTTAACAAGTTTTCATTTTTATTTTTTATTTTAAATTTTTTTAATTTTTTTAATATTTATTTTTTTACAAATTTCAGAAGATAGTGATGAAGATCTATTCGAAGTTCCAGATGTAGAAGCTACACAATGTCAAAGTGTTCATTCTGAAGCAACAAATCAAAACAGTAACAATAATCAAAGTAATGTAACGGATCCTCAACTTCAAGCCGGAAGGCGCCGTCGAGGAAGAAATCCGGTCGATAAAGAGTATAGACGACTCAAAAGGTATGTATATAAATACATACTAGTTCATTAAATTTATTAAATAATTAATGTATTTAAACAATATATGTATATATATATATTTAATGAATTTAATAAGGGAACTTTTTTTTATAAATAAGATCTGATGAAAGATAACACAAATTTTAGCTATGTATGTGAAATTCATCTTCCAAATAACAACATTTAATTTAACGACTCGATTCGTAAATGTTACATTCAGATTGCTAAGGAACAGGGTCTCTGCTCAACAAGCCAGAGAAAGAAAGAAGGTGTATGTGAATGAGTTAGAATCAAGAGCTAAAGAGATGGAAGATAAAAACTCGAATTTAGAAGAACGAATTTCAACTTTGATCAATGAGAACACCATGCTCAGAAAGGTAACAGAACCTAAAATGGGTAATTGTTTTATCACTATATAATAATTATCATGTTAAATGAAAATTTATTCGATGTTATTTACTTGTCCAGGTTCTTATGAACACTAGACCCAAAGTTGATGAGAGCAATGAAGGTTAATTTGTAACATCTCTAAAATGATAGTAATTTGCTATATTTAAAAATGTGCAATTGTTTAATAGTATTATGTTGAAGTAAGAATTTGGAAAATGAGAATTATGATTAATTTAAATGAATTTTAATTGTATTTTTGACTCTACATTTTCTCAATTTAGTGATTTTGAATTTATTGAGTTTCAAGAAATTTTAGTCTTCATATTTACTCCAATTTTGAAAATTCTAGTTTTTTGGCTCGTGAGTGCTACTGGATCAAGCTTACACACAAGTGACTCTGTTTAGAAGGAAGGAAGGAATTTTGTTTGTAGGTAATCCCTCTTGTGTTCTATGTCTTATGTGCTTATTTTTGAATGCATAAAAGTTATTTGAATGTTTGAATGCATATACATGATCATAAGACTATCTAGAAGTCTTCAGATTGTTGTTTTTGTTACATTAAGGGAATCTTTAAGTGAGTTTTAGTTTTTAATTTTTTAAAGTATTTTGTAAATTTATTTTTAAAAACAATTTTTAAAAAATAAAATAAAATATATTTGGTAATCATACTCTTAAAAATTGTTTTAAAATTCACAATATTATGAATTTGTCATTAATAAAAATGGTACCATTTTTTATTATTTTTCTCTTAATTTTTAAAACTAAAAAAATTAAAATATCTAAAAATCTATTTCAGTTTTTTTAGTATTTAAAACTCTAAAATAAATAATAATTTTAAAAAATGGAATAATGTGTTAATTTTCCTAACTAAAGTCAAGATTATACAAAAATAGTAGGTAAACAGGCAACAAGCGGATCAATATTTTTTTTTGGTTGACAAAATCAATTCTCTTAAAAATTACATTTATTGTTTTATGAGATACAACATTGTTATGCATGAGCCTTTGTATTCTCTGTAAAAGATCTCATTGTTTCTGGTGATAAAAAATTAGATGTGTCAAAGGCAAATGGTATGAAAATATATTGATTATCAAAATACACTTTCTCATACTTGCCTACTTTACTTGATGTGACTTTAAGAGTTGCTTGTCTTACAACAAATCCTCCAGTCGTCAGTCCTACTGGTAGAGAAACCTCGGTCAAGTCTACACAAGCATGTTTCCCTCCTACCCACCCGCACACTAAAACATTTGATGGCCTAAGTGTCGATCTACACTCTTTTGGATTGATTAATAAATTCACAAACGTTTTTTTCATAGATACCCCAACATGCTGAAATATACCAAATAAGACATCCCTAACAAAGTCATGTCGACATTTGAACCTTGAAAGCTCCTTATAATGAATGTCGTGTTCCCCAAATGTATCCAAACACGCCTTACGGAAAACAGGAAAAACCTCATTAAGAGAAAATAAGAGAATCATAGGCCAAAATTTAAGGATGATACGATACTCCACCGGGGACATATGTTGACCTAGACCATCAATAGGGATAAAAATGAGAAAATCTTGAGCATGTGCTGCTTGCAAACAACCAAAAACTATTTTCTATCTTGTGGTCATGTGATGATAGTTCGTCATTGCATGAAATTTGGCGAGAATAGAAGAAAAACAAGCGAAAGATGAGTCAAAAGAAAGAAGAAAGACCCAAGAACGAGGGAAAATAGCTAAGTGTGAAAGAATGGGACTTAGTGAAAATTCAGGTGAAAAAGGGAGCTTTTTGGCGCAGCTACTGGAATAACCATGTGCAACATCGCGCGCGCGATAGGGATGTATTAGTTACATCGCGCGCACGATACATATATTACGAGCGCGATAATGGCTTTTTTTGACGTGTTCTAAGCTATTTTTAAGGAGAATTTCTACAATGTTACAAGGGTTACGAATTTTGGCACTTGGAGCACGATTTTACAACATCAAAGGGTGATTTCGAGAGCATTGAAGGCCAATCCTTCAAGGGAATTCATATGTTATTCTCTTTATTTCTATTGGTATTGTAGTTTTAACTATGAGTAACTAAACTCCTTTAGGTTAGGTTGTGTGACATGAACCTTTTTCAATCTTTTGGATTATATGTTGATTTGACTTTGTATGAATTCTTTGAACTATAATTTTATTCAATTTCTTATCGATCTTAATGATTTTTATTCGAGATACTCTGTTAAATTGATATTGGACACATACAAATTACTGACACTTATCCTATGTGTTGGACATAGGGCAATTGTTCTGCACATCGCCTAATCTTGCTTACGCTGGTGGACTAGGAATAGGATGCTCAGAGTAGTGATTAGTGAGTTATTTTGTGAGAGATCGATTATAGTGTCTTTGTTAATTCTTCATGAGATTATAGGGATAAGATCATCCATACAATACATCATACGTCAACAAGAGAGAATTAGGGGATTTGATATACAACCTGACTGTCTTAGCCATTTTGTTTAAGTCTCTTATTTTGTTTTTCGCTGTGCAACCTGAAAAATCCCTATTTACTGTTTTCTTTTACATTGCACAATTATTGTCTTGTTCAAACACAATCCCTGTGGATTCGATCTTTTATTACTACGACACTATTTGTATACTTGCGTTTGCGATGGAATTTCGCAAAAAATACAGGTTTATATTTAATACTTAAGGGATCAGACTTGAAAATCTCTCGAACATATTTGTGTGTTATTTTTCGTTAAAAGTAAGGGTGGTCGTCGAAATTAACACAAACTTTTGGGACGACGTTGTGATTTCTCGAGAATAAAGAAACATAAAGAAAGATAAGACAAAATGGAAAGGTAAGATAAAGTAAAAGGCTTGAAGTTAAAATGACTTGAAATTAAAATGCAGAAGAAGTAAAGTTTGCTGAAAAGATAAAGGAAGTCGAAATAAAGTGCAAGGAAACATAAAGGCAGTCAAAATAAAGAAGGGTTTAAATGCATAAAAAGAAAGACATTTTAATATAAAAATGCTAGGATGTATTAAATTGGTGGAACGCATACGTACACTTTCCTCACTCCTTTCTCATAGCGTAGGTACTTTGAGTGTAGTGGAAATGTGTACAATTTGCGGACCCCTTATAAAATAAACCTAAGTTTCTATATATACAAGTCTAAAATAACTATACAAGACTACTAAACTATCTCCATGATGACACGTCTTTAGATCATGTAATGGCTTTCTCCCTGACGTGCCCCCCGTTCTAAATAACCATCAACGCTGATGTAGTAGTTCCCACCTTGTTCCTTCTTTTGAATATTTCAACTGATTTGTTGTCTCCAAGAACTAAAGACCCTTGTCGAAACCTTCGACGTTGACCATGTTAAGGCAACATGTCTCGACTTATCGTCCATTGTAGTGACAAACTCTTTGCCAATGTGACGTTGTGTCCAGTTTCACTATGCGGCTAGTATAGCATAGTACTCAATTTCACTAAATCCCCATGTTTTTTATGTTTTTCGACCATACCACCTCCGACCAGCATCACCTTGGGTGATATCCGACCTTGAGTCATGTTGACTCGTTCTATTTTTATCTCCCACGTGACATATTTATGGCTAGCCTCTGAAAACTTGCCATTAATAGTTAAGTCAAAAAATCCAAATTAACAAATTGCCCCCCAAAAGGCCATGATTCGATTTCCATCAAACAAGAGAGACGTGGCCTTTTTTATCAAATTTTTTTTACGTCGTTTCATTTTTGCTAACGTCATCATTACACTTTTCGGCTCATTGTCACTTCCAAGAGATTCGCTCAGAATCTCATCATTGCTCCTAATTCCTAGGAAGACGTGGGTTTTCACGTTTGCACTAACTACTCTCACTCACCATTCATACTTGCATCGAAAACCCACACAAACTCTTTAGTTGCTCCCACGCCGGTGTCTGGTGTCAGATTTCATGCATGCATTGAAATCTATAAATAGCTTCCCTCAACTCTTTTCTTTCTTTTCTTTCATTTTGTCTTTCTGCATTCACATTCTTCTTCGCAGAAAACACGTCAAACCCTTTTTTGCCACTTTCGTTTCAGAAAACCCTTTTTCATAATGACCAAAAATAAGGTTTATTTCAGACCCACCACTGGTAACAATCCATCGGCCTTTGAGATTGTTCCTTCTGAACCCAAAGAGGTTAAGCATTTCATTAATGAGCCTTCTTCTGATAGCAACAAGATTGCCATATGGCGAAAATAAATGTTGATTCCTTACTCCATGGATAATCAACTCTACGCCTTTGTTGGGCCGTGCCCATCTAAGCGCTCCCAAGCTCAAAAGGTTACTCACCTCTTTCCAGAATACGTGTTCACGATGCCTTTTGCATTTGAGCGAAAGACTTTTGACCTATCTTTTAAGGTCAGACCTGGTTGTGTCTTTCGATTAGCTCCTACGACTCTAACAAAAGAATAATTGGCACGACTCGACAAGGTTCAAGCCAGGAAGAAGAAACACTGGGAAACTATAGGTATCTATGATATGGTTAACATGTCTAGAGCTGGCTCTAAGTACAACCCATGCATGATGTTGGCCTCGCTTTTCTTTTGGGAAGGTTCGATGAACACTTTCCAGCTGCCTTGTGGCATGCTGATGTAAACCATCTTTGACGTTGCTTCCATTACAAGTCTGAACCCCGTGGGTACCGTTTTTTGTCCGACACTAAAGACTTATCATCAATTTACCATTCGACTCCCTACTTACAAGAATTTTATTTCTGACAACTATGACACTGCCAGTCTGAATGTCTCTAACCAGGAGCATATCGCTTTGTTGGCGTTTTGGCATCTTGTAACGACTTTGCCATCTTGGCATCTTTTAATACCATGGTGGCATATTAGTGCATTACTCTTGATTAATTCAAATCTCTTGTAGCATAGGTCTATACCGTTTTAGGTACTTACCATTTACTCTAAGAACTCGTTTGTCCGCAGACAGTTCTTCGATTTTATAAGCGGTGTTTGAAAACACTTGAAGAATTCAAAATGGTCCTTCCCAACTTGGGGACCATTTTCCTAAGGTTCAATCCTTTTAATCTATAGGCAAAATAAATTTCCAAACGTAATCTCCACTTGAGATTATTTTAGACTTTACCTTCTTATTATAGGCTTTAGCAATTCGTTTTTTTTGTCGTATTAACGAATCTAATGTTGCTAGCCTTTCTTCGTCCAAATCAATCATTTTGTTTAGCATCATATTCCAATATTGGTCGGATGAAATTTCGTGTTGACGTTGAATTCGGAATGATTGTAAATAAATCTCTAAGGCAACACAGCTTCATGGCCGTAGGCCAATCAAAATGGTGTTGTTGCAATTTCCTCTTTTGGAGACGTTCGATAAGCCTATAGGACTTGATCTAACGTTCGATGCCAATTTTTTGAATTCTCCCCAACATGTTTCTTGATCAAGATAATAATGGTCTTGTTAGCAGCTTCAACCTGCCCATTTGCCTGAGCATAATAAGGCGTTGAAGTTAACAACTTAATTCCCATTTTTGAAGCAAATTCTCGCATCTTTCAACCAATAAACACTGACCATTGATCAGTCGTAATAGTTTCAGGAACTTCATATCTGTAGATAATATTCTTTTCAATAAACTCAATTATGGCCTCTTGATCAACTTTCACTAAAGGGATTGCTTCGATCCACTTTGTAAAGTAATCAATACCGACCAATATGTATTTCTGGCTTTTAAAGGACGTAGGTCAAATTTCGCCAACGCGGTCCAAAGCTCATCCTCTAAATGGCCAAGGTTTCACTATTACATGCAACTCACCTGCAGGAATATGTTGTATGCCTAAGTGAACTTGACATTCTTGGCAACCTTTTGCAAAATCCATACAATCCTTAAGCACGGTAGGCCAATAAACACCCTAGCGACATGATATTCATTTCATCTTGTGCCCCACTTGATGGGTTCCACTATGAGTGTTCGACACAACCAGATATGCCTCTTCTTCACTAAGGCACTTGAGAAAAACTCCTTCAGCTGTCTTCTTGAATAAATCATTTCCACTGATTACATAACTCAAAGCTTTATACTTGACCTTTCGATCTGTTGACCCGACTTGTTCTTCAAATAATCAAATATGGGTTTTCTCCATTGATTTCTAGGTAAATCTTCGATGATGCAGATCTCGAAGTTCTCTGCATCCACCGATCCTAACTTAGTCAATGCTAGATCTGATGGAGAGAGCCTCGTTGCTCGTACTCTTTCTCGAACTTCAATCAAGTTCTCCAACTTATCCTTTGGCACTTTATACCCTGAGGAAATCTATGTCAATTTGTTTTCCTCGTGATTCTTATGCCTGGGAATATGTTGAATATCCACGAAGTCAAAACATTTTATCAGCTGATTCACTATCACAAAATACATGATCAAGTTTTTCTTGATACATCTGTATTCCTTCGTGATTTGTTTCATGACTAACTCATAATCTCCTCTGACCTTGACTCGCTTCGCCCCTAAATCTAATAAGATTTCAAGGCCAGCTATTAAGGCTTTATATTAGGCTTCATTATTGGAGAAAACACCTTCAATGATAAAATTGAACTTTGTTGGCACTTTGTTTGGTGAGGTGATCAACACCCCGACACTAGTACCATTTTTATGGATCGAATCGTCAAAGTATAACTTCCAAGGTTCAGTCTCTAAATAGTTTAAAGATGTTTCGACCACTGGATGGTCTACAATCAAGTCTGCGACTACTTTCCCTTTCATGGCCTTTAAAGGCACATATGTAAGGGAATATTCAGTTAAAGCTAGTGCCCATTTTCCAATTCGACTATGCAAAATTGGTTTAGACAACATATGTTTAATAATACCAAAATGAGAAGATACATAAACATCAATTGGTTTATATATTGCTTTAACTTTATATAAGAAAAGTACAAACATAGGCACATTTTTTTGACCGGACTATACCTAGTCTCTGCATCATTTAAAGCTCGACTGAGGTAATATATGGCTCTTTCGACGTCATTATTGTCCTCTTGGGCTAACATGCTCCCTATGGTCAAGTCTGATGCAAAAATGTACAACCTTATACATTTATTCCTAATAGGTGGGGACAAGATATGAGGATTTTCTAGATATTCCTTAATTCGGTGAACACCTGCTGATGCTCAGATTTCCACACGAACTCTTACTTTTTCAGGCGGAGCAGTGGTGAAAACATCCAAACTTTTCCGCTGAGGTTCGATATGAACCTTCTCAAAAAGTTGATCTTTCCCTAAAGAGATTGCAACTCCTTCTTTGTCAACGATGGCTTCGTCTCTTTGATGGCCTTGGTTTTTCTTTGATTTATCTCGATCCCCTTCTTGTGGACCACAAAGCCAAGAAAATCCCATGCCTCCACACAAAAAGCACATTTAAGGGGGTTCATTTTCAGACCATATTTTCTCATTCTTTCGAACGAATGTCTAAGATGGTCGAGATGACCATTTCCCGACATAGATTTAATGGCGATATCGTTAATGCATATCTGCATGAATGTTTTAATAGAGTCATGAAAGATAAATTTCACCACCTGTCGCATCGCTGCGAAGAGGGGCCGACAAAGACAGAAGAGTCGCCACCGTTAGTTATTTATCCCAAAGAGAGGAAAAGGAAACGATCAGAGAAAACCCACGAAAAGGGAATAAGACAGGTCATCGCAACCAAATCTCGGATTCGGGAGTCGGTTACGCAAGGGAAGGGTATTAGCACCCCTCACGTCCGTCGTACTCGACGGGATCCATGCTTGTTGTCTAATTTAAAAGGGTGTAAAACTATCTAAACTACAGGCTCACGAGGGGAAAAGAAAAGAAAAATGACTCGATAGAGCATCGCCGCTCTATGCCTACGTATTCCCTTGTGCAATGGGAAAGTCAGAGTCAACGTAGTTCGGAAAACTACGGGTGCAGGTGGAGGAAGGTTGCTCGCCAAGACATCGCCGTCTTGTGCCTATGTATTCTCGTCTGGTATGAGAAATCAAAGCAAACATAGTTCGAGCTGACACGACCGCTAGTTGGTTCAGTGTTTTAAACCGAGTAAGGTTAAACGTTCGTTCTAGCAGTTAAGTGTATGTTGCTCGACCATTAGAGACTTAGGAGTTACCTGTTTGCGGTAGAACCAAGAGTTAGCAAAACTTTCTTTATGAAAATGATTTTCCATTAATCCCGAAGGACAAAAAAGGTTTGATGTTTTTGTTTTTTGTGTTTTTTAGACAAAGAAGTGAATTAAGTTATGGTTTGAAACTCATATCGCACTAAAGACTATGACTCGAGAGCGAATGCATCGCATATCGCCCAAAGGGCATACACTAAACACTCTAGATAGTTGAGTGGAATCCACCCAACCATCATTCCTCAAGTACTTAAGGCTCGTAGCATACGACACAAATTGTCCTTTATTAAGTGTTTTGAATTGTTTAGGAGATGAAAAGAGAAAGACCCAAACTAAGGGGAAACTGGACCCTAAAGTTGTCATACACAATGCTCCTAAGGTTGGGATGAAAGGGAAGAACTACCCTAATATTGTCATGCATAAGATTGAACACCTAATGTCTCTCCTACTCCCATCCTGAACAGAGGAACTAGGAATCCTAGGGGGATCATGACACTAGGCCAAGTAAACACTAAATAATTCACTCACAAATGAAATGAGAAAGAAAAGAAATTGATTGGAAATTCTCAAATTTTCAGACAAATTTGAGGCACTCATTAGTTTTAGAAATTCTCAAGACAACCCTCACTCTAAGAATAATGCTAAGCACCTCACTAAATGCTAGACTGATCCTAAAGTGGAGATTCATAAACAAACTCTCAGTTGTGCTAATACCAAAACTCTCACATCCCAGATCTGCAGCTAGTTCAAAGAAAACAAATCTAACAATAGGTGAAACCCAATCAGGCCCATAGCACCTCAAGCAGGAAATCAGTAGACTCAATGGTATGTTAATATAGATCCAAACTTCCTAGCAGCAACTTCAATAGGCCTTGAATGGTCTATCATCATGAGTTCCACACAAGTCAAATCCAAATTCAAACTAAACAGTCAAACCAACAAAATGTCCTCCAAAGGTCTAGCCAGCACATAACTGCCTTAAACCCTCATGATAGTCACCCCAATTAGTTATCCCTCTAAGCCTCTCAAACATGAAAGAACAATTTCAACACAAATCCCAACAGCAAATCATACATGGTGTAGGTTTCACATATTTTTGACAACATACTTAACAACTTTAATATGACAATGTACAAACCAATCTCAACCACAAAAGAACATATGACAATGCATACTAGTGAACTCAGTTCTTAGGCATCAGACAAAGACAACAAAAACCTGACCTGAATATACCAACAACCAACTTGAACCAATCAACTGAAACCTGAACAACCTAAAGCCCCAATTTTAAAGGTATGGAACTAGCACTAAGCAACAACAATATTCTGACATCATAATACCAAGGAAAACTGACACAAAGAGTCAGCCACTCTAAGCATCTCAGCATAAGTTAACAGGTTCAAACCTAATACCACCTCTAGCAGTGACAAATGTAAATAACAAGGCAGCAGTTAAAGAACAAATCTAGGATAAAACTAACAGGCTTTGCTGTGGAAACATTGGTTGACATCAACCAGCATAAACATTAACATCACAATGTCAAACCTAAACCTTCACCAGCCAAATCACCCCAACTAGACACAAGGCACCTAGATGAAATCTGAATGACTGAAAGCAATCCTGACAAGGACTCTACATGGTAAACCTCTCAACAGTGTGTGGACAGCAAATAGAACAACTAGATAAATTCCACACCATGTCATCAATGCTTGACAACAATACTAGTCTGAGTTCAAGCAACACCTCCTTGATAAACTAACAGGCTTCAAAAGGTTAACAATCACAATCCTCATGACACAAACCTGGTGACAACCTCACCTCCAAACCAACACTCTTAGATGGCAATCATAGCATGAACCTATTCTTAAAAAAGAGAACCAAACTCTGATAACAGCTGAGCCTGAGTTGACAAACTCTGTTCATACATTGACAATATAGTGATCACTTGAACATGTCAAAATCCAATTTAAACCAACCAATAAAATACTTAACAGCCTGAAAGCACTAAACTAGCACAAAGTAGGGTCGTGAACCTCACATCACAACCCCAAGGCCAGATGTAAACCAACATAAAGGGTCAAGAACCCTAGGCATCTCAACAGAGGTGATGGATCTAACCTCTAACAGCAGCCCCTAAGCCAAAAATCCTAATGCAGACTATTCTAAGCTGAACTGATCCAGAAATGAACAAGGTCAAGCCTATGATTATGAAGTACCTCATTCTGATATTAAAATGCCAAGTCAAGTTAGTACACACTTAAGCAAAAAGTTGATAACTCAAAATGAATTATCATGAGTTGACCAACCCCAACTCAAGACATCCTTTTAGCAGTGGGATTTCAAACACGGTGACATTCCCATTTGTCCTAAAACTTGTTTCATTCACACATGATAGGACATTTTCTTTTAAATAGGTTTTATCATGAGAAATACATTTGACAGCAATGAATACCAACTCAATCATAACAATGTCACAAAATACCACCTGTTTCAACAACACACATCCACACTTTTACCAATGTTAGCACACACATGATTGCCTTGAGCTGTTGTCTAACAATAGAACCAACAATTTTATAACCAAAAATCTCTAGCACTTAACAGGAAGAACGTGGCACTTTTGTAACCACAACAAGCTTTACATAACAATATCAAATCCATACTTTAAGTGAAAGTTAACAAACTTCATAATAGTTTTTGACAGTATTGTAAGTTTGAACATGACAATGTTAACATCTATTTAGCAAACCAACAAAACATAAACACGTGATGCAATGATAATGAAGAGGTTAAAAACAACATACCTCTTGCAGTCCTCCTTGAGCAAGCTAGCAGCAAGAGCAATACCCTCCATTGAGCTTTCTTCCTTTTCCAACAACAAGTGACTTTTTGAGATAGTTTGAGCACACAAGCCTCCAACTGTTTTTTGAAGTCTTAGACAGTTAAAAAAACCAAAAGGGAAGGTGTTCAAGGTGTCCAAGGAGTCCAAGCTGTTCTAGGCAGTGAGTTTTGCCGATTTATGCAGGAAAGTCAATGTTCATGGTGTGGGGAGTTGACTTTTTGAGTTATGGTGTTTTTGGCTGGTTTAATGGTTGCAACACCTTCTAAACATGATTTTGAGGTTGTGTGTATGATTTTTGAGGTGATTCTATGGTTAAAAGGGGTGCTGGTATGCAGTTTGCACCAGACAGTTTTTTGGTGTTTTTTGGAGGAATTCAAAGTTCAAATTCTGGTTTCTCTTGCAACCGTGGTGGCTAGGGTTTCCTCAGCTGCTCTTCAGCTTAAATATGATGTGAAAAGAAGATTTTGTGGAGTTTTACTGTGGTGAAAGATCAATGGACAGATTTGCATTTTCATGGTGATTTTTGAATCAATGGTTGATCATGAAGATGGTACAGCAGCTGCTGCTAGGGTTATGCCGTAGTTGGACAAAGAGTGGTTGCTTTTGTGTCTTCTAGTAACAGGATGGAGAGAGGTGTTGTATTCTGACAACTTAGTTTTTGGTAAGAATTTCAAAAATGAAACAAATGGTACATGCTTGTGTTGGTTCATTTTGGGAAATGTTTGGTGTGCTCCAAGGTCAATACCATGCGCATGGGATTTTGATTCAACATGTTGCATGACAGAAATGCAAGGTTATGCCAAAATATCTTGTAACACATGCATTGAAAATATGCTTAAACCACCAACTTTGGGGCAATATAACTTTGTGCACAAAACTCCATTTGTTTAGATTTTATGCTCAAATGAAAGAGGGCATGGAGTAGAACAAATTTCATTTTGGTGGAAGTTCCATTTCATCATTGGAAGGACATGAAATTTGAGGTTGAAATGCATTTCAAGCAAGCTGCCTACAAATAACTTAGAAAAAAAATTCTAATTATGAATTTTGGCTTATTTTTCCTCAACTTTGCACATCCATAACTTGAGCTTCACAAATCATATTGAGGACTTCTTGGGCTTTTTGGAAAGCTTGTAACATGCTCTACAACTTTAATTTCGGACAAAGTTTCATTTGACATCAAGAGCTTGATGGAATTTGGCTTGCAAAATGGTGCAAAAATCTGTCCAAACTTGATAGTTTTGAAGTCATTGAAATCCCCAACTTTGAGGGATCATAACTTGAGCTCCAAGTATCATATGATTATGAATTGGTACTCAAACGAAAGCTTTAAATACAAGGAACAACTTTGATGTTTGAGCCAAGTCCATTTGAAACCTTGATCATGAAAAAAAAGGCCTTGAAGATGACTGCTTCAACCATGAAACTTTCCATAAATGGAAAGTTTCTAAAACCCTAATTCCCCAAAATAGCAAATTTCAACAATTCTTGATTTTTCATGATTCCCTTGACTTTTCTTGATCAAATTCCATCCATTGGCCATATTGAACTTAAGGATCATGATCTTGACCTCAAAAAGTCAGGAGTTGACTTTTTCACTGCACAGTTGACTTTTTGCCCAAATCTCCTGATTTTTAATTAATTGATCAATTGAAACTCTTCTGATTAAAATTGATGGTCAATCTCTCATCCACAAACACCTTAGGACATATGGAAGACCATGGAAACAAGTCTTGCTCCCAAAATAAAATTTATCCTGATTAAAAGTGAAACCCTAATTTCATCCTTTTTGCCTATGCATTGTGCAGATGAACTGAGTGACTATTCCAACTTCATAATGACCTTTGAGGCACTCAACAAGCCCCTACCTCATGATTACACCAATGATAAATCTTCATGGACCCCTTGAAAACCTTCTGATGGTTCTTTGATAATGTTGTGGCACACCTCTCCTCTCTAGGAGCTCTGATAACTTCATGATGATGATAACCACATAACAACCTCTACCAATGCCTCTGCTTGAGCTTGTGGTCAATAAGGCTCTCCTCTTGAATAGGACATATACAAACACTTGATCTCCTGTAAGAACTATACTATGCAAATGCAAAAATGCTAAAATGCAATGAAACATAAGCGAAAGATTAAGAAAAGAGGTTGGTCAATATTTGGGGTACAACAGCTGCCCCTATTCAAACGACTTGGACCTGAAGGGATGAAAAGAGAATAGCTTTCAAACATTCGAGGTAAAAGACAGTTGAATACCAAAGAACCCAGAAATTTGACAACCGCAGAATGAAACTAAAACTGAATAAACTTGTTTACTGGAACAGAAATCCTGAGGAAACAAAGTGGTATCTGATAGTTGTAACGACAATAAGTTAACTGGTTATCAATTAGAAAACATCGACCCGTAGGTGGAAGAAACCTCTGACCTCACCGTCAGGCATCTATTAAATAAAAGCGAGCACCGCGCCCGAAGGCCTGCCCAAACCAAAGTTGAGAAAAACATCTGACCTCGCCGTCAGGCATTGACATCAAGTGGAAGCATCTGACCTCGCCGTCAGTCATCAATATCAAGTAAAACATCTAACCTCGCCATAAATCATCAATATCAAGTAAAAGCATCTGACTTCACCGTCAGGCCTCGACATCAAGTCGGTAAAAGCATCTGACCTCGCCGTCAGACCTCGATATCAAGTCGGTAAAAACATCTGACTTCGCCGTCAGAACTCAACATCAAATCTGTAAAAACATCTGACTTTGCCGTCACCCTCAAAATCATCTGACTTCGCCTTCAGAACTCAACATCAAATCTGTAAAAACATCTGACTTTGCCGTCAGCCTTCAAAATCATCTGACTTCGCCGTCAGAACTCAAAATAATCTGACATCGCCGTCAGCTCTCAAAATAATCTGACTTCGCCGTCACTTCCCAAAATAATCTGACTTCGCCGTCAGCTCTCAAAATAATCTGACTTTGCTGTCAGCACTTAAAATAATCTGACTTCGCAGTCAATTTCTCAAAATAATCTGACTTCACCGTCAGTTCTCAAAATTATCTGACTTCGCCGTTAGTTCTCAAAATCATTTGACTTCGCCGTCAGCTCTTAAAATAATTTGTCTTCGCCGTCAGTTCCCAAAATAATCTGACTTCGCTGTCATATCCCAAAATCATCTGACTTCGCCGTCATATCCCAAAATCATCTAACTTCTCCGTCAGCTCTCAAAATCATATGACTTCGTCGTCAGTTCTCAAAATCATCTGACTTCGCTGTCAGTTCTCAAAATAATCTGACTTCGCCGTCAGTTCTCAAAATCATCTGACTTCGCCATTAGTTCTCAAAATCATCTGACTTCGCCGTCAGCTCTCAAAATAATCTGACTTCGCCGTCAGTTCTCAAAATCATCTGACTTCACCGTCAGTTCTCAAAATCATCTGACTTCGCCGTCAGCTCTCATAATCATCAGACTTCGTCGTCAGTTTTCAAAATCATCTGACTTCGCCGTCAGCTCCCAAAATCATCTGATTTCGCCGTCAGTTCTCAAAATAATCTGACTTCGCCATGAGTTCTTAAAATAATCTGACTTCACCGTCAGTTCTCAAAATCATCTGACTTCGCTGTTAGTTCTCAAAATCATCTGACTTCACCGTCAGCTCTCAAAATAATCTGACTTCTCTGTCAGTTTCCAAAATAATTTGACTTCGTCGTCAGTTTCCAAAATAATTTGACTTCGTCGTCAGTTCCCAAAATCATCTGACTTCGCTATCAGTTCTCAAAATCATCTGACTTCGCCGTCAGTTCTCAAAATCATTTGACTTTGCCATCAGTTCTCAAAATCATCTGACTTCGCCGTCAGTTCTCAAAATCATCTGACTTCGCCGTCAGTTCTTAAAATAATCTGACTTCGCCGTCAGCTTTTAAAATCATCTGACATCACCGTTAGTTTCCAAAATCATCTGACTTCGTCGTCAGTTCTCAAAATTATCTGACTTCGCTGTCAGCTCTCAAAATCATCTGGCTTCGCCGTCAGGCATCTGTTAAATAAAAACAGGCATCGAACTCAAAGGCCGGATCTATAACAATTGATCATCTGCTAATCCAAGCAGGCATTTGCTAAATAAAAGAGAGCATCGAACCCGAAGGCCTGATTAATAACAATTGATCATCTTCTAATCGAAGTAGGCTTTCGCTACATAAAAGCAAGCATCGAACCCAAAGGCCGAATCAATAACAATTCATCATCTGCTAACCCAAGCAGGCATTCGCTAAATAAAAGCGAGCGTCGAACCCGAAGGCCAGATCAATAACAATTGATAAGAACGTCTAACATCACCGTCAGTCATCTGTTCATAACAAAACAGGCATCGAACCCGAAGGCCGGATCAATAACGATTGATCATCTGCTAATTCAAGCAGGCATTCGCTAAATAAAAGCGAGCATCGAACCCGAAGGCCGGCTCAATAACGATTGAGAAGAAAATTTGACCTCGCCGTCAGTCATCTGTTTATAACAAAATAGACATCGAACCCGAAGGCCGGCTTAATAACGATTGAGAAGAAAATCCGTCGATTCACCATCTGGGTGAAGAAATCCGTTGGGGAAATATGAACTTGAATAAATAGACTTTGTTGGAGAGAATGATAAGATGAACACATCTGTGAATGATTTTGCTAGAGACCTGGATACCACACAGGCTTGAGAAATATACTAATAATTGTTAGAGATACACCTCTAACAAAGAGGTAACAACCTGGCTTATGTTTCAAATGCACATATTTGAATATGGCATAATGCTTCATACGAAATGGAAATGCTACGCTTTGGGAGGATGCTATGCATGATGCAAATGCAAAGGAACCACTTTAGCAAAATAAATGCTAAAGAGAGGCAACCAAACTCCACTGGGGAAAGACTAGACATTCCTAGTACAAACGGGCTCATGCTGGGAATACAAGCCTGGGATGGCCTCCGAGAAAACTTCTGGGTAAAACTGCTCTGCTAAGCACAAATCCACTCCGTTGCGGATCAAAATCAAACTCTGCTGAGGAAAATGTCCCGGATGGCCTACCAAAATACAACTCTTCTGGGGAATTGACCACTCGGCTGGAGACAAAAACTCCATTCTACCGGGGAAATCAGCCCCTGGATGGTCTGCCAGAATATAACATTCCGGGGAACAGACAACTTTGCTGAGGAATCAAGGTAGACTGCTGAGGGATATTGAACAAGATTTACTGGGAGGATTATCCCACTCTCTCTCTCTGCCGAGGATGGAGATAAACAATCTCTGAGCTAGTCCCACTCTGTGGAGGAGAAAACTACTTCGCTGGGGATTAGGCAATGAGGGAATCAACATCGACCTCTGCTTGGGAAGAATGAGAAATAAACTCAACAATAACAACTTTCGCTTGGGGAATGAGTCAATGACCTAGACTCTATGGGGAAAGGAGCCAGTCATTCAGACTCTGTGGGGAAAACGGAATTTTGAATTCATTCCACTGCTGGGGATAATCCCACGCCTACTTGTTAGAGATGATCCTACTCTTCTAGAGATATCAATCTCGACCTGCTGAGGATATCCTTGATTGTACGGGGTTCCAACCTGCTGGGGAGAGACTGATCTCGACTGTATATTATCGTTTACGATATACTTCTGGTCTTGACATCTTCACTTTACAGGGATAGAGACGTAGCAACTCCACTGGATGTGCCAAGTGTGATTGGGCTTTAGGTTTACTGTGAAAGGTCAGGTACAACTGAGATTGAGAAATGCTCTATTTGGATACAGGTTTGACGTTGTTCAGGGGATAATTTCTATGACTTCCTGACATTCGTCTTGAACTTGAAGGGTGAATGAACCTGCTTGAATAACTCTGATAAGCTCTGAAGATATGGAGAGGAACAATTCCTTTGTTTCCAATTTTTCCCCAGCCTGTGGGACTTCTGTAAAACCTTCCTCGAAAGGAAACCTGAAATTTCTGTACTCTGACGGTTTGATATGGACTGCTTTAGCACTTTGAACCTCGAAGAGGTAATTCAAGTTAATTTCCCTTTTGGATAAGGATAACTGTTGTGCTCTTGGGGTGGCCTGCCCCGGTCCTTGAAATGACTTTGCCCCTGATTGGCTAATTTGTAAGTGTCTCTGACTTCTAGAGATTTACCGAATCTTGACCTGATTTCCCCATATTAACGGACCTTAGGAAATAGCGCCTTTAACTGGCCTTCGAGAGATTTGATGAATCTCGACCTGGTTTCTCCAGATTAACAAAATCTTGGAAAGATTGACTCCTCTTATGTGATCCTTTGGCATGCCCCTGCACGACGGAGCTCTCTGGGGTTTTGCATCTTAGCTCGATCAAACTTTGCATTGTAGAAGCTCTCCTGATGTCAAGTGCTTACTCGTGAGTAAAACAATTTGTTTTGCAAATGATAATATTAATGCAATGCACATGACAGTTTTAGTATCCAAGTCTGTTCACTGGAAAAAAGTTGTAACATAGTGAATGAATCACTTATTAGAATGTCAATATCATTATCCACAAGGTAAGAAGAATCCTTTTAGGAGTCAGTTTCGACGTGATCTTTACCGAAGTATGCTTTCGAAACAAATCTGCTTCAATTAGGACTTTTGAAGGTGGTAACATGCTCAGGTTCACGGTTTGAAAGAAAGGATATCAGGCTCGAAGTTCTGTTTAAACCCACCCATTCTCCTTGATGTTCTTCAATACTATATTCAGCTAATTCAACACAAGCATTCACCTCTCAAAGGTTGAATGATATGAGTGATGGTTCAGGAAACTACAAGTTTTTCAGAGTGACAGTCACTTGCTTTTTGTCTTTGGTTCCTGGAATCACACGACTTTCTTTTTTTGTTTTTCGGATTTCCCTATTTTTTCCTGGACTAACTCTTTTGAGTTTCTTTTGATTTCGAAGTCCAGCGGGATGCCCTGATTTTTGCCTAAGCCACTTGTTTTCAAGTTATTGACTTAGCGGGCTTTTTATTTTTTTTCCTTTTTCTTTTGATTGATTTTTTCGGGAACAAAATCGTGTGACACCAGCTTGTCTGACTTGTTGGAAGAATTGTGACTGTCTCACTCCTTGGATAACCACTGCGGTTCCTTAGGTACGACCTATACAGGTGTGATTGATCCTCGAACAGGAACACTCCCTTCTGCAATTTGGATGCTCAGTCAAATTAACTGACACCTACCCTACCCCAAGTTAAGATTGAGGATTTTTCATTTTCAGAAAGAAACTCCTACTACTAGGCTCAAAGCGGTTAACTAGGGATTAACTCCTTATCTCTCCGGTGTTTAAGGATTTGAAACAATGCATGTACATCATTAGCAGAGGTTTTATTCAAAAGCATACAATCGGAAGCTTTGTGTCTTTTTAACTTCGTCATCCTCCCTCGGATTCCGCTTAAACAAGTGTTTGACAATAATAAAAGCATTGAGTGAACATGAATGGATTTAATCAAAACAAGCATATTCAATTCATTATCATTATCAATTGAAAACAAACAAGTTCTACAGATAAGATTTGAAAATAAGTTCAAACTTAAACAGAAAAGAAACTAGAAATGCAAAGAAATGACATGATAAAAAGATTGCCAGCTTCGAGGATGTCTTCCTATTTGAACCTCTGGCTAGGGGAGGTGACCCTTGAAGTCTTCAAACTCAAACCGATGAGAGGTTGACGTGCATCCTCAATTTTCCTCCCGGAAAAGATATGTCCCTCTTGTTGATCAACTGTTGCACTTTGGCTTGAAAGGCTTCACAATCTTCAGTTGAGTGCCCCATGGATCCTCCATGATATTCACATTGTACGCTGGGGTTATACCTAGGAGGGTATGGCTCCAGCACCGGCTTGAGAGTCTTAGGCTCCACCAATGAGTTTTGAACCAGATGTGGCAGCAACTGACTATATGATATAGGAACTGGATGAAGAGGAGCATTCCTTCTTTCCAAGTTGTTGCGAGGCCTATTTTGATTCTGGCGCCGATAGTATCGTTGCTGACGAATATGAGGTTGTTGGCCCTGATTAAGGCATTCCTCACGTTCGGGCATTTTCATTCTCAGACTTTGCCTAGGAACAGGAAACAGTTGTGGGCATTGCAATACATACTCCTGACCCGATGCAGCTTCAGGGAAGAGAGCAAAAATATACACCTCTTTTGCAGTAAATGGAATAAGACCACCTGGTACGCTTATGCCGCCCGGCAGGAATTCAACTACCTCTGAATCAATTAAGTCCTGAACTTTGTGCTTAAAAGCTTTACAGTTCTCGATATTATGCCCCGGTGCCCCAGAATGGAAATCGCAACGGGCACTGGCATCATAGCCTGGTGGTGGCTTACCAGTAAGTGGAGCCAGAGTCTGAAGTTCAACCAATTGAGATTGAAGCAAAAGCTGTAAGAATTGAGCATAAGTCATAGGGATCTGGTGGAAGATTTTGTCGAGCTGTTTCGTCCTCTGAATACGCACCTTACTCTTAGCATTGTCCTGGCCAACAGGAGGTAGCTGCTGACGGGGAAAATTTGGGACCTCAGGTCGTGCAGGAGATCTTTGAGGCATCTCACGCCTTGGGATAGATTCCATAGATAGAGGTGGAACAACCATTTCAGCTGTAACTTCAGGCACCTAATCACCTTCCTTTCTTAACCTGTTTCTTATGACTTCTATGATCAGGCCCATCTGAGTCTTCAGTTGATGAACCTCCTCCCTTAGCATTTTCTGATCCTGACACAAAGCTTGCATGTCCACCATGAATTATCCCATCTGGCTTCGGACTTCCCTCAATTCTACTTGAATTTGCTCCATAGTCACTTCTGTCTTCCTAGAAAAGCTAATGTCTAGTTCCGAAGAAAAACCGGATCAGGATAACAAAACCTATCCTCGAACACCTGCTATGCAAATGAAATGCGAATTCCATGCAATGCAATATGAAATGCAACAAACACAGGATCAAGGTTGTTGTGCCGTTGACGGAGGTAAAACAACACTTCGCGTTGGCGAGAAAACCATATAGCACTTGTACAAGATCCCACTATAATTGTCCACAATGATAAGACAAATGGGTAGGATGAAGGTCAAGGTTTCCTGCAAACCCTCCCCCTCACAGGTATGAACTTATCTCCAACAAGGTCTGGCATCCTATGCGGTCGTCAGAGTCACAGACTTTCGAGAAACAATGATACGTTCACCATTTCTGGTTTAGCATCATTGTCTCACGAAGCGACCTCACTTAGCTGACTCCCAAATGAACGGTCTCCAGAGTCGACAGCTTTCAGATCCAACATCTCCGTCCTGACTAGCAGGATGAGACGTCATCAAAGAAAACCTCGTCTGAACGCGAATTTCGTGAGGACTAGTGCATGATGCCATACAGATCCATCACTACTTTCCACTTCTAATGCTAAGGTTATGCTCAAGCCTGGGTTTTGGCTTATCTCTCATTGGAACATCCCTACCCACAGCACAATAAAATGATATATATAATAATGCCGAAAGTAAAATGCAATAATAAAAATGCAAATGCAACACATATACACATATAAACACACGCAAAGACATAAACAAACAAGCGCTAGGATTGACTCGCATAGGGGACGGGAAAAAGTCCCCAGCAGAGTCGCCAGCTGTCGCATCGCTGCGAAGAGGGGCCGACAAAGACAGAAGAGTCGCCACCGTTCATTATTTATCCCAAAGAAAGGGAAAGGAAACGATAAGAGAAAACCTACTAAAAGGGAATAAGACAGATCATCGCAACCAAATCTCGGGTCCGGGAGTCGGTTATGCAAGGGAAAGGTATTAGCACCCCTCACGTCCGTCGTACTCGACGGAATCCACGCTTGTTGTCTAATCTAAAAGGGTGTAAAACTATCTAAACTACAGGCTCACGGGGGAAAAAGAAAAGAAAAATGACTCGATAGAGCATCACCGCTCTATGCCTACGTATTTCCTTGTGCAATGGGAAAGTCAGAGTCAACGTAGTTAGGAAAACTACGGGTGAAGGTGGGGGAAGTTTTCTCCCCAAGACATCGTCGTCTTGTGCCTACGTATTCTTATCTGGTACGAGAAATCAGAGCAAACGTAGTTTGGGCTGACACGACCGCTGGTTGGTTCAAGTGTTTTAAACCGAGTATGGTTAAACCTTCGTTCTAGCAGTTACGTGTATGTTGCTCGACCATTGGAGACTTAGGCGTTACCTGTTTGCGGTAGAACCAAGAGTTAGCAAAACTTTCTTTATGAAAATCATTTTCCATTAATCCCGAAGGACAAAAAAGGTTTTATGTTTTTGTTTTTTGTGTTTTTTAGACAAAGAAGTGAATTGAGTTATGGTTTGAAACTCATATCGCACTAAAGACTATGACTCGAGAGCGAATGCATCGCATATCGCCCAAAGGGCATACACTAAACACTCTAGATAGTTGAGTGGAGTCCACCCAACCATCATTCCTCAAGTACTTAAGGCTCGTAGCATACGACACAAATTGTCCTTTATTAAGTGTTTTGAATTGTTTAGGAGATGAGAAGAGAAAGACACAAACTAAGGGGAAACTGGACCCTAAAGTTGTCATACACAATGCTCCTAAGGTTGGGATGAAAGGGAAGAACTACCCTAATATTGTTATGCATAGGATTGAACACCTAATGTCTCTCCTACTCCCATCCTGAACAGAGGAACTAGGAATCCTAGGGGGATCATGACACAAGGCCAAGTAAACACTAAATAATTCACTCACAAATGAAATGAGAAAGAAAAGAAATTGATTGGAATAAATAATAAGCCACAAAGCACATGAAAAATAAAATGATAAAATAAAATGAAAATAAAATAAAAAGATGAAAAATAAGTTAACAAAATAAAATAATTTTTTTGGATTTTATGACATTTAAAACTATTTTTTAAAATAAATAAAATAAAACAAGAAATAATTAAAATAAAACAAAAAGAAATGAAATAAACAAATGCTAAAAAAGAAGGAAATGCGTCACCCAAGGCTTGAACTCAAGACCTTGGGGCTACAGGCTCAAAACATAGCCAATTCTACCACTTTCACGCGTGTGTGTTGCACCCCAAAATTTGCCCTCACAATACAAGACTTTGTGTTCTAAGAAGATTCACAAGGTTCACATATGTTGCACCCTAATTTTTGACCTGAAGACCCCACCTCCGTGTGCATCTTTTCTTACAGGTTTTCATTATGCTCTAGTATACGTGTTTATCAGGACTAACGGGTGTGCGCAGCTTTCTAGTGCAAGATGGCGTGGACCCGAGAATTAAGGATCGCTCATATGTGCTTTCAATCCAACATCTGCAATGATCAAATGATGTTATTTGGTTTATGGCGGGAAATTCTTTTGGTGCATCTCAAAAGGTTCAAATTGGCTCATCACTTGTGAAATATCGAAAGTTAAGAGATTCTAAGATTGACCATAAGCCATTAAAGAAGTATTGATAAGAATAAATTATGGAGAAACATGTCTCCCCTTAGATTTTAAAATATTCCCCAAGGGAGAGTCAGGGATTTCTACCCATTGGTCTCAGGGACAGTTGCTTGAGAATTGGATATAGTTTGGTGGCATGTTAAGATACAAATGGTGTCCTCACTTCCGAAGCTCTAAAGTGATAGCTCGCGCGACAAGAATGAGATCGTCTTGCGTTTTGAATATAATGAATTTTGTTTGTGGTGTGTGCTTATGGGCCATTTCAAAGAAGATATTAAAGGATAAAATCAATGTTCATATATCTATGCAAGTTTTCGAATCTCAGGTCCATTTGAAGTTTGAACTCGGAGGTTCAAGTTACAAAAGTTTTCAGGTGATTCGTCAAGGGTCAACTTCAAAGTCCATACCTTAAGGTTCAAATTTAATTTTATTAATCTTCATACCACCACACTATCTTTGTATTATAAACGGGTCACTCAAGTTCATTAAGGTTTAGTGAGAGATGTTTCCAAGAAGGCCTCATCACCCCACTCACTCGGTTTTGCATTGGCTTCAAGTATTAAATTCAAGAACATCAACGTGAGAGGGTACCGATTGAAGTTCTTTCTTTCTCTTCCAAAACTCCAAAGCCAACACATCAGTTACAGAAACCTGAACAAGTTTATTGCCACGACAACTATTTTCTTAAATACATAAGGAATTTAATATATATGCCGAAAAAAAAAAAAAAAAACACGAGCCTGGTCGCGCGGAGCCTCATTCATTTCCATGGCAAGGATGAATACATATGTTTTAAATTCCTACCATTTGACTCAGAGTAACAACAGGTCCTGAGTTACAATTTTGAAGTATTACAAATCAATTACATTCAATTCTTAACAGCATCTACAAGGTTTCTACCGACACTTATCGATAATGCCTTAAGGAGTTTTTTTTGCTTAACCAACAACTCTCCGCAGAAAGACCGACAATAACTGAATCTGATGATCTCCCTCAGAGTTATAACAGTGAGACCAACAAATACCACCCTCCAAATACTCATACAGCTGATCAGCGGAGTTACGGTAACCGGGCGGCGCAACCTGCATCACGACGCACCAAATCATCATGTAATTCAGAACATAAAGAAGAAAGAGCAGCTGGGCTACTCTCAAGAGCTTACGAGAGTTTCTCGGTCATCCCGTTTGCGGCAAGTATGAGCTTCCGATACATCACGCTGAGGCCAACGCTTCACCAACACCTTTCCAACCTGTTAAAGTAAGAAAAACAGCCAGCAATGAGAATACCGTTGAGAGACATGAGTCAAAGCAAATAACAGAACGAAGGGAATTAAAATTCAGCCCTCAGTTCAGCTCATCATCGGGCGTGAAACTCGAGCGGCTGGAAGGGCAACAACCGAAGTTGCCGCCAACTCCCTACTGAACACCAAACAGCTCTTCGGCAACGGCGTAAGACAAGATAGTATCTAAAATCAAACAGCCCAATATCTCGTCACAAAGAAATCAGTAACAGCGGCATCAGCCCAAACAACTTCAAGCTGCAACAAACTAACAAGTTCAAGGCTACAATTGACCTCCAACAGGCAGAACCAACATCAGTCACAACAAGCAAAGAGAAGCAACACGAGTTTCGACCAGCAAACAACAAATTAGCATCAGCTATAAGCATCACAGCTTCGGCAACAAGCATCACTCATAAATACCAACATTGCAACAATGACCGCCAACGACGGTTCAGATTCACGAATCATCATCACCGTTTCAGAAGCAAATCTCCAAGCTACAAGCAATAACAACAACAGATACCAATTGCAAATGGCACCAACTCCAACACAGCAAGCAACATCATTCCAATACCTGCAGACATCGATTACAAGTAAGACGAGCTAGTTAGCATCTGCCAAACAATTTCAAGAGCAACCATTAACACCACAACATCAACATCTGCATCAACAAGTATGGCAAGCTTCTGCACACGGCGACAATGGTCAATGCATTTTAACGATAGCAAGACAGCACAATAGCAGTTCAAAAGCATATCAGAAGATAATGCCACTATAGTACAGGAACAGCATAAGCAGCAAGAAATAAGGATAGCATTAGCGACAACAACGACATCATTGGTTCAGCCCTCAGTTCGAATCATCATCGGGCAGAAGCGAACAACAGCAGAACAATACCAATAGCTTCGATTTGCCACCTACAACAACAGCAACACATTGACCATAAGTCATAATTCAGAATTCATGAGCAAAGATGGAAGGGTCTTAACCTTCAGACTTAATTCATCACTGGGCAAGGCTCGAGTAGCCAGGAGGGCAACAAAGAGAATTTGTCGCCGACTCCCTACCAACTCAAGAGTCGAATGACTTTCGAAAACAACAACGACCACCATAGCTCTCAGCTCAGACGCAACGTCGTCATCGCCGACTAAGCGCCACCTCAACCACAGCATAAGGGCAAGCCAGTATTTGAACTCATACGAAGTTCCATGCGAGAAGAGAAGAAAATCGTTAACAACAAGTCAATGAATCTAGGTATCGCAAAGTCCAGATAAGAAAAGATTAAAACTTCCCAAATCAAGGTCAACACGTCACCGACAGATCAAAGCGAATAAGGAAACAAAATCAAATCAGATCTTTGAGAATCTCAGAGAAAAAGTAACGCAAACATAGATCCAAAGCCCACAAAATCCATTCAAAAAGAATATAAAAGGGAACCATATCACCTCAGATGAAAAAACCCTCATACGGAAATCGCAGCTACCGAAAAATTGAGCGAGGTAACTTATCTCAGTGAGCAAGCGAAACCACTTCCGACCGCCGTAAGTATCAATCGACGGAGCCTCATCGACGAAATACCCGGCTTCGTCATCTACTGTTACCGCGAAGCCACTCCGTTTCCGTTCGATCCCGCCGCCACCAACAATCTTCGGTAAACCTCTGATATTATTGAGTTCATTTGATTTGTTTAATGTTCTCAATTTGTGCTTCAGGAACGAAAAAGTGAAAGAACGGTGCTTGACAAGGTCGAGAGAGCGGTAAAGAGGAGAGAGGATATGAGAGAATGAGGAAGACGATCTATTAGGGTTTTGCGTTTCCACTTCTGTTTATGTTTGTTTTGGTTATTTGTGTAATTTACCACTTAATCACCACTAAACACACACATAATCGCTTAATCACCTTAATCTTTTTAAAAAAAAAATAAATCAACCTTAATCTTTTATTTAAATTACTTGACAACTAGTGAACCCTTTTTTCTAAATTAATAAATTATATCCTTTCTTTTACATATTCAAAATAACCTTTTAAAAAAATAATAATAAAAATAAATAAAAACTTTAAAAACCTTTTTTATAATAAAATCAAAAAACAAAAATCTCAAAATTTGCATCTTTTCCTTCATTGTCTCATAATGCATTTGATTGCCGCCTAACTCTACCCACTAACGTTGTTTGTTCGTTTTGCAGCTTATTATGTTTACCGTTATTTATTTATAATTGTAACTGTTTCTTGGTTGTAACCTCGCGAACCAATAATCGCATTTACTTTCCGCATTTTATTTCCGCTGATGCATGATTTAAATTCTATCACACTTCCACCAATATTTTTGTCACATCTGTCACATCCGAAAGTTAGGTCTAACCGTTTGGCCGCCGCGCCAATAGTCCTCAACTTCAAACCCTTTCACCTTACAAACCCTAATTTTCACAAATGCCTCGCCGTAGGCAAAATTACAATTTTACCCTTAGCATTAGGTCAAAGAGCCGCCGCGCTCATTTTAGGGTTTCCCGCCGTGGAATCCCTAATTTAACCCTAATTACAACTTAACATTTCAACGTAGAGATTTGGAGTTTCTACACTCCACGTAAGCGTGTCCTTAAGATGCGTTTATTCCCCTTGAGACCTTGACCACAGTCAAGAAGTTTCTAACCTCCCTATTGAGGGGAACTACGATTACTCTGATTCCACTCCCGTAAGGATACGTAGGCACAAGATGCGATGTCTTGCCGAGTAAACTTAAAATTAACCCCCTTTATTATTTATTATTGCTTATTTATATTTTATTTATCTTTGCTATTTAATTATTTTGCTTATTATTTTGTAATTGTTTCTTGGATGTAAAGTTGTTTAATTATTTAATTATTATTATGGTTAGTAATTAGGGAGTGTAACAACATGTATGTAATATTAAAATAAATTTAGATCACTTTTAAATAAAGATAATTAAAATAAACACGTCACACACGTAAGTCGATTTTAATCGCCGTCTCACTTCCTAAGGATATCCCTCAAGTTGCCTACGAATAATGGTTAAGTGGGGTGTATAAAGCAAGTCCCTCAAATAAAAAAATCATCAAAGTCCCTTATGGTTGCCTTTACGAATCAAGTCCCTTTCGAAAAATGATGATGGTCCCTTATATGTGCTTATTACATCCCACAATGGCCTTCAAAGTCAAATTGTCCCTCACATGTCCCTTAAACATCCAAAGTAAGGACTACCTACTCCATTATAGTAGGGATAGTTTTACTAAAGGAAAGAATAAAGAATAAGAAAGACCTTTAAACATTAGGGTAGGTTACTCCTAGGTGCTTGCTCACTTCAAAACTGTTTCACACTTAAACAAATTTTCAACAAGTTTTCAAACAAGTTCTTAACACATCCTTACATGGATTATTTATTAACTATTCTGAAAATTTTCTATTCACACACTACACTTTCAAAACAATTCAAAAGTGAGCTTAAGTACCTAAGAGCCCATGGATAACCATGGATGAAAAGGGTGCTAACACCTTCCCTTTTCATAACCTACCCCCCGGACCCAAAATATTCTCTAAGGTCTTTCCTGTTCTTTTATAACCTTTCCTTATGGATAAAATAAAAGTCGGTGGCGACTCTTGCTATCCGCAACATTGTTTAAAGTCAGTTCTCCCACCGTGTTACAGAACTGGCGACTCTGCTGGGGAACTATTTAAGAGGGGTACCCTTGGGAATTAAGATCACTTTAAATTGTTTGCCTTGGTTGCTTTATTATTATATTGTTGGGGTGCTCTTATGTGTGAAAGGTCCTAACCCGGATCTAGTGTACCTTAGGTAAATGGCAATAGACCAAGGAAACTGTACGACGTATATCGATACGGTTGATCTGGTGGCCATAGTTAGTGCGACTTCTTGGTTGGTGCTTATATTCCTTAAGTCAAGTTGAGGATAATATTGAGGCTGCCATATGTTGTCAATGCACTAACTGACTTTTAGAACCCTAGTTAACTCATCTTGGCCTTTAGAAAGTAGTGAGGTAACCGGCTTTGGTGCAGACTGAAGTTGGTTGACACTCGATACTACGCTCATTGAGATCTTAAACTTGGAGGGTTTTGGTTGGCAAGTAAGTTGCCTTCTGAACAACCACCCTTGTGAAGGATCAATGATATTGAGATCCCTTAGAACCTGGTTACTTTTGTAGGACAGGATGAACCATCTAACTTCAGGGGAGGGTACTTACCTTTAAACCTCATGCAAGCCTCTAAACCTAGGGCAATTGTGTGACTTGTTTGTGTGTGCCACATGTTTGTGATTGAACATAACATCATGACATCATCATGCATCATAAGCATATCATTTTCCCTAACCATTTCAAGGACCAAAGGATTTATCTTTGTTCTTTGTTGCAGGTCATGGCTTCTGCTCGTAGAAACACCATCAGGATCAACTTTGTAGGGATACCTGCTAAGCTCAAGGAGTTGGTTTCCCTAGTGCCTGATCATTCCCAGTTCAACAAGAGACATGGTCACTTATTGGATCTAGTTACTTTAGGGTTCAGTGAAGACATGATGAGTGTGCTGTTTCAGTTCTTTGACCCTAAGCACCATTGCTTTACATTTCCTGATTATCAGCTGGTTCCAACCATGGAGGAGTTCTCTAAACTTCTGGGTATACCTGTTCTTGATCAGAAGCCATTCACAGGCTTAGAGAAGGAGCTTAAACCAGAAGTTATTGCTGCAGCTCTACATCTGAAGAAGTCTGACATTGTTCTAGAGACGAGAAGTGGAGTTAAAGGTATTCTTGCCAAGGTATTAGTGGATAAAGCTCAAATGTTCTTGAAGGCTATGAGCTACGATGCTTTTGAGGAGATCTTAGCCTTATTGATTTATGGCTTAGTGTTGTTCCCCAATCCTGATCAGTTCATAGACGTTCATGCCATCAACATATTCCTGAGTCACAATCCAGTGCCTACCTTACTTGGAGACATCCTACATTCTCTTCACACCCGTACTACAAGGGCAAGAGGAACTTTGATGTGCTGCATACCTTTACTTTCTAGGTGGTTTATTTCTCACCTTCCTCACTCAGTAATGAAGAATGAGCAAGGGTTCAGATGGTCCAAGAGGATCATGTCACTTTCTCACTCAGACATCCATTGGTGCTCCAGATCTATGGAGAATGTCACCATCATTGACCGTTGTGGGGAGTTTCCTAATGTGCCACTTCTAGGCATAAGAGGAGGCATCACCTACAACCCATCTCTAGCTTTACGACAGTTTGGTTACGCCCGGAGCGATGGTCCACATGACATGTTGATTCAGGGCATTGTGTTTGACTACGACAACGATCTTCAGGGTTACCGTCAGAGATTCATACGAGCTTGGGAAAAGGTAAACAGGATTGACAGCAAGACACTGGAGCCTAAGTACACCATTCCTATGGAGGCTTATCTCAGATGGGTACGATTTCGTGCTCAGACACTCATGATGCCATATCCTGCCATCCTACCAGTTACCATGGAACCTGTTGCTGAAGGAGACACAGCTTATACCATCCTTCACCCAGACATGCCTACTGATATGGAAGACTTGCAGAGATCATGGATCCAACTGAAAGAGCAAAGGGATACTTTCGAGGCTCATTACAAAGCAAGCCAAGCAAGGATCCTAGAGCTAACAAAGCTACTTCATAAAGCAAGCATGTCTATGGGTGCCAAAGAAAGCTTTAAGGAGTATGCTCAGAAGTGGAGAGACTTAGCTGGAAGAGTTCAACCCCCTTTGACTGATAGGGAATTGGTTGATATGTTCATGTGTACGCTGAATGGTCCGTTTTACAGTCATCTCATTGGAAGCTCATCATCTGGCTTCACTGAGTTGATCATGACAGGAGAGCGAGTAGAGAATGGCATCAAGAGTGGTAAGATCCAAATGGGCACTTCTTCATCAGGTGCTGCAAAGAAGCCTCCCACTGGGAAGAAAGAATCTAATGCTGTGTATGGTCAGCCTGATCGTAACAGAAGGCATCAGTCTGTTAGTGCAGTTCATATTTCAAATCCAACTCCTGCAACAACAGAGCAGCCTCAAGGCAACCAACAGAGGGCTAGAAGACAGTTCACGAAGATCAACATGTCAATGGCTCAGGCATTGCAACACTTGTTGAAGGCTGAACTTATTACCCTGAGGGAGGCTCCTCAGAATCCCAATGTTACCTCTCCCAAGTACAATCCCAATGCACGATGTGCATATCATTCAAACTGTCCAGGACATGATACTAATAACTGCTGGGTCTTGAAGAACAAAATTCAGGATATGATTGATGCTGGAGAAATTGAGTTTGATCCACCAGGTACTCCAAATGTGATTACAGCTCCAATGCCAAATCACGAGAAGACTGTCAACGCCATTGATGAAGATATTGATGAAGATCTGCATGTCTATTCAGTTATGGAGTTGAGCACACCATTGTCTGTTATCAAAAAGAGGTTAGTACAAGCTGGGATCTTTCCAGGTTGTCATGAAGATTGTCTATATTGTACCTATAAGCCGGATAGTTGCTTCATTTTGAGAGATGGGATTCAACGTCCCATGGATAAATATACTATAGTGTTTGAAAGAAGACCAGCATCTGTAGAAAGTATGGTGGATCATCTGACTCAGGGTAAGAAGATTGAAGAGGTTGACATGGTTGACAAAGTACCACTAAGAATCACTTCAAAGGGTCCCATTAAAATCACTCATCAGGGCCCAATCAAGATTACTGTTGAAGGTCCTGTGAAAGTTGTTGCTGAAGCCAGAGTAGCTCCTCTGATCATTACCACTCCTGGTCCTATTCCTTATACATCTGACAAAGTTGTGCCTTGGCACTATGGGTCTGATGTTTACATCCATGGTGTCAAGCAGGAGCCTTTACCTGATATGCCTGTTGACATTGATAATATTGCTGGATCTAGCAAGATCACTCGTAGTGGAAGAGTCTTCTCTCCTCCAGTTGCTTCTAAGAGTGCAGTTACTCCTGCTGTTACTTTCACCACTGATGCTCGGGGCAAGGGTCCTGTTATTGAGCCTGTATCTACTGATGTGCCAGCTGCTGATGACCTCTCTAAGCAGATGGAAGAAGTATTGAAAATCATTCGCAAGAGTGATTATGATATTGTTGATCAGCTGGGGCATACTCCCTCAAAGATTTCTATGCTCTCCCTGTTATTATGTTCTGAGGCTCATGCCAAGTCATTGATCAAGTTTCTAAAGATGGCTCATGTACCCAGTACAATTTCTGTGGACCAGTTTGAGAATTGTGTTGCTCACCTGACCTATGACAACGGGTTAGGATTTTCTGATGCTGACTTGACCCCTGCCAAGAGGGATCATAACAGGGCCTTGCATATTTCAATTGAATGCAGGGGCACTACCCTGTCTCATGTGCTGATAGGCAATGGTTCCTCTCTGAATGTGTTGCCTAAGGAAGTCCTGAACAAGCTGAGTCCTAAAGATACGGTATTGAAGCCCAGTAATATTGTGGTAAAGGCTTTTGATGGTTCTAGAAGAGTAGTGCATGGGGAAATTGATCTTCCAATCAAGGTTGGCTCTCAGGTGTTTACCGCTACATTCTATGTGATGGATATTCGTCCTTCGTACTCATGTCTGCTTGGTCGTCCCTGGATCCATGGGGCAGGTGCTGTGACCTCCACATTACATCAAAAGTTGAGATATCCGGTGAATGGAAAAGTTGTTACTGTCTTTGGAGAGGAAGAATACTTTGTCAGCCATGTAAACACTTTCAAGTATCTGGAAGTAGAAGGTGAATACATTGAAACTCCATGTCAGTCATTTGAAGTGGTTCCCTGGGCTGTTAAGGATTGTGTGACTCCTCCTGCGGTGAAGAAGGTTCCTGTGGTCATCAGAAACCCTCCAACAATGGCAATGGCCTCCCTCAATGATGCAAAAGCTGTGGTGGAAGAAGGTGGTTGTACTATTTGGGGTCAGCTTCCTGATATGCCATACAAGTCTGACAAGTTTGGTTTGGGTTTCACTGCAGAGTCCCAGAAGGCTGTTCGTCGTGCTCGTGCTGTTCGTATCACCAATCAAGGGGTTATCAATGCTGTGGGAGATCAAGATGAAGACTACAACTTGGAGGCATGGATTTTTCCTACTGTGGGTGCTGGACTCAATAATTGGAAAGCTGAAGATGTTATCCCTATCTCCTTTAGTCAGGAGTAAATACTATTACTGTGTTATGTTTTTTAAATTTGGAACAATTAAAACTTTCAAGCCATGTGCCTTACCCGGGGCACAATGGTGTGCTTGTTACGGGTTGTCATTTCATTTGCATACTTCATTCCATAAAATCAATGGACGTTTCGTTTTCGTAAATATTGTGTTCCTTGTCTTTCTTTTTCTTTTATTTTTGCTTTATCAGCTATGTGTTCTTACACACACCCACGTCACTAAAATGCCGATCCTCATCCACTCTGGATCCAGTTGATAACAGTTCTACTATTGCCAATTACAATTTCGAGAATCCGATCTATCAAACTGAAGACGGAAACGAGGACGATTGTGAAATACCTGTGGAGCTTGCTAGGTTGTTACAACAAGAAGAGAAAGCTATACAGCCACATGAAGAGCCAGTCGAAGTTGTGAATCTGGGAACTGAAGAAAACAGAAAAGAGATCTGAACAAGGCTAGCCCTAAAGATGACTTTCCACTTCCTCATATTGATATTCTGGTAGACAACACTGCTCAGCATAAGGTATTCTCTTTTATGGATGGTTTCTCTGGTTACAATCAAATCAAGATGGCACCTGAAGATATGGAGAAGACTACATTTGTGACACAGTGGGGCACCTTTTGCTATAAGGTAATGCCATTTGGTTTGAAGAATGCAGGGGCAACATATCAGCGTGCTATGGTGGCTTTGTTTCATGATATGATTCATCATGAGATAGAGGTATATGTGGATGATATGATAGCCAGATCTCAGAATGAAGAGCAACATCTTGATCATCTGCACAAGTTGTTTGAGAGGTTGAAGAAATACAGGTTGAGATTAAATCCAAACAAGTGTACTTTTGGAGTTAGATCTGGAAAGCTCCTGGGTTTCATTGTCAGTGGAAAAGGTATTGAAGTGGATCCTGCAAAAGTGAAAGATATACGAGAGATGCCAGCTCCCCGTACTAAGAAGGAGGTTAGAGGTTTCTTGGGACGATTGAACTACATTGCAAGATTTATTTCCCAATTAACTACCATCTGTGAGCCAATCTTCAAGTTGTTGAAGAAAGATCAGGTGATGGAATGGAACGATGAGTGCCAGACTGCCTTTGATGAAATCAAGAGATATTTGCTAGAACCTCCAATTTTAATGCCACCAGTTGATGGAAGACCCTTAATTATGTATTTAACAGTATTAGACAACTCAATGGGGTGTGTATTGGGGCAACATGACGAGTCTGGTCGAAAAGAGCAGGCAATATACTACCTTAGCAAAAAGTTTACCGACTGTGAAACAAGATACTCACTGCTCGAGAAAACTTGTTGCGCTTTGGCATGGGCTGCTCGCCGACTAAGACAGTATATGTTGACCCATACTACCTTGTTGATTTCGAAGATGGATCCAATCAAGTACATATTTGAGAAACCTGCTCTCTCCGGAAGAATTGCAAGATGGCAAATGATCTTGACGGAATATGATATACAGTATACTACCCAGAAGGCCATTAAGGGGAGTGTTGTTGCTGATCATTTGGCTCATCAAGCAGTAGATGATTACCAGTCAATGAATTTTGAGTTCCCTGATGAAGACATTATGTCTGTTACCAAAGAACCTGGACAATATGACAGACCTGAACAAGGATCCCGATGGACTATGGTTTTTGATGGTGCCTCCAATGCACATGGTAATGGTGTTGGTGTTGTGATTAGTTCCCCTGAAAGGATTATCACTGACAATGGCTCTAATCTGAACAACACTATGATTACTGATCTCTGTACGCAGTTCAAGATTAAGCATCACAAATCTTCTCCGTATCGTCCAAAGATGAATGGGGCAGTTGAAGCTGCTAATAAGAACATTAAGAAGATTGTACAGAAGATGACTGTTACTTACAAGGATTGGCACGAGATGTTACCATTTGCTCTGCATGGTTATCGTACTACAATACGTACTTCAACAGGGGCAACCCCATTCTCCTTAGTCTATGGTATGGAAGCAGTTCTGCCTATTGAAGTTCAGATCCCCTCCTTGAGAATTATGAAGGATGCAGGCTTGGATGAAGATGAGCGGATTCAGACTCGACTTGACCAGATAAATTTGATTGATGAGAAAAGGTTAGCAGCAGTTTGTCATGGCCAGATGTACCAGAAACGGATGATCAAAGCTTTTAACAAGAAGGTTAAGCCAAAGGTATATCAGGCTGGTGATTTGGTAATCAAGCGTATCATATTACCACAGGGTGATCCTAGGGGTAAGTGGACTCCAACATATGAGGGACCATTTGTAGTCAAGACAGTGTTCTCAGGAGGTGCCATGATACTGACTACAATGGATGGTGAAGACTTCCCACAAACTGTAAACGCAGACATAGTTAAAAAATACTACGCATAAAAAGAGACCCGCTAGGTTGACAGGCCTAGGCAAAAATAAGGGCATCCCGGCAAACCAAAAGGGTTTGGGCAAAAATTAGGGATATATATATAAAAAGATGTACACACGGCAAGTCGAAAACCTGAAAAGGCGGCTTGGGCAAAAAAGGGTATCCCGGTGGATTGAAAACCTGAAAGGGCAATCCAGGCAAAAGTTAGGGATTAAAGCGTATAACTATGTCTCGTTTGGATCACTCATGAAACTGCAACCAGTTGTACTACTTACTCAAGCTCAAACAGATAAAGCTCAATCCAATCGTTTCCGTCTCAACAGCAAGAAGATGAGATACTTGAGTGGCAATAGTAGAATTGAAACTCAATAGGATTATTTCCCACATAGCTGATTCTTTTTGTAAAACTTCATGACAAAATTCTCTTACTAGGGTTTATGTCTCCGTGTACAAACTTACCCGTGTATGGGTCACTTTTGATATAAATAAATTCCATCTTTTGAATCCAGATTTACTTTTACCCTATTTACATAAGCGAAACGTCCATTGGTTGTGTTTGAATGTATGTATGCCTTTGAATATGATTGATGTTTACCCGAAACGCATGTATGCTTTTAATATGATTGATGTTTACCAGAAATGCATGAAAATGCAGTAATAGTATTTACTAAGGACGAACGAGGGAAGGATTTCAACGAAGCTTCGCCGGTTCATCTTTACAAGACAGTTACAAACCATCAGTAGGAATAATCCATTTTCACAAAGTCTAATCTCCCCTGGAATTTATATCCATCTCTTTTATCCTCATACGGATATACGGGAAATTACTTTCCAATAAGGGCACGATGAACGAAGACGGGATGTTATACTTATCCTACTATCAAACGAAAACGAAGGTTATCTATACCCTACTATCCCCAACAACGGGAGGTTATCTATACCTTGTTATCCCCAACAACGGGAGGTTATCTATACCTTGTTATCCCCAGCAGACGGAGGGTTATATATTCTTCAACAACGAATCGAGATTTATTTTCCTTGGCCAGCAGTTGTTATACAAGGATATCCAGACACTTCCAGCAGTGTCATAGCATACATACATCATTTACATCATACCATAACATATATGTCTATAGTACATTACCTAAGTGCATCATGTCATACATGCATACATAAAGCATAAACTAATGTTGTTATACAGAATGCTACCTTGTTTTCAGGATAATTATCCAACAAACAATCTTATGATCTTTGGGACTGCTTTATTGTAACCTCAGGGTTACTTTATCCTCCTGATGAGCTTCTTATTACTTTGGGACTGCTTTATTGTAACCTCAGGGTTATTTTATCCTCCTGATAGCCTCTCATGACTTCAAGACTGCTTTAGAGCTACTGATTGCTCTATCCTCCTGAAATCATCCTATTACTTCAAGACTGCTTTAGAGCTATTGATTGCTCTATCCTCCTGAAGACATATTACATTATTATTTCAAGACTGCTTTAGAGCTACTGATTGCTCTATCCTCCTGAAATCATCCTATTACTTCAAGACTGCTTTAGAGCTATTCATTGCTCTATCCTCATGAGGTCATATTACTACTTCAAGACTGCTTTAGAGCTATTCATTGCTCTATCCTCCTGAAGCCATCTAATTATTTCAAGACTGCTTTAGAGTTATCCATTGCTCTATCCTCCTGAAATTACATTATTATTTCAAGACTGCTTTAGAGCTATCCATTGCTCTATCCTCCTGAAATCATTACTTCAAGACTGCTTTAGAGCTATTCATTGCTCTATCCTCCTGAAGCCATCTAATTATTTCAAGACTGCTTTAGAGTTATCCATTGCTCTATCCTCCTGAAATTACATTATTATTTCAAGACTGCTTTAGAGCTATCCATTGCTCTATCCTCCTGAAATCATTACTTCAAGACTGCTTTAGAGCTATTGATTGCTCTATCCTCCTGAAGACATATCACATTATTACTTCAAGACTGCTTTAGAGCTATTGATTGCTCTATCCTCCTGAAGACATATCACATTATTACTTCAAGACTGCTTTAGAGCTATTGATTGCTCTATCCTCCTGAAGACATATCACATTATTATTTCAAGACTGCTTTAGAGCTGTTGATTGCTCTATCCTCCTGAAGCCATTCTATTACTTCAAGACTGCTTTAGAGCTATTGATTGCTCTATCCTCCTGAAGCCATTATTACTTCAAGACTGCTTTAGAGCTATTGATTGCTCTGTCCTCCTGAGGTCAGATTTATCACTTCAAGACTGCTTTAGGGTTATCATTATTGATTGCTCTATCCTCATGAAGACATGCTACTCCAGACTCCTGACAGTTCTCATTATACTACTGAAGAATTTTCCCCTAGTGGCATCTTTAAGCCCACTCAATCATGTTCAACCAACCATCAATATCACTCCATGCACTGGTGAGTGCAAATTTTTGGGCTTTTGTGTTCAATCCCCTTCAACCTTCCAGGTTACGACTGGCAAATATACCAATCTAACCCCTCAGGTTTCAGAAAATTGAACAGGGGCAGCTGTTGCACCCCAAAATTTGCCCTCACAATACAAGACTTTGTGTTCTAAGAAGATTCACAAGGTTCACATATGTTGCACCCTAATTTTTGACCTGAAGACCCCACCTCCGTGTGCATCTTTTCTTACAGGTTTTCATTATGCTCTAGTATACGTGTTTATCAGGACTAACGGGTGTGCGCAGCTTTCTAGTGCAAGATGGCGTGGACCCGAGAATTAAGGATCGCTCATATGTGCTTTCAATCCAACATCTGCAATGATCAAATGATGTTATTTGGTTTATGGCGGGAAATTCTTTTGGTGCATCTCAAAAGGTTCAAATTGGCTCATCACTTGTGAAATATCGAAAGTTAAGAGATTCTAAGATTGACCATAAGCCATTAAAGAAGTGTTGATAAGAATAAATTATGGAGAAACATGTCTCCCCTTAGATTTTAAAATATTCCCCAAGGGAGAGTCAGGGATTTCTACCCATTGGTCTCAGGGACAGTTGCTTGAGAATTGGATATAGTTTGGTGGCATGTTAAGATACAAATGGTGTCCTCACTTCCGAAGCTCTAAAGTGATAGCTCGCGCGACAAGAATGAGATCGTCTTGCGCTTTGAATATAATGAATTTTGTTTGTGGTGTGTGCTTATGGGCCATTTCAAAGAAGATATTAAAGGATAAAATCAATGTTCATATATCTATGCAAGTTTTCGAATCTCAGGTCCATTTGAAGTTTGAACTCGGAGGTTCAAGTTACAAAAGTTTTCAGGTGATTCGTCAAGGGTCAACTTCAAAGTCCATACCTTAAGGTTCAAATTTAATTTTATTAATCTTCATACCACCACACTATCTTTGTATTATAAACGGGTCACTCAAGTTCATTAAGGTTTAGTGAGAGATGTTTCCAAGAAGGCCTCATCACCCCACTCACTCGGTTTTGCATTGGCTTCAAGTATTAAATTCAAGAACATCAACGTGAGAGGGTACCGATTGAAGTTCTTTCTTTCTCTTCCAAAACTCCAAAGCCAACACATCAGTTACAGAAACCTGAACAAGTTTATTGCCACGACAACTATTTTCTTAAATACATAAGGAATTTAATATATATGCCGAAAAACAAAAAAAAAAACGCGAGCCTGGTCGCGCGGAGCCTCATTCATTTCCATGGCAAGGATGAATACATATGTTTTAAATTCCTACCATTTGACTCAGAGTAACAACAGGTCCTGAGTTACAATTTTGAAGTATTACAAATCAATTACATTCAATTCTTAACAGCATCTACAAGGTTTCTACCGACACTTATCGATAATGCCTTAAGGAGTTTTTTTTGCTTAACCAACAACTCTCCGCAGAAAGACCGACAATAACTGAATCTGATGATCTCCCTCAGAGTTATAACAGTGAGACCAACAAATACCACCCTCCAAATACTCATACAGCTGATCAGCGGAGTTACGGTAACCGGGCGGCGCAACCTGCATCACGACGCACCAAATCATCATGTAATTCAGAACATAAAGAAGAAAGAGCAGATGGGCTACTCTCAAGAGCTTACGAGAGTTTATCGGTCATCCCGTTTGCGGCAAGTATGAGCTTCCAATACATCACGCTGAGGCCAACGCTTCACCAACACCTTTCCAACCTGTTAAAGTAAGAAAAACAGCCAGCAATGAGAATACCGTTGAGAGACATGAGTCAAAGCAAATAACAGAACGAAGGGAATTAAAATTCAGCCCTCAGTTCAGCTCATCATCGGGCGTGAAACTCGAGCGGCTGGAAGGGCAACAACCGAAGTTGCCGCCAACTCCCTACTGAACACCAAACAGCTCTTCGGCAACGGCGTAAGACAAGATAGTATCTAAAATCAAACAGCCCAATATCTCGTCACAAAGAAATCAGTAACAGCGGCATCAGCCCAAACAACTTCAAGCTGCAACAAACTAACAAGTTCAAGGCTACAATTGACCTCCAACAGGCAGAACCAACATCAGTCACAACAAGCAAAGAGAAGCAACACGAGTTTCGACCAGCAAACAACAAATTAGCATCAGCTATAAGCATCACAGCTTCGGCAACAAGCATCACTCATAAATACCAACATTGCAACAATGACCGCCAACGACGGTTCAGATTGACGAATCATCATCACCGTTTCAGAAGCAAATCTCCAAGCTACAAGCAATAACAACAACAGATACCAATTGCAAATGGCACCAACTCCAACATAGCAAGCAACATCATTCCAATACCTGCAGACATCGATTACAAGTAAGACGAGCTAGTTAGCATCTGCCAAACAATTTCAAGAGCAACCATTAACACCACAACATCAACATCTGCATCAACAAGTATGGCAAGCTTCTGCACACGGCGACAATGGTCAGTGCATTTTAACGATAGCAAGACAGCACAATAGCAGTTCAAAAGCATATCAGAAGATAATGCCACTATAGTACAGGAACAGCATAAGCAGCAAGAAATAAGGATAGCATTAGCGACAACAACGACATCATTGGTTCAGCCCTCAGTTCGAATCATCATCGGGCAGAAGCGAACAACAGCAGAACAATACCAATAGCTTCGATTTGCCACCTACAACAACAGCAACACATTGACCATAAGTCATAATTCAGAATTCATGAGCAAAGATGGAAGGGTCTTAACCTTCAGACTTAATTCATCACTGGGCAAGGCTCGAGTAGCCAGGAGGGCAACAAAGAGAATTTGTCGCCGACTCCCTACCAACTCAAGAGTCGAATGACTTTCGAAAACAACAACGACCACCATAGCTCTCAGCTCAGACGCAACATCGTCATCGCCGACTAAGCGCCACCTCAACCACAGCATAAGGGCAAGCCAGTATTTGAACTCATACGAAGTTCCATGCGAGAAGAGAAGAAAATCGTTAACAACAAGTCAATGAATCTAGGTATCGCAAAGTCCAGATAAGAAAAGATTAAAACTTCCCAAATCAAGGTCAACACGTCACCGACAGATCAAAGCGAATAAGGAAACAAAATCAAATCAGATCTTTGAGAATCTCAGAGAAAAAGTAACGCAAACATAGATCCAAAGCCCACAAAATCCATTCAAAAAGAATATAAAAGGGAACCATATCACCTCAGATGAAAAAACCCTCATACGGAAATCGCAGCTACCGAAAAATTGAGCGAGGTAACTTATCTCAGTGAGCAAGCGAAACCACTTCCGACCGCCGTAAGTATCAATCGACGGAGCCTCATCGACGAAATACCCGGCTTCGTCATCTACTGTTACCGCGAAGCCACTCCGTTTCCGTTCGATCCCGCCGCCACCAACAATCTTCGGTAAACCTCTGATATTATTGAGTTCATTTGATTTGTTTAATGTTCTCAATTTGTGCTTCAGGAACGAAAAAGTGAAAGAACGGTGCTTGACAAGGTCGAGAGAGAGGTAAAGAGGAGAGAGGATATGAGAGAATGAGGAAGACGATCTATTAGGGTTTTGCGTTTCCACTTCTGTTTATGTTTGTTTTGGTTATTTGTGTAATTTACCACTTAATCACCACTAAACACACACATAATCGCTTAATCACCTTAATCTTTTTTAAAAAAAAATAAATCAACCTTAATCTTTTATTTAAATTACTTGACAACTAGTGAACCCTTTTTTCTAAATTAATAAATTATATCCTTTCTTTTATATATTCAAAATAACCTTTTAAAAAAATAATAATAAAAATAAATAAAAACTTTAAAAACCTTTTTTATAATAAAATCAAAAAACAAAAATCTCAAAATTTGCATCTTTTCCTTCATTGTCTCATAATGCATTTGATTGCCGCCTAACTCTACCCACTAACGTTGTTTGTTCGTTTTGCAGCTTATTATGTTTACCGTTATTTATTTATAATTGTAACTGTTTCTTGGTTGTAACCTCGCGAACCAATAATCGCATTTACTTTCCGCATTTTATTTCCGCTGATGCATGATTTAAATTCTATCACACTTCCACCAATATTTTTGTCACATCTGTCACATCCGAAAGTTAGGTCTAACCGTTTGGCCGCCGCGCCAATAGTCCTCAACTTCAAACCCTTTCACCTTACAAACCCTAATTTTCACAAATGCCTCGCCGCAGGCAAAATTACAATTTTACCCTTAGCATTAGGTCAAAGAGCCGCCGCGCTCATTTTAGGGTTTCCCGCCGTGGAATCCCTAATTTAACCCTAATTACAACTTAACATTTCAACGTAGAGATTTGGAGTTTCTACACTCCACGTAAGCGTGTCCTTAAGATGCGTTTATTCCCCTTGAGACCTTGACCACAGTCAAGAAGTTTCTAACCTCCCTATTGAGGGGAACTACGATTACTCTGATTCCACTCCCGTAAGGATACGTAGGCACAAGATGCGATGTCTTGCCGAGTAAACTTAAAATTAACCCCCTTTATTATTTATTATTGCTTATTTATATTTTATTTATCTTTGCTATTTAATTATTTTGCTTATTATTTTGTAATTGTTTCTTGGATGTAAAGTTGTTTAATTATTTAATTATTATTATGGTTAGTAATTAGGGAGTGTAACAACATGTATGTAATATTAAAATAAATTTAGACCACTTTTAAATAAAGATAATTAAAATAAACACGTCACACACGTAAGTCGATTTTAATCGCCGTCTCACTTCCTAAGGATATCCCTCAAGTTGCCTACGAATAATAGTTAAGTGGGGTGTATAAAGCAAGTCCCTCAAATAAAAAAATCATCAAAGTCCCTTATGGTTGCCTTTACGAATCAAGTCCCTTTCGAAAAATGATGATGGTCCCTTATATGTGCTTATTACATCCCACAATGGCCTTCAAAGTCAAATTGTCCCTCACATGTCCCTTAAACATCCAAAGTAAGGACTACCTACTCCATTATAGTAGGGATAGTTTTACTAAAGGAAAGAATAAAGAATAAGAAAGACCTTTAAACATTAGGGTAGGTTACTCCTAGGTGCTTGCTCACTTCAAAACTGTTTCACACTTAAACAAATTTTCAACAAGTTTTCAAACAAGTTCTTAACACATCCTTACATGGATTATTTATTAACTATTCTGAAAATTTTCTATTCACACACTACACTTTCAAAACAATTCAAAAGTGAGCTTAAGTACCTAAGAGCCCATGGATAACCATGGATGAAAAGGGTGCTAACACCTTCCCTTTTCATAACCTACCCCCCGGACCCAAAATATTCTCTAAGGTCTTTCCTGTTCTTTTATAACCTTTCCTTATGGATAAAATAAAAGTCGGTGGCGACTCTTGCTATCCGCAACATTGTTTAAAGTCAGTTCTCCCACCGTGTTACAGTGTGCCATAAAAGGAAAAGGAAAATAAAAATATTAAAAACAAGGAAAATAAATGAAAATAACAGGAAAAACGCCCCTGCTGGGGGTCGAACAGGGATACAGGCGCATGGCAAGGATACTTAAAGGCAAGGTGCTAACCACTGGGGTGGCGATACATTTGTTGTATCAAGCCACCCCAACTCAATATATACCAAAAAGAGGCGCATTGGCTGGGCAAGGCAAGGCAAAACCAAGAGAAGACTTCAAAAACGGTTTGATTCAAACTCTTTCAAATCTCAACCGAATTTAACAAAATTTGAGTCTAAACTGCTTGTTTTTTCACAAGGATTATGATGGTGCAATCCAAATTCTCAAATAATGCACACACAATAAAACACGATGGCTCATGCATAAAAGAAAATGGAAATGCATTTTGAGATTTTGATATCAAAACAGATGCAATCAATGGCAGGTAAAGATCTGAGCAAGCTTCAAATATGGAATGGAATGAATCCCAACAGAAAGTTGGATAAAAAACACACAGGATGAGGAATTGACATATGAGTTGCAAGTTGGTGAAATGTGTTTGAAATGGACTTGGTATTCATAAGGTTGAGATCCAATATTGTCAAGAATTCTCATGACAGTCCTAATGATTTAAACAACAACAGTCCTATAGTAAGAGTTCTGCCCTCATCAAGCATCAACCAAAACATGGTTTTAGAAATAGGTCCTAAAAAAAGTCCAGATAGATTTGAGGCACTCATCAATTTTAGAAATTCTCAAGACAACCCTGACTCTAAGAATAATGCTAAGCACCCCACTAAATGCTAGACTGGTCCTAAAATGGAGATTCATAAACAAACTCTCAGTTGTGCTAATACCAAAACTCTCACATTCCAGGTCTGCAGCTAGTTCAAAGAAAACAAATCTAACAATAGGTGAAACCCAATCAGGCCCATAGCACCTCAAGTAGGAAATCAGTAGACTCAATGGTATGTTAATATAGATCCAAACTTCGTAGCAGCAGCTTCAACAGGCCTTGAATGGTCTATCACCAGGAATTCTACATAAGTCAAATCCAAATTCAGAGTAAACAGTCAAACCAACAAAATGTCCTCCAAAGGTCTATCCAGTACATAATAGCCTTAAACCCTTATGACAGTCACCCCAATTAGTTATCCCTCTAAGCCTCTCAAACATGAAAGAACAGTTTCAACACAAATCCCAACAGCAAATCATACATGGTGTAGGTTTCACATATTTTTGACAACATACTTAACAACTTTAACATGACAATGTACAAACCAATCTCAACCATAAAATAACATATGACAATGCTTACTAGTGAACTCAGTTCTTAGGCACCAGACAAAGACAACAAAAACCTGACCTAAATATACCAACAGCCAACTTGAACCAATCAACTAAAATCTGAACAGCCTAAAGCCATAATTTCAAAGGTATGGAACTAGCACTAAGCAACAACAAGATTCTGACATCATAATACCAAGGAAAACTGACACAAAGAGTCAGCCACTCTAAGCATCTCAGTATAAGTTGACATGTTCAAACCTAATACCACCTCTAGCAGTGACAAATGAAAATAACAAGGTAGCAGTTAAAGAACAAATCTAGGCTAAAACTAACAGGCTTAGTTGTGGAAACATTGGTTGACAGCAACCAGCATAAACATTGACATCACAATGTCAAACCTAAACCCTAACCAGCCAAATCACCCCAACTAGACACAAGGCACCTAGATGAAATCTGAATTACTGAAAGCAATCTTGACAAGGATTCTACATGGTAAACCTCTCAACAGTGTGTGGACAGCAAATAGAACAACAAGATAAATTCCACACCATGTCATCAATGCTTGACAACAATACTGGTCTGAGTTCAAGCAACACCTCCTTAATAAACTAACAGGCTTCAAAAGGTTAATAGTCACAATCCTCATGACACAAACCTGGTGACAACCTCACCTCCAAACCAAGACTCTTAGATGGCAATCATAACATGAACCTATTCTTAAATAAAAGAACCAAACTCTGATAACAGCTGAGCCTGAGTTGACAAACTCTGTTCATACATTGACAACATAGTTATCACTTGAATCCGTCAAAATCCAATTTAAACCAACCAATAAAATACTTAACAGCCTGAAGACACTAAACTAGCACAAAGTATGGTCATGAACCTAACATTACAACCCCACAGCCATATGTAAACCAACATAAAAGGTCAAGAACCCTAGGCATCTCAACAGAGGTGATGGATTTAACCTCTAACAGCAGCCCCTAAGCCAAAAATCCTAATGCAGACTATTCTAAGCTGAACTGATCTAGAAATGAACAAGGTCAAGCCTATGATTATGCAGTACCTTATTCTGATATTAAAATGCCAAGTCAAGTTAGTACACACTTAAGCAAAAAGTTGATAACTCAAAATGAATTATCATGAGTTGACCAACCCCAACTCAAGATATCCTTTCAGCAGTGGAATTTCAAACACTGTGACATTCCCATTTGTTCAAAAACTTGTTTCATTCACACATGATAGAACATTTTCTTTTAAACGGGTTTTATTATGAGAAATACATTTGACAGCAATGAATACCAACTCAATCATAACAATGTCACAAAATACCACCTGTTTCAACAACACACATCCACACTTTTACCAATGTCAGCACACACATGATTGCCCTGAGCTGTTGTCTAACAACAGAACCAACAATTTTATAACCAAAAATATCTAGCACTTAACAGGAACAACATGACACTTTTGTAACCATAGCAAGCTTTACATAACAATATCAAATCCATACTTTAAGTGAAAGTTAACAAACTTCATGACAGTTTTTGACAGTATAGTAAGTTTGAACATGACAATGTTAACATCCATTTAGTAAACCAACAAAACATAAACACATGATGCAATGATAATGAAGAGGTTAAAAACCACATACCTCTTGCAGTCCTCCTTGAGCAAGCTAGCAGCAAGAGCAATACCCTTCATTGAGCTTTCTTCCTTTTCCAACAACAAGTGACTTTTTGAGATAGTTTGAGCACACAAGCCTCCAACTGTTTTTGAAGTCTTAGACATTTGAAAAAAACCAAAAGGGAAGGTGTTTAAGGTGTCCAATGAGCCCAAGTTGTTCTAGGCAGTGAGTTTTGCTTGTTTAAGCAGGAAAGTCAATGTTCATGGTGTGGGGAGTTGACTTTTTGAGTTATGATGTTTTTGGCTGGTTTAATGGTTGCAACACCTTCAAAACATGATTTTGTGGTTGTGTGTATGATTTTTGAGGTGATTATATGGTTAAAAGGGGTGCTGGTATGCAGTTTGCACCAGACAGTTTTTTGGTGTTTTTTTGGAGGAATTCAAAGTTCAAAATCTGGTTTCTGTTGCAACCGTGGTGGCTAGGGTTTCCTCAGCTGCTCTTCAGCTTAAATATGATGTTAAAAGGATATTTTAGGGAGTTTTACTGTGGTGAAAGATCAATGGACAGATTTGCATTTTCATGGTGATTTTTGAATCAATGGTTGATCATGAAGATGGTACAGCAGCTGCTGCTAGGGTTATGCCGTAGTTGGACAAAGAGTAGTTACTTTTGTGTCTTCTAGCAATATGATGGAGAGAGGTGTTGTGTTGTGATAGCGTTGGTATTTCTTGTTTTTGGTAAGAATTTCAAAAATGAAACAAAAGGTACATGCTTGTGTTGGTTCATTTTGGGAAATGTTTGGTGTGCTCCAAGGCCAATACCATGCGCATGGGATTTTGATTCAACATACTGCATGATAGAAATGCAAGGTTATGCCAAAATATCTTGTGACACATGCATTGAAAATATGCTCAAACCACCAACTTTGGAGCAATAAAAGTTTGTGCACAAAACTCCATTTGTTTAGATCTTGTGCTCAAATGAAAGAGGGCATGAAGTAGAACAAATTTCATTTTGGTGGAAATTACATTTGATCATTGGAAGAACATGAAATTTAAGGTTGAAATGCATGCCAAGCAAGCTGCCTACAAATAACTTAGAAAAAATTTTAAGTATGGATTTTGGCTTATTTTTCCTCAACTTTGCACATCCATAACTTGAGCTTTACAAATCATATTGAGGACTTCTTGGGCTTTTTGGAAAGCTTGTAACATACTCTACAAATTTCATTTGGGACAAAGTTTCATTTGACATCAAGAGCTTGATGGAATTTGGCTTGCAAAGTGGTGCAAAAATCTGTCCAAACTTGACAGTTTTGAAGTCATTGAAATCCCCAAATTTGAGGGATCATAACTTGAGCTCCAAGTATCATATGATTATGAATTGGTACTCAAAAGAAAGCTTGAAATACAAGGAAAAACTTTGATGTTTGAGCCAAGTCCATTTGAAACCTTGATCATGAAAAAAAGAGGCCTTAAAGATGGCTGCTTCAACCATGAAACTTTCCATAAATGGAAAGTTTCTAAAACCCTAATTCCCCAAAATAACAAATTTCAACAATTCTTGATTTTTCATGATTCCCTTGACTTTTCTTGATCAAATTCCATCCATTGGTCATATTGAACTTGAGGATCATGATCTTGACCTCAAAAAGTCAGGAGTTGACGTTTTCAATGCACAGTTGACTTTTTGCCCAAATCTCCTGATTTTTAATTAACTGATCAATTGAAACTCTTCTGATTAAAATTGATGGTCAATATCTCATCCAAAAACACCTTAGGACATATGGAAGACCATGGAAACAAGTATTGCTCCCAAAATCAAATTTATCCTGATTAAAAGTGAAACCCTAATTTCATCCTTTTTGCCTAGGCATTGTGCAGATGAACTGAGTGACTATTCCAACTTCATAATGACCTCTGAGGCACTTAACAAGCCTCTACCTCATGATTACACCAATGATAAATCTTCATGGACCCATTGACAACCTTCCAATGGTTCTTTGATAATGTTGTGGCACACCCTTTCTCTCTAGGAGCTCTGATAACTTCATGATGATGATAACCACATAACAACCTCTACCAATGCCTCTGCTTGAGCTTGTGGTCAATAAGGATCTCCTCTTGAATAGGACACATACAAACACTTGATCCCCTGTAAGAACTATACTATGCAAATGCAAAAATGCAATGAAATATAAGTGAAAGATTAAGAAAAGAGGTTGGTCAAATTTTTGGGTACAACACCACCCTTTGGTATGTTTCCCCATAATGTTTCAAGCCAAATGACATCACTACCCACTCGTAGGTGCCTAAAGCTACAAGGCATCGAAATTCCGTTTTGGGTACATCTTCATCTGCAATGAAATTTGGTTATATCCAGTATAACCATCCGACATACTAAGGTATTCAAAACCCGTTGCTGAGTCAACCAACATTTCGGTGATAGAAATTGGGTATTCGTCCTTAAGGGTTGGAAAATTTAGATATCTAAAATCTATGCAGACCCTTAACTTTCCATTTTTCTTTATAACAGGAACGATATTAGCAAGCCATTTGACATACCTGGTGGTTCTTATGAACGTGCTTCGTATGAGCCTTTCGATTTCCTCCTTAATCTTGGACATTATCTCTGGAGCAAATCGCCTCGGCGTCTACTTGACTGGCTTCTTGCCTGCCTTTATTGATAGCTTTAGCTCCACCAATTCCCTGCTTAAACTAGACATTTCATTATAATCCAGAGAAAAACAATCTTTGAATTCTTTAAGTAATTATATTACCTTTGTTTTTAGCTATATATTACTATTATATGTTTTTAAGTTTTATATCATATACATTTTAAGTTATAGTATATATTATTACGTTTTAAGTTTCACAAATTATATATATATATATATATATATATATATATATATATATATATATATATATATATATATATATATATATATATATATATATATATATATATATATATATATATATATATATATATATATATATATATATATATATATATATATATATATATATATATATATATATATATATATATATATATATATATATATATATATATATATATATATATATATATATATATATATATATATATATATATATATATATATATATATATATATATATATATATATATATATATATATTTTAAATTTTATATATTATATATACTTTTAATTTTGTATGTTAATACTGTAACTTTTAAATTCAGTTTACATTTCTTTTATTTTATGTCAGTTTTTACCTCTTATACTGTTTCATGCTAGTGTGTGACAAGATAAGGTGAATGGTCGAGTTGGTTGAGGATTACTGCCATTGCAAAAGCGCCTTTTAATTATGTAAAAAATGCGATATTTGTTGGATTTTTCCTTAGTTTCTTTGAATCTTTCCACTGTTAAACATCAGATTTTAATCCATGGATTAGACACTTCCCATGTCATTATTCCACCGATAATTTTTATTGATACATTTCGTGCGCGCTTCGATTTTATTTCTTTTGATTTAATTTTTTGAACGTGTTGTAAATATATAACTTGTGTGTTGCTATTTTTCTTCGCATGACTTTCTCTTGGGTCTTTTTACAATGATACCATTCTCTTGTGCACTTACACTCATTTATTTATGTTTGTTGATTGAGCTCAATTTAATTGTTTCATTATTTCCTATCTCCATTCGACAAAATGTATCCTTAATCCCATGAAGTGTAATAATTTTATCGCTTTCATCTTGTATGCTTTGTTCAATTGTTAATCACTTCAAGCATCACCTAAATCATTTTCAAAATAAATTCTCGATTCATATCGAGCCATCTTTTACACCTTGTAAGTCGATTTCCTTGCGCATCGCCATCAACCTGCCTTAATCTAATCATCACCCTTTCATTTCATTCCTCTTTATATTCTCTTCCTAAGCAAAAACTTTGGTCTTGTACCAAGTGCATTTTCAAAACCTTTTTCTCAATAAACTTGGATGGTTGTGGAGTGGTTAGGCGAAGACCTTGTACTATCCCGAGTGTTTGACATTACCGTCAGGGTTCACTGTCTAAAAACACTTACCATCCAAAGCAAAACATTTCTTAAATAAGAAGAATGTTTTCCTCCTTGTATTGAATTAAAGAGAGAGGATTGAGTGACGACTTCTTCCTCTCCGAGTATTAGAATGCTCACTTTAAAGTGTGTGGTCTTGATACTCATCTTTTAATGCAAGTACGTGACTATATTTGCCACACAATTTTCAAAACCAATCTTTTGAGATAAATAATTGGGTACTACCTGCAAGGGTTCATGTCCGAGGACTTATTTCACCCCTAAGAATAATCACCACAAATCGAATGAGACATCTTGCCTCGATGGCAAAAATTTAAGCCTTTTCGAAAAGGGCATGTATTCTACCGCAATACATGTAACACATAAGACTCCACGAGCAAGTGACAATACACATAATTGTTAGAACACGAACGTTAACATCGTCCATAAAAAATACCAACAATCCGTTTGTTTCGTGAACTACGGATGCTCTGATTCCTCATTCCCTATTGAGGACACATAGGCACAAGGATCCCTATTATTGGAGAGCTCACTAATAACTAACTCCCCTTTTTGCTCACCCTCGTGCAATTGAAACCAACTAACCGAGCATTTTCTCTCACGTCAGTGCGATCGTGACTAACCAACCGTAGTCTCACGAACTAAAGATGCTATGATTCTTCATTAGTCAATGAAGATATGTAGGCACAAGGGCCTCAATCCTTGGCGAACTACCTTCTTCCATAATATTATTTTATTTTTTCCTTTAGTTCTGCGAACTATGAGGCTCTGACTTCCTCATTGCACCATGAGGGAACGTAGGCACGAGGGCCCCAATCCTCCACGAGCTCTTTATCTCTAAATGTTTTATTTTCCTTTTGAAGCATTCCTAGAAAGCACGATACCTTAGAAACATCCTTACACATAAGACAAATGAATGGTTCTATTGATTACGATGGATGTGAGGGGTGTTAATATCTTCCTTTTGCATAACCGTCTTCCGAACCCATTTCTTGGTTGCGAGACCATCTTATCCTTCATCTTGGGGTTTTCTCAATGTTTCTCCTTCCCTTTAGGATAAATAAAGTTCGTTGGCGTCTCTGTGATTTTTTGCCTAGCGGCAGCTAGTGACTCTGCTGGGGACCCTTTCCCTTAGTAAGCCAAACCTAGTTCTGTTTGACGTATGTGTGGGTGTTTACCTTTATCTTGCTTTATTGCTTTATTAATTGTGTTCCTCTTATCTGGTAGGTATGTTGGGGATGGTTGTGAGGAAAATGCTTTCTACCCGAGCTTTTCAAGTATACACTAAGTTAGAAGGTGGTTGCTTATTGAATTGCGAGATTTAGGACTCGCTGAGTTGGTTTGAATTCCACCACTCAGATGAGGCTCCTTTAGGAATGATAATGTCTTAGGAGTAGTCGTAATGGTGTTATTATTTCCGACCCGGGAGTCCGTGATTCTGAGGACCTTTAGAATCTTATGCCAAAGGTTACTAAGACATAACTCTGTGCCCATCCTTTTGAAGGGATCATCGTCTTACGAATTGTCGTTATGATGGGAAACTTTTGAGGGTATGATGTAAGGGACCTTATTTGAAATCCCTTGAAATATCCTATTGTAAGCCAATAGACTACCTACCCGAGGAAAGAGATATTTTTTATGGGAATCCTTATCTCAGAGACCTTTGATTTCTGTGTTATGAGCTTGTTCCAAGCATGCATTCATAACATTGCATAACATAAGCATCTATGCATCATTTTTCATATCATTCCTGCACCAGAACAAGAGAGCTCATCCATCCTTTGTCCATAACCCACAGTAACTTCCCAATGTCCGTATTAGACTTGAAATAGCTTTTGAAAGATCATGAACTCAGGAGAGCAAAACCAGTTTGCGACAAAAGAGGATGTTGAATTGATGAAAAGCCAGTTGGACCAACTTGTGGAAGCTATGGCAACTTTGGAAAAGAGAGATGACAACATTCAGAGGACTGGGTGTAACACCTCATTTGAATTATTTAGTCTTTTTATACTTTATTGTGTGCATATTGGTTGTGATATCTTTGATAAGGGTACGAGGTTAATGGCAAGAGTGAGAGGTGACCTTAGTTGGGGTGAGGTGGACCTATAATAATGATAATGTTAACCATTTAATAACAATAATAAGAATACTATAGTTATTGATATTATTATTTAATTATTATTGATAATAATATTAATAGGATGGTAGTTATGATTATTATTATTATTATTATTATTATTATTATTATTATTAATTGGATTAATTGAATTAAAACCTGATTAAGGGGTTAAGAGAGAGTTAGTGGAGGAATTAGTCAGTTAACACATAAAAGAGGAAAAAGGCAGAGAAAGGAGAGCTAGGGCAAAAAGGAACCAATTCTCCATTGTTGTCAAGGAAAAAGCTCCAATCCAAGGTAAGGGGGAGAATGGATTTCAATATGGGTGATTTAACATGAGAGGGTAGTGAGAGGTCCTTTCTCTCGTAGGAATTTTGCATGTTCTTACCTTTTTAGTTGATTTTCGTGATATTATGATTTCCCTGTGATTGTTGTGATTGTTGAATGATCATTGTATGACGTTGTATGTATGACTCTGGTACGAATATAAAGATTCGTGTGGAAATTCCCTGAAGCTGTGATAGAGTATTGTGGATTAACAGATCTGAAAACTAAGGGTTTAACCGTAATCAAAACTATATCTAATAACTAGAATCTTGAAAGAATAGAAAATAGGATTCATTGGAATCAATTAAAATTTGAGTTTGAGGATGAATGGGAAGATAGAATGATGAATCTTGAGTAGGAACTCGTGAAGATGTTGAGATCTGAGTTTTTTGACAGATCTGCTGGTCATACATGTATGGGCTTGGGCAATACGCATATGAGGGGACTTTCCAAGGGTTGTACGCGTAGCAGACGTGCCCTGTCCCTAGTGCCAGCACGTCCATCTGGTGATACACGTATGATACGCGTATGGGCCTGGGCAATATGCGTATGGGGGTAGTCATACGCGTAAGGGTGACTTTGATGGGGTTTTAGGAGGTAGAAGCCTCTGGTCCTACACGTAAGGTAGGGCTGATACGCATATGACAGCAGGCTCTACGCGTATGGTACGCGTATGGACAGTCTGGGATGACTTTTCCCCAGTTTTTGTGATTCCTGTCTAGTGTTCGCTTGGAACACATTTCTGTTGAATCGGTACGATTAATAGAACTAAAATGAACTTAGGAAATATTAGTAATGAATTAAATTGGGAGAGTGTGGTATTATATGGGTGTGCCCTTAGGGGTGTGTTTTGATGAGTATGAGCCATGATTGTCGAAATTGGACAATCTTGTGCGATTGTGGTAATTCCCGAGAGGATTATAGTGAGCGAATGGCTCGTGTGGATCTTCAATGATCGTGAATTATGCTTGAATTATTATATTGCATAATTCTGTTGTCATGCATCTAATGCCATGTGTCTTGTGGAGATGGCTAGGTGGGAATCCATGATGGGTGCCTAGTTTCATCCAGACTTCATGTGGAAGTCGTTGTGGAGATAAGTTGTAGTTTAGAGGAACGTATACGACTCATCCGGATTTCGACGGGAATCGGGTTCTAGGGTGAACCGTATGTATTTGTGTTGGTACCACATGCATTGTGTCGAGTCAGTGAGTCACATTGCATATTTGTATTTAAATATGGGCTATTGATGCCGAGTGATTGAGATGGCATGTGTATGTGCGTTGCATGTGTATGATTCTATGTGTGGTGTGTAAAAACTCCTTAGCATGTGTATTTCACCGCTTATTTATTGAATGTAGTTCTCACCCCTTTCTGTTTGTTGCGTCTGTGCTCCTTAGGGAGTGCAGATGACCAGGTACCTGAGTAGTGCTTGAAGTGTGTTACTATTCGATCGATTCCCAGGAGTTGCTCTAATACATAACATGGGATGACGGGATTATGTTATATTTTGCTTATTTTCTTAATTAATTATTATGTATCTTTTATTTGTTGGATTGAGGATGTATGATCACCTTGTGGTGGAGATTATGTTTAAACAATTGACTCTATTCCGCTGTTTAATTGAAAGCTAGATAGCATTGGTTTATTTATGAAGAATGAAGTGACTTAGTGTGACATCCTACTTGTTTTGAGAACTCTGATGTACTTTTATGTAATATTTTCGTATATGTTTTATAATACGCGTACGGGGTAGAGTGGGGTGTTACAATTGGTATCAGAGCATGTCGGCCCGTCCGGCCAGTGTTGGAGTAGAGTTTGACTATAGGATGTCTATAGTCATGTGTTTCTTCTAACCTGTGTTTTCATGGATGTTAAGCAGTATGACTGGTAGGAATGATGTTGCGATGGCTACTGTGTTATAAGATGTTGTGCAGGCAGTGGAGAACATTGGTCAGAATATCAATCGGAGTGTTGGAAACGGAGAGTTTCGTAATTTGGAGAAGTTCCAGAATAACAAGCCACCTAAGTTCGAGGGCGGACATGATCCAGATGCATCACAGAAATGACTGAAGGATATTGAGAAGATCTTCAGAGTCATGGGATGCTCAGAGGATCAGAAGGTATAGTTTAGTACCCATATGCTGGAAAGTGAGGCTGAGGACTGGTGGGACAACGCCCGCTAGAGATTGGAAGCTGGTGAGGGTCCCATTAATTGGACAGTGTTTAGGGCAGAGTTTTGGAACGGTTTTTTCTGAAAGATGTTCGTGGAAAGAAAGAGATTGAATTCATTGAGTTGAAACAGGGGAACATGATAGTGGCAGAGTATGCGATTAAGTTCGACGAACTGGTAAAGTATTGTCTTCTTTACAATACTGATGCAACTATGAGTTCGAAGTGCATCAAGTTTGAGAACGGGCTGCGTCCCGAGATCAAACTGGGTGTCGGTTCTCAGAAGATTAGGTACTTTCCTGAGCTAGTGAACAGGTGTAGAATCTATGATGAAGACAACAGAGCTAGAATCGCTCACTATAAGAATCTAAGTGACAGAAGAGGCAAACAGAGGCATGGGAATACACCTTACCGTGTTCCAGCTGATAAAGGAAAGTAGAAAGATGTTGCTGGGAAGAAACCAAGTGGAGGAGGAAATCCTTCCAATCCTCTCAAGTACTTCAGATGTGGTGGCGCAGGTCACCGTGCAAATGAATGTCAGGATAAGGGGAAGAAGTGTTTTAAGTGTGGCAAGCCAGGTCATGTGGTCGCGGATTGTAGAACCAACATACCAACCTGTTACAATTGTGGTGAGCAGGATCATATCAGCACCCACTGTCAGAAATCGAAGAAGTCTCAAACGAGCGGGAAGGTGTTTGTGTTGGTGGGGGCTCAGCCTACCAATGAGGATCGATTGGTCAGAGGTACGTGTTACATTCATAACACTCCGTTGATTGCTATTATTGATATGGGTGCAACTCACTCGTTTATTTCTGTGGGTTGTGTGAAGAGACTGGGGCTTGTGCCGTCTACTTTGAGTAGAGGAATGGTGATTGATACTCCATCTATTGGATCAATCACTACATCTTTAGTGTGTTTGAATTGTCCTGTCTCGATCTTTGGTAAAGATTTTGGAGTGGACTTGATTTGTCTACCACTCAGCGAGCTGGATGTTATTTTAGGGATGAATTGGCTTGAGAGAAATTATGTGTATATCGATTGTTATAGGAAGAAGTTGTTATTCCGGACTCCTGAAGAAGAAGAAATGGCTAGTCTTATATCTACTAAGGAGTTGAGAATCTTAGTAGAAGATGAAGCTAAAGTATTTGCAGTGTTCGCTTCGTTATCTATGGATGGTAAGTCGTCGATTGAGGAATTACTTGTTGTGAGAGAATTTCCTGAAGTGTTCCCAAAGGATGTTACAGAGTTACCTCCAGAGAGGGAAGTAAAGTTTATGATTGATCTTGTCTCTGGTACCAGACCTATATCTATGGCACCATACAGAATGCCAATGTCAGAATTGGTAGAGTTAAAGTCTCAGTTGGGAGAATTATTAGACAAAAAGTTTATCAGACTCAGTGTGTCACCATGGGGAGCGCCAGTTTTGTTAGTAAAGAAGAAATATGGCAGTATGCGCTTGTGCATCGATTATCGCTAGTTGAATAAATAACCATCAAGAATAAGTATCCACTTCCAAGAATCGACGATCTGGTGGATCAACTCGTGGGAGTTCGTGTGTTCAATAAAATCGATTTGAGGTCAGACTATCATCAGATCCGTGTGAAAGAAGATGATATCCAGAAAACAGCTTTCAGAACTCGGTATGGGCATTATGAATATGCAGTGGTGCCGTTTGGTGTGTCCAATGCATCGGGTGTGTTCATGGAGTACGTGAATTGTATCTTCCATGCTTATTTGGACCAGTTTGTAGTAGTTTTCTTTGGTGACATTTTGATTTACTCTAAGTCAGAAGCATATCATGTAGAGCATTTGAGGGTTGCGTTGCAAGTGTTGAAGGATAATAAATTATTTGCAAAACTTTTGAAGTGTGAGTTTTGGTTGAGCGAAATGAGTTTTCTTGGACATGGTATTTTTGGAGGAGGCATAGCAGTGGATCCATCGAAAGTGAGTGACGTGCTTCAGTGGGAGGCTCCAAAGTCAGTGACAGAGATTAGAAGTTTCTTAGGCTTGGTAGGCTATTACCGTAAGTTCATCGAAGGGTTTTCTAATTTGGCTCTTCTGTTGATCCAGTTGACTAGAAAAGGATAGGCATTTATATAGGATATTTTGTGTGAAGAAAGTTTCCGAGAACTGAAGAAAAGGTTAACTACCGCACCAGTGTTAACCTTACCAAATTTGAATGATCCTTTTGTGGTATATTGCGATGCGTCTAAAATGGGATTAGGCGGTGTTTTTATGCAAGATGGCAAAGTTGGAGGCATTATTTGTACGGGTCTAGATTTGAAGTGTTCAGTGACCATAAGAGTTTGAAATATTTGTTTGACCAGAAGGAATTAAATATGAGGCAGCGAAGATGGCTAGAATTTCTAAAAGACTATGACTTTAGCTTGAGTTACCATCCCGGTAAAGCTAACATCGTGGCAGATGCTTTGAGTCGGAAGACGATACATATGTCGATCTTGATGATTAGAGGATTGGATTTGATTGAGAAGTTTAGAGACTTGAGTATGGTTTGTGAGTTAACTTCGGAAAGTGTAATGTTGGGGATGTTGAAAGTGAATAATGAGTTCCTTCGTGAAATAAGAGAAGGTCAGAAACTGGATTTGAAATTGGTAGAATTGATGACCGTAGGCGGAATGGATAAGTGTCGCTACTGCGAAAAACGGCGCCGGCTATGACAGAAGAGTCGCCACCATGCGTTATTTATCCCAACGGAGGGAAAGGAAATGCTCAGAGGAAACCTAACGCAAAACGGGAAAGGAATGGTCGTCGCAACCACATTCCTGGATTCGGGAGTCGATTACGCAAGGGGAAGGTATTAGCACCCCTCACGTCCGCCGTACTCGACGGGATCCACGCTTGTTTTCTAGTACGGATTGTTATTCTATCTACTCTAAAGGTCTGGGTTAAAAAGAAAAGAAAATGACTCGGCAAAGTATCGCACTTTATGCCTACGTATTCCCGTCTGGAACGAGAAATCAGAGTCAACGTAGTTCGCCTACCTACGGGAAAGGAGGGGAAGGTTGCTCGCTAGGATACGACATCATATGCCTACGTACTTTCATACAGCATGAAAGATCAGAGCAAACGTAGTTCGGGCTATGGAAGACACAAGCTTGTCTGACGGTTTTTTATTACCTTCAAAAAAGGTTTTTCTTGATTAAGAGTCAAAGCGGACAAAAATGACACTTTGATGTTTGTTTGAATCTTTTACGAAAGAAGTGTTTTTTTAGTTTGTTTGCAATCTCTGACGCACTAGAGACTATGATTTGAGAGTGACGACGTTGCATGTCACCCTAAGGTTACCACACTAAGTAGTCAGATTACTGAAGAGTGACCCTCCAGCAACCTTTTCTCAAATAGCTTAAGGCTCGTAACGTACGACATTGATTAACCTTATTACTGTGTTTTTGAATTGTTTTGAGATAAGAAGATAAAGAAGCTCTAAAAATCCTAGGGTTGAAAGGGAATAAAACTAACCTAATGTTGTCATGCATGGATAAGAATCCTAATGTCTGTCGTAATTCCCTCCTGCACAGAGGAAATCAGAGATCCTAGGGGATAAACAGAAAATAAAGCAAGCAAATACAGTAAAATGCATGCAATGCAGCAATACAAGTGAGGCAAGGGAGTCCTGCTCAACCTCAAACCTGGGAAAACAACAGGCAAAATGAATCAACATTCACCTCAAACCTATAGGGCAAGCTACACAAGCCAACAAACGATACAGAAAACAAAACCCAAAGGAGGCAGCCCAAGCAGCAACACCAAATTCCTATAGCAAACAGCAGCTCTGACAGCAAAGTTGACAGTAACACCACTCCATCTTCAAGCAAACCTCATGAAAGGCATCTTCAACATCTTAGATCTTCATCCCCAAGCTCTAGCAAGCTCCACCAAGAAAGATTGGTTATTGAGATTAATTTATAATGAATGAAAACTAGTGAAAACCAAAGGAAATCACTAGAAACCATCATCTGCAAAGAAGGGTATCCTCAAAAGTTCTACTCTTTAAGGCATACCACTCATCCCTCCAAGGGAGAGATGGGGCTTCCTTAAGAGGACTTTGGATCATAGGATAGGATGGAAACAAACAAAGCATTCCATGTTTGAGGAAAGAAATGAACTAAGTCTAAAAAAGCTCTTCCTAAAACCCTAATTCCTAAGCTCCTGACAAGCACTCCAACATATGAGAAATCTTCAACTCCAAGCCCCTTCAAGCTATCCAATGCAACTTCACTTTATCTTCAATTCATCCAAGAAAAGTCCAAGCCAAAATCACACCCAAAATAGCCCCACACAAATTGAATAAACCAAGCATCCAAGGGAGAAACCCACAAACATCACACCAATTGCAAAATACAAATAAAATGCTAAAATAGATCACAAAATCCTAATTAAATTTCTAAGGGAACCTAAGCCTATACCCAATACCCCATATAAATCCCAGGACCTAAATCAAACACTAAGTCCCCAAACTATGCCCTAAACTACAACTAGTTGTTTTGAAACCCTAAATCTAACACTCCTTATGTTCACCACTCAAATTGGCCTAAAATTTATTCACAAAATTATGATAAAATTTCTAAGGGTACATGCTCTCTATGCTAACTAATCCAACAAGAATCAACTCAAAATTCCTCACCAATTGGTCACAATAAAATCAGCAAGAACATGTAGCAAATATACAAAATTAAAGAAAATAATAAAAAGGAGAAAATCAAATTAAATTGAAAAAATGGATGAAAATGAGATTTCTTGATTTCAAAAAATCACAATTAAATCCAAGATCATTGAGGTATTTTTAAAATATTTTTTGGATCAATACTGGATTTATTATGGATTTTGGAAATCAAATGGATTAAAAATAAAACAAAAATGAATTAAAGAAATAAAATGAAAAATAAAATGCTGGATAAAACAGGAGCCAATGGATTGATTGACTGGTAAACGCATCTAACGCTCCAGAGCGCATCCACGTGAGGGTCCAGTCACCAGCTGACTGGATAAATGAAACGTTGCGTATTGATCAATAGAGGGAGAGCTGAGTTTGAATGGTGACCACACGATCTGCGTACAAAGTCCATCTGAAGGACTGATCCAAGGGTCAATAAGTCGTCTTCTCCAAAGTTCAGGTGACCTGAGACTATTCTCAGGTGGTGGTCCACGGTGGAAAACACCGTCTTCTCCGGTGGAGTGGCGGTTGCAGGTGACCAAATCAAAAACTTCTTATACCAAACTTGATCAGAAAACCACAAGGATCATGAATATCACATCCATTTCATCCAACTCTCAATGGAAATTAAAACATGAAGCCATCTTTAGATTATGCCAAAATCTCAACCATCACCATTTGCAAAATTGAATCCACAAAAATGATCCTCATGTTTTGTACATCATAATGATCTATCCAAATCAGTTCATAGCCTTAGGATCAACTCAATTCGTGCTCAAACATAAATCACATGTTATCTTGGAATGTCTCTAACTGCTCAAATTCCTATCCAGAAACGACCTAGGTTCAATCTAAACCCTAACCACATGCAAGAATCGACCTAGTTCAGCCTAGATCAAGAGGAAATTCAAGAACTACATACCTGTGAAAATTGAATCAACAGAGGTAGAAGTTGATGGATTCAAGCTCCCCAACTCTTCAAACACGATCAGTGAATCAAGATGAAGCTTCTAGGCACTTCAATTTGGCTTGATCTTGATCCAAACTCCAAAACCATTTCCTGTTAGAAACCGTGAAAACTCAACTTCAATCTTCACTCTCTCCACGAATTCTGCACCAACCTTCATCTGGAATCATTGACATGAATATATAGAAGCTTCTCATGGGCTTCTAAGTCCAAATTAAGGCCCAAATTAACCAATCCAAAATTCTGTCATACACTTGAAACTCAATGGTGACAGTCATGATTTCTCCCTCATTTCTCATTCCAGAATGTTCTATTCAACTGCAAATTGAATTTGGGATATGTTTGGACAACTAGCTCAGCCTGAAATGCCTTGATTCTTGTTTTGGCATTGTAACTTGTAATGTAAGAAATCACTTTTCAAAGCAACTCATGAAATTAGGGCTCATCTCAAAATTGTGACATTGCCAATGTGTTTGAAATCCAATTTCCATTCAAAATGACTACCCATATGCCATGTTTATGTCTTATAATTCAAAAATCCCAATTTCCCTCCTTTGGATCATTTGAAAAATCCCTCTTTTTAGGCCATTTTGGATCATTTTGTGAAGCAAGCCAATTCAATCCCCCATGACTTCTTATCTAACCTAAAAACATCATTCTAAACACATTTCATGTTGAACACTTTTTCATTTGAGGAGTGGAAGATAGAGATTTTGACACATGTTGAAAAAGGACCTATAATTCAACTTTCCCAAAATACCCCTGGATTTCCAAGATCATAACTTGAGTTCCACAAATATTCTTGAGGACTTCTAGTACTCAAATTAAAGCTAAGATCAATACCTACAACTCTTATGTTGGCCAAGAATCCATTTGAAAAATCCTTGAGGGGAAACAGTTGCTTGGAAGTCAAGTGACTTTCACAGATAAATTTCAGTGTCCTCTGATGACTTGTAACTTGCAAGAACCATAACTTGAGTTTTACAAATCTTCTTGAATACTTATAGTACTCAAATTAAAGGTATTGATAAGCTATAGAAGTTTCATGTTGGCCAAAGATCCATTTGAAACTTGTAATTTGACTTATGTGGCTTGGAAGTCCAGTACTATACAGGGGATTTTACCCTAGGAACCCTGTCTCAAACACCTCCAACCACTCTTGACTCTTTTGAACTTGGTCTTGGCTCATCCACACACATGCTTCAACATATAAATCCATGACTTCCATGACCTAGAGCTAGGTCTTGATGCCCTTTCTTTGCTCTCCTTGACCTAGGGTTACCCAGATGAAACCCTACTTGTACACACCTCAACCATGGCTCTTGAACTTGATACAATGACTTGTCTAAGCTCCTTCTTGACTTTCTAGAGACTCATTAAACTTCATTCACACATAATACCCTTGATCAAGACCCCTTAAACCCTGGAGGCTCCTCAGACACCTCCTCACACTTGAAGATATGCCTCATACAGATGATCAAACTCCTCAAGGACACCCTCTTTTGACATGATACTCTTGATAACTTTTCTATTTTGTGTGAACCTCCAGCTAGGCTCTTTCTTCCATATCTCAACCTTGATCCCCTACACAATGAATGATGCTATGCTACGCCAATGTTAGGGCTATGTTATGCTATACAAATGAAACGCAATGAAACATAAATCAGGCAAGAAAAGGTTGAGCAAATTTTTGGGGTGCAACAGCTGCCCCTATTCAAACGGCTTGGACCCGACTGGGTGAAGAACGAACGGCCTTCAAACAATCGAGGTTCGAGACGGTTGAATACCAAGAAACCCGGAAATTTGCTAACCGCAAAAATAAACTGCACAACTGCTTAGGGAACGACTCCGCCAATTGAATCTGGTTGTTACAGCAACAACTGATCCAACGTCTGATAATAATTTTGATTTCAACTTCAACCACCTATGTAACGCCACAGGTGCTGAACAATTTTTGCGAAAATACCTCCGTCAACAACTGGACTGACCTTGTCAACACAAGAAGAGAAACAAATTCGTCAACACGAATAGAGATTCTGTTGTCCCAGGAGTAACCTTGTCCACATCTGGACCCAAATTTCGTCAAATCACGAATACATACAAATCTGTCCACGTCAGGACTCACATTTCGTCAACCCGAAGAAATCTCAACAACACAGGAATAGAACTTTGTCGATGTTAGGACGCTACATTCCGTCAACACGGAGAGATCCCGACTACTCCGCTGGGGATGAGTTGCCCGCCTCTTACCAACACAAGGAGGTCCTATCAATCATAGGCAATAAATTTGTCGACTTCACTGGGAAACATTTCTGTCCAATCACAGGAAACTCCATCCGTCTATCCATACGGGAAACTCTTTTGTCTAAACACAGGAAACTCCATCCGCCTATCCATACGGGAAAATCACATGCCTAAACGCAGGAAACTTCATCCGCCTATCCATACGGGAAACTCTTCTGTCTAAACACAGGAAACTCCATCCGCCTATCCATACGGGAAACTCTTCTGCCTAAGCACAAGAAACTCCATCCGCCTATCCATACGGGAAAATCATCTGTCTAAACACAGGAACGTTCATCCGCCTATTCATACGGGCAGACCATCTACCTAAACACATGAAACTTCATCCGCCTATCCATACGGGAAAATCATCTGTCTAAACACAGGAACATTGCTTATCTCTGCAGTAGCTAACTCCATCAGTCCCAACCCACAAACGACTTTGAGGAGGCTTCTACTGGGGATAATAATATTTCGTCAACACGAAGAAATCACGGCAACTTCATTGGGGATCGAATTCTTCCACCCAATAGGAATTCAATTCTGTCAATCATACTGGACAATAACTCCGCCTTATCCTTGCACTAGCCCAAACCCACTGGGAATACTCTGCAATTAACTGCCGGGCACCTATTTCGACAACAGGCGACAACTTCTGAAATTTTGATTATGAAACCCTGTGATGCTGACGGAACAACAAACTTGAAGAAAATACTCCGACGGCCGGATATGAGAAATTTCGACAAGCAATTCTATGGGGGAAAATCTGGCAACAACTCCAAAGTCTACTTATGAAGCTATTCCGTGCGGACAAAACTTTCGGACAACAACTCCAAAGTCTCATCATGGAGCTGCTGTAATGTCGAAGAATTCCAAAGTCTAATTATGAAGTCGTTTGATGTTGACGACAACTCCAAGGTCTAATTATGAAACGGCTCAATGCTGACGTAACAGCTGCTATAGAAAACTCTGTTGGGGAATTGCTAACGATGACTCCAAAGTCTAATTACGAAGCCGTATAATGTTGACGTAACAACCACTCGAAGAACTATGCCGATCTCCAAAGTCAAATCATGAAGCCTGCAATGCTGACATAACAGCTACCCGAGGAAAATCCGCTAGGGAATTCCTAACAACAACTCCAAAGCCTAGTTATGAAGCTGTTTAACACTGACAATAACTCCAAGGTCGAATTATGAAGCCATATAAATTGATAATAACTCCAAGGTCTAATCATGAAGCCTTATAGCGCTGATGTAACGAACTTCAAAGTCTAATTATGGAGCCATATCATGATGGTAACATCTTCAAAGTCTAATTATGAAGCCATAACAACAAACCGGGGAGAACTCTGCCGGGGGAAATTCTGACGTCAACTGTCAGACGTTCAACTTGATGATGAGTAATGACTTCAGATGTCTAATCCCTGAAATCTTTCCTGAAAATGCTGACGCGACAGCAACCCGATGGACCACTCCACTGGGGAATTTTTGACAATAACTCCAAAGTCCAATTATGAAGTCGTGTAAAGACCACTCCGTTGGCGGAAGAAGAGAAGTTAATCAAGCACCTCTGATAAGGGAAGATATGGCGGGACGAACGTTATCATCACATCTCATGCCGTAAATCTGAATATCCGACAACGATCCTGAACAAGAAGTCCAATTACCTGCAGGAAAGAACACCTGAAAACAAAGAGGTAGCCAACCTGACTTATGCTTCAAAATGCGTATGTTTGAAAATGGCGTAATGCTCCGTACGGCACGGAAATGCTACGCGTTTGAGTAGATGCAAATGTGACGATATATGCAAATGCAAATGCAGGAATAAGCTGCTGGGAAATTCTGGTAGTATTGTCTCAACAACATGAATGCTGAGGATAAAGCCAACTCCGCCGGGGAGAACAAGTATCACAAAGTATTCCGGCGAAATAAACGCCAGAAACACAATCAACTCTGCCGAGGAGCTATTAAACATCAATTTCCACTGGGAGGAAAGAACAAGCCACCCTGCTGGTGAACAAACTTAGCCGGGGGAGAAGCGACACTTCTAGGAAAATCATACTGTCTGGGCACAGTTTACGAACTCGGAGCTACCACTCTACTGAGGATCAACGTCCTGTCAATGGCATGACGACCTGTGGGGGAGCAAGAGAAACCCATCCTTCGCGGATATAAACCTTTCGAACCAACAACCTGATTAAACTCTGCGGGAACCTCCTGTGCTGTGGATTGATCCTGCCCACCTTTGATTCGCTAAGGAGCGCAACCTCTGCAGGGAACATTAATTTTGACTTGCTGGGGATATCCTGTGGACAACTTCCCTGAGGACACTCTTCTGGGGGAGAATAATCCCTCATTCGGTAAGGGATAACGTCATTCCAACTCTCTGGGAAATAAGTTGCGACTAGCTGGAGAATGACATCAACTAGAGTCAAGTCTTACGTCAAGCGACCTCGGCTTGGGAATACAATCCTTGACTGTTCGCTCCAAAGGTAAGAACTCTGCAAAACACAAACGAGACAAAACAGGCCTATACAACAAAATCTATCCGGGTTAGCACCTGTGACATTACTTCAGTCAATTCGAAGTTTTATCGATTATTGGCAAGGGCCAGCAAGATTATGCAAGTGTAGGTTCATCAAAAACATCGGCGTCTTTCACAAACAAAACAGTAAAGAACAAGCATCAAGTACTGAATAACATGTTTTATTGACAACGGGCCTCTGAATAGGCAAAGTTCGGTACACTGGATGCAACTCCTGAAAAGAGGAAGTTACGCACAAACACACATACATATATGCACAAGCAGCTTAAATAAAAAATACAAAACGATATTTGTATACATGTCGGCGACGTGGTATAGACAAACACCATGAGCTGATCCTCCTGTGACTCGCCTGACTCTGCGCTTTCCCGATGCTTGATCTTCGGAGGAGATTGTTTTTGGATAGACGGCCCCCAGGTACTCCCAAACCACTAAGCAATGCCGTATCAAATCCGGACCGCAGTCATTTGCTTTTTCAATCCCTAACTTTTGCGTGAACCGCCCTTTGCGGGTTTTCAATTCACCGGGATACCCTTTTTTGCCGAAATCGCCCTTTTCAGGTTTTTGACTTCGCGGGCGCACATTTTTTCAATTTTATCCCTAATTTTTTCCCGAACCTTTTATTCATTTTGGTATGGTTCGCCGGGATGCCCCATTTTTTCCTGGACTCTCTTTATACTTTCCAGCGGGTCACTTTCAAGCAAAGTATTTTTTAACTGCGTCTGAATTCACAGGAGACGTAAAGTCTTCACCATCCATGGTGGATAGTAACAAGGCTCCTCCAGAGAATACTTTTCTGACAACGTAGGGACCTTCGTAATTGGGAGTCCACTTGCCCCTGTGATCTGTTTGTGGTGGGAGAATCTTTTTCAAAACAAGATCGCCCGTCTGAAAGCTTCGCGGGCATACCTTCTTGTCGTAAGCTTTCTTCATCCGGCTCTGATATAACCGACCGTATGCTAAAGAAGCCAGTCTCTTCTCATCCATTAAACTGAGCTGATTTAGTCTATCTTTAACCCATTCTGCCTTGTTAAGTTGGACATCACGTAAAACCCTTAGGGAAGGAATCTCAACCTCCAATGGTAACACCGCCTCCATCCCGTATACCAATGAAAAAGGGGTTGCCCCGGTTGATGTGCGTACCATCGTACGATAACCGTGCAAAGCGAAAGGTAGCACCTCGTGCCAGTCCTTATATGTCACAACCATCTTCTGAACAATCTTCTTTATGTTCTTATTGGCCGCTTCGACAGCGCCATTCATCTTAGGTCGGTAAGGAGAAGAGTTGTGATGTTCAATCTTAAAATTCTGGCACAACTCTTCCATCATTTTGTTATTCAAATTCGAACCGTTGTCGGTGATAATCCGCTCAGGGATTCCATATCTGCAGATAATATCTCGTTTGATAAATTTGGCTACCACTTGCTTGGTCACATTGGCGTATGATGCTGCTTCCACCCACTTGGTGAAGTAATCAATTGCCACCAAAATGAACCAGTGTCCGTTGGATGCCGTAGGCTCGATCTTGCCAATCATATCAATTCCCCACATCGAGAAAGGCCACGGTGATGACATCACATTTAGAGGACTTGGAGGCACATGGATTTTGTCCGCATAAATCTGGCATTTATGACACCTCTTTGCAAACTTGAAACAGTTTGTTTCCATAGTTAGCCAATAGTAACCTGCTCGTAGCAGTTTTCTCGTCATAGCATGCCCGCCAACATGTGTACCAAATGTACCCTCATGTATCTCTTCCATGAGCAACTTCGCCTCTTTCTCATCTACACATCGTAGCAACACCAAGTCGTGGTTTCTTTTGTACAGGACACCGTCCGGGTTCAAATAGAAATTGCCAGCCAATCTCCTGAGAGTCTTCTGATCTTGACTGGATGCCCCAGCCGGGTACTCCTTGTTCTTCAGGAAATTCTGGATGTCAAAGTACCAGGGTTGACCATCGGGAGCCTCATCAATGGCAAATATGAATGCAGGCCTATCGAGCCGAGAGATAACAACCCGGGGAGCCTCGTTCCAGAAGTTAACTTTATACATCGAAGACAATGTCGCCAGGGCGTCAGCCATTTGATTTTCTGCTCGTGGTACGTGATGCAATTCCACCTTGTCAAAGAAAGGCAACAATCTCCTTGCATAATTCATATAAGGTATCAAATTGGGCTGACGTGTCTCCCATTCTCCTTTGATCTGGTTCACCATTAGATCTGAGTCTTTGTATACATCCAGATGCTTGATTCGCAAATCAATGGCTTCCTCCAGACCCATGATGCAAGCCTCATATTCGGCCTCATTATTGGTAACGGGAAAAGTCAATCGGGCAGTAAAGGGGATGTGCGACCCCTGAGGAGTGGTGATAATTGCCCCTATTCCGCTACCATAGGAATTCACAGCTCCGTTAAATATCAACTGCCATTTGGAACCCAATTCTGGTCCTTCTTCCGGCAACGGTTCTTCACAATCCTTCATCTTTAGGTACATGATATCCTCGTCAGGAAAATCAACCCTCATCGATTGGTAGTCCTCAACAGGCTGCTCCGCAAGGTACTCTAACAGAACGCTACCTTTAATAGCCTTCTGCGAGACATATTGGATATCGTATTCGGTTAACACCATCTGCCATCGGGCAATTCTTCCGGAGAGTGCTTGATTCTCAAACACATATTTGATTGGATCCATCTTTGAAATTAGCATGGTTGTATGATTCAGCATGTATTGCCTCAAACGTTTGGCGGCCCAGGCTAGCGCGCAACATGTTTTCTCGAGCATTGAGTATCTGGACTCACAGTCAGTAAACTTCTTACTCAAATAGTATATCGCATGCTCTTTACATCCGGTCTCGTCGTGTTGACCGAGAACACAACCCATACTTTCCTCAAGAACCGTCAAATACATAATCAAAGGTCTCCCGCCCACTGGGGGTATCAAAACAGGAGGTTCCTGCAAGTATTCTTTTATCTTGTCGAACGCCTTTTGACAATTTTCATTCCAGGTCAACACCTGATCCTTTTTCAACAACTTGAATAACGGCTCGCATGTCGCAGTTAGGTGAGATATGAACCGGGCGATATAGTTCAACCTCCCTAAAAACCCACGCACTTCTTTTTCTGTTCTAGGCGTCGGCATTTCTTGTATCGCTTTTATCTTTGCAGGATCCACCTCTATTCCCTTTTCGCTCACAATAAACCCCAACAGTTTACCCGATCTCACCCCAAAGGTGCACTTGTTAAGGTTCAGTCTCAACCTGAACTTCCTAAGCCTCTTGAATAGTTTCAGCAGATTAACCAAATGCTCTTCCTCCGTCTGGGATTTGGCAATCATATCGTCAACATAAACCTCAATCTCTTTGTGCATCATGTCATGGAAGAGAGTCGTCATAACACGTTGATATGTTGCCCCAACGTTCTTCAATCCGAAGGGCATCACTTTGTAGCAAAATGTTCCCCAGGGAGTAATGAAGGTAGTCTTCTCCATGTCCTCCGGTGCCATTTTGATCTGATTATAGCCCAAGAAGCCGTCCATGAAGGAGAATACGGAGAACTGAGCAGTGTTATCAACCAGCACATCAATGTGAGGAAGTGGAAAGTCGTCCTTCGGGCTCGCCCTATTCAAATCACGGTAGTCTACACACATTCGCACTTTACCGTCTTTCTTCGGCACTGGTACTATATTAGCGACCCATGACGGATAAGTTGTAACAACTAGGAAACCAGCATCCCACTGCTTTTGAACTTCCTCCTTGATTTTCACAGCCATGTCTGGTCTGGTTCTTCTGAGTTTCTGTTTAACAGGCGGACATTCCTATCGCAATGGCAGACGGTGCACAACCATGTCCGTGTCTAACCCAGGCATATCCTCGTACGACCAAGCAAATATATCGCTATACTCTCGCAGTATCTCAATCAGCCTTTGCTTGACGTCGCTCTGCAGTGCAGCCTCTATACGGATGTTTCTCACAACTTCTTCCGACCCCAAGTTAATAATTTCAATTTCCTCCTGATGAGGCAGAATGATCCTCTCTTCCTGTTTCAACAAACGAGTCAGCTCCTCTGGCAGGTCGCTATCCTCAACAATCTCTTCCTCTGCTTGGAATACCGGGTGCTCGAAGTCGAAACGAGTCATAGGCGGTTCGTATGAGATGTCATCTGAAATATTAGTCCTGCAAAGGGAATGGTTAAACGCTTCAACACGCAAACAAAGCAAATAACCACATTGCCATTTATTGTTAAAGTAAAAACAAGAAAAACAGGGATCACAATATTTGAATATGAAAAACACCTTTATTTCATGATTAAAACAGTGCAATACACATAATCAAGTAGCCCTAACGTAACATCACTATGCCCCGGGTAGGACATAGGATTATTCAACAATTGATAAAACAAATCATTACTGTTTAAAAGTCACTGGGACAGTTTCCCGGATGGACCAGTTGCAGAGACTTTGTCCTGGCACGCTTGGCTTGATCCACGCGTCCATATCGTAATCGCTATCTCCGTCCTCAGCATCGGAAATAGCATTGATAGTCTCAAAGCACACCCCACTTGGCGTAATCATGACTGGTCCCCTGAACCTGGGCGCTCCTGAAGCGGACGCTGACGACGTCGATCGATACCCTGGCCCAAACTTGTCATTCTTCAAGGGAATCTCCAATACCTGCCCCCAGCCTTTAGTCTCGCTAGTCTGCACTAAGGCCTGAGCCTCTTTGTAGGATGACACTGCCACATCTGATATTTTGCTGGAACCCTGAGCTTTGCCTTTAATCCACAACCCTTCGAAGGCTTGACAAGGTGTCTCGTGTATTTCTCCGTCGACCTCAACATATCTGAATGATGACAGGTGACTGACCAAAATATCCTCCTCCCCGCAAACGGTAACAACGCTATCACCCACCATATACTTCAACTTCTGATGCAGTGTGAACGTTACGGCCCCTGCAGCGTGGATCCATGGTCGTCTAAGGAGGCAACTATAAGCTGGATGGATATCCATGATGTAGAATTCGGTATCAAAAATTTCCGGCCCCACCTGAAGTGGTAATGTTATTGACCCGAACACTGATCTTTTCGTCCCGTCAAACGCCATCACAACCAAATCGCTGGGCGTGCAAATGACTCCCCGTATGTCCAATTTCATCATGGCTTTCTTTGGCAATACGTTCAGCGACGATCCAGTATCTACCAATACATGCGACATTACGGTGCCCCGACACTCCACCGATATATGCAAGGCCATGTTGTGCTCCCGACCCTTGGGCGTTAAGTCAAAATCTGTGAAACCCAGGCTATGTCCAGCATTGACATGTGCCATTACCCCCTCTAACTGATTTACAGAAACTTCTTGGGGCACGAATGACGTATCCGGTATTTTTAGCAAGGCGTTCCGGTGGGCTTCGGAACATAGCAACAATGACAAGATATAAATCTTCGACGACGTCCGTTGTAGGTGTTCAACAATCTTGTAGTCGCTCTTGCGAATCAGTCTCATGAACTCCTCTACGTCCTTGAGCGACGTATCCTTTTCTTTCGACTGAGAAGGTCCACTTTCACTTACTTTGGCTTTACCTTTGGCCAACCTCTCTGCTTCAATTTCAGGTGAGGTAAAGATCCTTCTGCTACGGGTCATGCCCCCCGTACCAACAACATTATCAACAGTCCCAGTTGGCTGGCTATTCACCACAATCTTTTCACCGTTGCAATACGCTTCTAAACCGTACGTCCACGGGATAGCTTTCGTACTCTCAAAGGGGACAGGCCCTGCTTTGGTAATCGTAATAGTTGGCCGCTGGGCGGGCGCCGTAATCGTTATAGTCTTCCTCAGGATCGTCACCGTTGCAATATCATTCTGCTCTTCACATAATGCCTCCACAGGCTTCTCAACCGCAGTTCGATCAAATTGTAAGGTCCCTTCGTCGATCATGGCCTGAATGCCCTACTTCAAATTATTACAACCCTCTGGCTGGGTCCAACACTCTAAACAGTATTCATCACAACCAGGGAATACTCCTCCTCTGAGCAACCTGCTTTTCACTTCACTCAATGGTGTATTCAGTTCGTTGACATCCATCACCAAGTTCAAATCTTCTTCTGTTAAAACGTGAAAATGTTCGAATTGAAATTACGGAATTAAAAGTACAAGGGAATGGGAAATAAACGCTCCGCTCCCACACTATCTCAATCAGTGTCCCCACTGATTTGAAAGAATGCGAGAGGGAAATACAAGGGAAATGAAAATACAAGAAACTGAAAATATAGTAAACAAATAAGGAAAGAAATAACTAATCACGGCCTCTGCCTCGGTCACGTCCTCTGTCTCGTCCTCTGCCTCTGGCTTGGTCGACTCGGGCCTCAAAGTTCAGTGCTCCGGTGTGATAGACATAGTCGCGGAGTCCTTCGAACTGCAAGGTAAGATTCGCCAAGTTCTCAGTGATGGTTTCCTGGCCGGTTTGGAGTTGTTGCATTTGGGTCCGATGCCAAGCTTCGAACTGCTCTGCTCGCTGATTCTGCTGCTGCATCATAGCGAGTATCTGGGCCTGCTGGTCGAGGGATCGGCGAAGGTCTTCTTCAGAGTAGTCAGGCTCTGGACGATGGCGGTGGCGGCGGTAGGATGTGCCTTCAGAAGGAAGTGGTTGCGATGCCTCCGGTTGCTCAGTTCTGTCCAACTCATCTTGTATTTCGTCACCAGAACCTTGGGTGTGGGTCTGAGCTGGAGCAGCGGTAGCAGCAGGGGCATTGAGGTCAAAGAGCCAGTTGGCACGATCCTGTGGGTGCATCCGGGTGCGTGATGGCATGATGATACTTCTGGCGGTTTTGCCACGCACGACCGGGTGGTACTTGCCGTCGGCCCTGGAACGGATGAGGTGAGAAGCTCTGCAGTAGTCGGTGGAAATACCGGATGGCTGGGTTGTGGATGTGAGTTGCATGCCGAGAATCCCAGCCGTCGGCATTGATTCCGGTTAATTGGTACCAGAGCGCAAAGGCTTCGTGCTGAAACTGTTCGGTGAGGCGGCGGTGAGCATTGTCGCCGCGAGGGAATTGTAGGATGTCGGCAATCTGGTTCTGGTTTAGTTGATAGTTCGTGCCGAACATACGGAAGCATGCGGCGCCGGAGTGTTGGCTGAGGTCGCTGCTGGAAGTGAAGTAGCTGAACAAACTGAGGAACTAGAGGGTGAGTTGTTTGTACATCGGCTGCGGATTTGTGCAGAGTTGCCAGATGCCGGCTCTTTGGAGCATCCAAGTGACGCCGTCAAGGAGGCCGAGCTCCGTGAGGGATGGGATATGCGGATAGTGGGTCGGCTGTAGCGACCGTTGATGGAAGGCGATATAGTTGGCTCGCTGTTTCTCGCCGGAGTCGCCGTCGCTGAACACGATATTGCTGAGGTCTGGGGTTTCGTTGTTTCTCGCCATTGTTGGAGGATGCTGAGGAAATGTGGATTGAGTTGGTTCTGTTGAGTGAAAAATGTCACAGAAGTGGATTAGGAAGTTGAAATGGGAGTTGGAATATATGGAGCAAGAAGGGAAAACGAAAGTTGGAAGTGGGGTTTGAGTTTGTGATGATTGGAAGTTGAATAGATGGGAGTGGGAGAAAAAACGCAACCTCTGTTATAGCAGATAACAGTTTTGGACTCGTGACGGTCGTCACCCGTGTGACGGGCGTCAGGCTTCTGTGACGGTCGTCACACCAGCAAAATCAGCAGAACGCAGAATTTTGCTATGGGGGTGTTCTTGCAATGGTTTTAAGGTCTAGGATTGATATGACAATGTATTATATCCTCCAAGAAACATATGATAACATAGAAACAGATTCAAGGAATAAAGAATAAAATTGAAATAACATGTAATTAAAATGATTGTTTGTAATGTAATACATAAGGGAAATTAAACAATGCAAAAATCAAAATAATTAAAAACGGACGGAAAACAGAAAAAAAAGTAACTTAAACTAAACTAAAGCTAATATCTCAGTCTTTTTGTGCCTTCAATTCTTCAAACTTCCTGGCGTAGTAGTCGAGTTGGTCACATACTAAGTCCATGAAGACTGCGAGTTCGCTGTGTATGCTTGTGATGTCTTCTTTTACGGTGGTCAGAGTTGCGTCAACGTTGTCTAATCGGTGCAGAATAGTATCCATTTTGTCAGTGGTTTCCTCAGGAATGGGCTCAGGATAGGTGTTGTAATGCGGAGGGGTCGTAGGGTCTACCTCAGCTTCTGATACAGCATCCTCATAGTACATATAATCATGTGCTTCAGAGATGTGATCATTATCGTACATGTAATTATGTGGTGTTGATTGAGGTGAAGGAGGTCCCATAGGCTCATCCAATTCATAAACCCAGTTGTCCTTGTTATGGATACTTGTCATCTGATGATTTGGAAATGTGAATAGCTGGACAGGTTTGTCATTGATGAGGTACTCGTAAGGTCCAGGTCCCATAGTTCTTAAAATGCGCCTGTTAAAGCAAAACTGGATATTCATGGGTCGGATGGTACCAAAACTAGTGCTTGCATTTAGGTGGAATCTAAGGCCAAGCTCGTGGGCAATCATTGTCATGAGGCCTCCTATTAGAATAGGTGATTGTGGGTCCTGAGTGAGGCGTCAGAAGGATCTCATCATAAAAGGTACGACATTCACTGTACGGCCCTGAGAAGCACAGAACATGATAAATAACTCTTCTTTAGATACTGTAGTAATATTTTCTTCTTTTCCGAAAAGGGTGTCAGCTAGGATCTTATGAAAGTATCTGAAAGTTGGGTTATGAATCTCATCATTGTACATGCTATTTGGGTCAGGGTGATAGTCGTCTGTGATTCTTCCCCAGAACTGGTTGAGTTCAAAATCAAGATCGTCATCTTCGGCACTGATGAACACATGTGGTCCGCTAGGAAATCCTAGGAGGTTAGCTAGTGACATTCGGCTATGGGTTTGGTCCATTCCAAACATCCTAAAGGTGATCAGCTCTGAGTTTGATCCGAAACCATAGTTGGGTAAGTACCTGAAGGAACTAAGGAATTCGTAGGTGAGGTCCTTATAGGTAGCAAAACGGGTTTTCAAGGAGGTGTTCTCCCAGCCTAATTGATTGAACAGGTATTGGATGCTATCAGTAATTCCTAGTTTCTCCATGGTAGACTTATCAGAATACAGTGTTAAGGCTATGTCCCTCTCAGTTAATGCTTCGAATCTTGCCTTTTGAGCTAATCCTCGAAAATGAACCTTTGTGAAGTCGTACGCGGCCATACTCGCAAGGTAGCCGGAGAAAAACAAGATGAAGGTTTGAAGTCTTTTAAAATCCTGAAAAGTTTAAAACAGAAATTTGAAGTCAGGATTTTTAGAAACAAAAGGTGGTAAAAACAATGTTTAAATAAAAGAGAAAAATAAAATAAAATAAAATAAAATAAAGTAGAAATAGTAGCAATTTTAAGTTTAGAATTTTTGTTAAAGTTTCAAAGTAGAATTTTAAATAAAAATGAGAATGAAATACAGTAAAGAGGAAAATACGGGAAAATTGGGTTGCCTCCCAGTAACCGCTGTTTTTAACGTCTAAAGCCTGACGATAGCTTGGTGACAAGCTATTCGGGTGTTTGAGCTGGAAGCTCAAGCAATGTTATACTGCTGACTTGAGGGTTGTTTTTGTTCTTATTATAATGTTTTAGACGTTGCCCGTTTACGATAAACGGTGCATTCTTCTTATCGGTAATTTCAATAGCTCCACTCTGAAGTACTTTAGTCACTTCAAAAGGTCCAGACCACCTAGATTTTAGTTTACCTGGGAAGAGTTTTAATCTTGAATTAAATAGAAGTACGATGTCTCCCACACTGAATTGTTTCTTGACTGAACGTTTATCATGCCATCTTTTAGTTCGTTCTTTATAGATACGGGCATTTTCGTAAGCGTCCAATCGAAGTTCTTCTAATTCGTGTAAGTTCAAGATTCGTTTTTCTCCTGCCTCATTGTAGTTGAAATTAAGTGTCTTAATGGCCCAGAAGGCTTTATGATCTAATTCTACAGGGAGATGACAGGATTTACCGTAAACTAATTTGTAGGGTGTAGTACCTATTGGTGTCTTAAAAGCGGTCCTATAAGCCCATAAAGCTTCATTTAGCTTTGATGACCAATCTTTCCTTGAGGTAGCGATAGTCTTTTCCAATATTTGTTTTATTTCTCTGTTCGAGAACTCTACTTGTCCGCTAGTTTGCGGATGATAAGGTGTAGCAACTCGGTGTCGGACTCCATATTTAGAAAGAAGTTTGTCAAAGATTCGCGATATGAAGTGTGATCCGCCGTCACTAATGACGAGTCTGGGTACACCGAATCTAGGAAAGATTGTGTTTTTGAAGAGTTTGATTACTACTCGTGCGTCATTTGTTGGAGCAGCAATGGCTTCTATCCATTTAGACACATAGTCTACAGCGACGAGTATGTAGTTATTACCAAAAGAAGGCGGGAAGGGTCCCATAAAATCTATTCCCCATATGTCAAAGATTTCTACCTCTAAGATTCCTTTCTGAGGCATTTCATTGTGTCGTGAGATGTTGCCAGTTCGTTGGCGTCGATCACATTTTAACACAGTGATGTGAACGTCTTTCCATAGGTTAGGCCAAAATAAGCCGGCTTGGAGAATCTTAGCGCACATCTTGGATGTACTAGCATGACCACCATATGGTGCTGAATGACATTGGGAAATGATATTTTCTATTTCTTCCTCTGGGACACAGCGACGGTATATGTTGTCGGCCCCTCTCTTGAAGAGTAGAGGTTCGTCCCAATAATAGTGTTTCAGATCGTGGAAGAATTTCTTCTTTTGCTGATAAGTGAGATCCGGTGGAAGCACGCCCGCAGCTAGGTAATTAACTATGTCAGCATACCAAGGTAATGTGACTTGGGCATAGACGGCTTCTACGGCTTTTTCGAGTTCTGGATCTTCCGAGATTAAGTTAGGCATGTCACTTTCTAATTTGGCTATCAGATGTTCGTACGGGAAATCGTCATTTATCGGTACTGGTTCATGTTTGATGCCTTCTATTCGGGATAAGTGATCTGCAACAACGTTCTCGGTTCCTTTCTTATCTTTGATTTCTAAGTCAAACTCTTGTAATAACAGGATCCATCTCAATAATCTTGGTTTGGCATCCTTTTTTCTTATCAGGTACCTGATGGCAGCGTGGTCTGTGTATATGATAATTTTTGCTCCTACTAAGTAAGAACGGAATTTGTCAAGCGCAAATATAATTGCTAGAAGTTCCTTTTCTGTTGTAGTGTAGTTTATTTGGGAAGGATCTAAGGTTCTACTGGCATAGTAGATGGCATGAAGCTTATTGTCCTTCCTTTGTCCTAGAACTGCGCCTACAGCATAATCACTCGCATCGCGCATGATTTCAAACGGTAGTCGCCAATCGGGTGGTTGCATAATCGGTGCGGTGATAAGGGCTGATTTTAATGTTTCGAATGCTTTTAGACAGTCGTCGTCAAAGACGAACTCAGCATCTTTCATCAACAGGCCGATCAAATGTTTTTTTGATTTTTGAAAAATCTTTTATAAATCTTCGGTAGAAACCGGCATGTCCTAGAAAACTCCGTATTTCTCGTACGGATTTTGGAGGTTGGAGATCTTTTATAATCTCTATTTTAGCTTTGTCGACCTCAATTCCTTTATTTGATATGACATGTCCTAGAACTATTCCTTGTCGGACCATAAAATGGCATTTTTCCCAATTTAGGACGAGGTTCACTTTTACACAACGTTCTAATACCATTTCTAAGTTTTGTAAGCATCCTTCGAAACTTTGTCCACATACTGAGAAATCGTCCATAAATACTTCCATGATGTCGTCTATGAAATCTGTGAAGATTGCCATCATGCATCTTTGGAAGGTTGCTGGAGCATTACAAAGTCCGAACGACATTCGGGGGTAAGCAAAACTACCATAAGGACATGTGAATGTAGTCTTTTCTTGGTCGTCAGGATGAATGGGAATTTGGAAAAATCCTGAATAGCCATCTAGATAGCAGAAATATGAATGTTTGGCTAATCTTTCCAATATTTGGTCTATGAAGGGCAAAGGGAAGTGATCTTTTCGTGTGGCTTTGTTAAACTTTCTATAATCAGTGCACATCCTGCTTCCAGTCACGACTCTTTTTGTTATTGATTCGCCTTTTTCGTTCTTAACTACTGTGACTCCTCCTTTATTAGGTACGGCATGAACTGGGCTAACCCATTCACTATCGGAGATTGGATAGATGATTCCTGCATCTAGCAATTTCTTTACTTCATCTCTGACTGCAGTGCCTAGGATGGGGTTCAGTCTCCTCTGATGTTCTCTAGAGGTTTTACAGTCTTCCTCTATTGTAATTCGATGCATACAGATAGAAGGGCTTATACCTTTTAGATCGCTTATGTTATAGCCTAACGCGGTGGGGTACTTCTTTAGGACTTCTAATAGCTTTACGGTTTCTAGTTGTCCTAAGTCGGCGTTGACTATCACTGGTCTTTTTAGTTCATCATCTAGGAATTCATATCTAAGGTTTTTGGGTAGTGTTTTAAGTTTTAAAGATGGGTTCTTCGGACCTGGCATATGGTTTGGGGTCAGTGCTAAGCTTTCGCTTAGGCTGTCGTCTTTACACGGTTTACGCCAATCATCGTCTTCAGAAATATCGGGTATTTGAATCTTTATTATTTCTGAATACGTGGTCTCTTCATTTTCAAGTTCTCTTATGCATTCGTCAATTACATCTACTAAATAACAGGTATCGTCTATGGTTGGTGCTTGTAAGAACTTGGTGAGAATGAACTCTATCTTTTCTTCTCCTACTTCGAATGTTAGCCTTCCTTTCTTTACGTCTATAATAGCTCCGGCTGTAGCTAGGAACGGTCTTCCTAGGATAATTGGGGTAACAGAGTCCTCTTTGATGTCCATGATTATGAAGTCGGTTGGGATGTAGAATTGTCCTATGCGTACTGGAACGTTTTCCAGTATTCCGACGGGATATTTCACTGATCGTTCAGCTAATTGTACGGACATTTTGGTTGGTCTTAGGTCTCCCATATTCAGCTTTTTGCATATAGATAAAGGCATAACACTTATACTGGCTCCTAAATCGCATAGAGCTTTGTCTATTACGAACTTTCTTATGACGCAGGGTATGGAAAAACTACCTGGGTCTTTTAATTTAGGAGGCATGCGGTTTTGAATAATAGCGCTACACTCTGCAGTAAGTGTAACTGTTTCGTTATCCTCGATCTTTCTCTTATTTGACAGGATTTTTTTGAGAAATTTAGCGTATGACGGCATTTGAGTTATCGCTTCTGTAAAAGGAATAGTGATATTCAACTGTTTAAGGAGCTCTACAAATTTCTTAAATTGTCCTGAAGTTTTGGAGTTTATTAATCTTTGAGGATAAGGGATAGGTGGTTTATATGGCGCTGGAGGTGCTTGCGTTTTTTCACTTGCGGTATCCTCCTTCTCTTTGTCTTCCTTCTTCTCTAACTCGGATTCCTTTTCTGCTTGTTCAGTTGGTTTTTGTTGCATGGCTGAGTTTTCGGTCCTCAGATCGATCGGTTTGTCCAATTCTTTTCCGCTTCTTAATATTACAACATTTGCTTGACCTTTTGGATTCTGTTCGGGTTGTCCAGGAAATGTGCCAGCGGGTGCGGCAGCAGAGGCTTGTTGTTGAGCCACTTGTGATATCTGTGTTTCTAACATTTTGTTGTGGGTGGCTAAAGCGTCTACTTTTCCGGTCAGCTGTTTAATTTGCTTGCTAGTGTGTATGTTTTGATTTAGGAATTCTTTGTTTGTTTGAGCTTGAGTAGCTATGAATTTTTCCATCATCAACTCGAGGTTTGATTTCCTAGGTGCAGTCTGGGCAGCAGCTGGTTTCTGATATCCTGGCGGAGCAGCAGGCATCTGCAATGCATTATCGCTTTTGTAAGAAAAGTTTGGATGATTTCGCCAACCTGGGCTGTAGGTATTTGCGTAGGGATTTCCTTGAGCATAATTTACTTGGTCTGGTGGGATTCCGGCCAGCAATGGGCATTCGGGCGCATTATGAGTGGCGATTCCGCATAACTCGCAGTTTGGAGTTACGGCAACGACGGTTGCAGTGGGGTTAACGGTCAGACTGTCAATTTTCTGTGCTAGAGCATCTACTTTAGCGTTGAACTTTTCAAGGCTGCTGATCTCGTACATCCCACCTTTCGCTGCGGGTTTCTCTGTTGGAGTGCGTTCACCTCCCCATTGGCAGTGGTTCTGAGACATGTTTTCGATTAGTTGATAGGCTTTGTCGTATGGCTTATCCATAAGTGCACCGCCCGCGGCGGCGTCTACCGTTAGTCTGGTATTGTATAAAAGCCCATTATAGAAAGTATGAATTGTCACCCAGTCTTCTAGACCGTGGTGAGGACATGTTCTCATCATATCTTTGAATCGTTCCCATGCTTCGTAAAGAGATTCAGTATCTTTTTGTCGAAATCCGTTGATTTGAGCTCTAAGCATAGCAGTTTTGCTTGGCGGAAAGTATCTCGCTAAGAAGACGTTCTTCAACTGTTCCCACGTCGTAACGGAGTTGGATGGTAAGGATTGTAACCATGTCCACGCTCTATCTCTAAGAGAGAAAGGGAAAAGACGAAGTCTTATTGCGTCTGGAGTTACTCCATTTGCTTTCACTGTGTCTGCGTATTGTACAAACTTCGTTAAATGTTCGTTTGGATCCTCAGTTGCATTTCCTGAGAATTGGTTTTGTTGTACAGCTGACAGCAATGACGGTTTCAGCTCAAAATCGTTTCGCGTAATAGCTGGGGCAGCAATGCTACTTCTAGGCTCCATCTGAGAGGGTGTAGCGTATGCCTTCAGCGGTTTGTTTTGAGGTCCTTCAGCCATCTTTGATTCTTCTTCAGATTTGGGAATGTGAGTGAGAGGATCGGGAATGTTATGTTTTAGTTGGTACTCAATGATGCAACTTCTTAAATGTAAGAAGCGCTCTAGTTCTGCGACTGAAGGTTTTAAGATATCGCCTTGTGGGCGATTACTTGGCATACAATCGACAGAACCAGTAAAGGGAAAATAAAATTGTTAACCTAGTCTATACGGCGTAACAGAAGGTTACACTATTGACTAAACGGGTCCCCGGCAACGGCGCCAAAAACTTGATCGCGACTTTCTATGTCTAATACAACTTAACTGCAAGTGCACAGTCTATCGCGTAGTAATAAAAGATATCGATCCCACAGGGACTCGTAATCAAACTAGTGTTCTCGGGAGTTACTATGTTTAGCTAGGTAGATAATGTTTAAGGGAATAATTTCTATCACTAAAGGGAACTAAAAACGTTACTTGAATTATAATTACTTGAATCGATATGCAGTAATTATGTTCTTCGGGGATTTGACAAGTTACCGGTATATGAAATATTTTTCAGAATTTATTTAAGCAGAAAATAGTGATCTGAAGACTTTCGTCTCACGATGGTTGTTGACGCTAGTCATAATTCTAAGGGCCGAATATACGCTTTCGCTGTCCCATTCGGGGTTAAAACTACTTTTTGGAAATCTCTTAATTCTAATCCGTTTTAAAGTGCTTTCGCTGTTATTAAAACAAATGCCTAGTGTTTACTATCTGGTCTTACCGCAGCTGTCGCTTGTTGGTTCGTACCTTAATTAATTTCCCACTGTCGTGGCAAAACTACTTTTAAATAAGTTCCCGCTTTCGCGATGAACGTTTATTCAGTAAATAAGTTTAAACACTCAGACCATAAACAACTTTTGAAAAATAAAGTTTTCAACCGGTTATTATCAAATCTCGTCTGAATTATTATTACATATCGATTACTCTGATTTAGCTAGACATGGATTTGGGAAAGGTAAAACATAAATAAAAACAGAAACTTAGAACATTCATATTACTGAGAATTAAAGTTACAATTAACGAAATAATGAAAAACCTGTAACGTATCCAATTGGCTTTTGGCCAAATCCCAACGATGTCGGCAGGATTATGTCTTCAAACCAATAGAGCGCACAAACGAATATTGTAGAAAATGGAATACAGGAATAAGGAAAGGAAACAAAAACAGAAAGAATAAAACTAAATTTTTGCTCTGGAAATAAATTTGGGCAGCACTTCGTTGTCTGAATGCGGCTCCCTTTCTCAGCTCCCCTCCTTCCCCTTTTATAGAGGTAGAATTCTAACGGTTGTAATTTGAAGAAGGTGGACTTGGAGGCAGAAATATCAGGGAGTAGTGGTCCATTATTTGGGACTTGGAACTGTATTTTGCACGTTCAATTGAAGCTGTACGTTTTTGCCTGCATGACGATCGTCATGGTGTGTGACGGTCGTCACCCGTGTGACGGTCGTCACCCGTGTGACGGTCGTCACCCGTGTGACGATCGTCATGGCTGTGTGACGGTCGTCACAGCAGCAAAATGTGCATTCTGCGTTTTTCATGTTGTTTTCATCTGGTTTTCGTCCATATTTCATCTGTAATTGCTTCTTTTCTTCATATTGCTTTGTTTAGACATGATCATCAAATACCTGCAAAATATCAGACAAATAACATGGAAAGAACCCGAAATCGGATTGAAAACAATCAAACATTAGTTGAATTATGCATCAATATATATATATATATATATATATATATATATATATATATATATATATATATATATATATATATATATATATATATATATATATATATATATATATATATATATATATATATATATATATATATATATATATATATATATATATATATATATATATATATATATATATATATATATATATATATATATATATATATATATATATATATATATATATATATATATATATATATATATATATATATATATATATATATATATATATATATATATATATATATATATATATATATATATATATATATATATATATATATATATATATATATATATATATATATATATACGATTTCGTGTTATCAAACTCCCCTAAGCTTGAATCTTTGCTTGTCCTCAAGTAAAACAGGAAAAAGTCGGCAAGTACGAGGCAGCTTCCTCATTCAGAGAGTTGGGAAAAATCGGGATTCTAAATAGGAACAAAACGAGTACGGTGATGACACTTGACTATAAGTCTTCGGAGGTCTCCTTTTTATGCAAATCGGTCCCAATCATGCTACTGCATCTCGGTATCAAGGTTCTCGCGTCAAGTTTACCCTGTTTGTTCTAGCGCAATCACATTAAGCTCGTTGTCCATACACTTTCATGGCAAGTCAACCTGTTAGTGAATATGATCTCATTTCTGTTTTGATCTTTTTCATTGCTCATAAGCTTATACCATTGATTTTTCAATGAGTTTTTGTGCCGTTGGGCTAAATGCTCGGGTGAGGAGCACCTAACTTAGAGGGAACATGTCTCTATACTTGGGCTATATGGCTTTCTTTTCATGATTTTTCATCTTTTTGGAGATCATACACTTATTTGCATTGGTCGCTCGCTTAGAAGTGTTTAGGATGGTGCTGACTGCTAGTATAAACTACTTGGGGCTGAGTTTGCGTAGAAACTTGAAACTTTGGTACACGTAGGTAATGAAACCGACTCGCATAAACCGGAGGTCTAAGGTGTCAGGACGGTACTGGTTTTGTTAGAATTTTCGTCTCGGAGTTTCAAAACTTGGTTTGAACTTGGGCGCATTCTCGTGATGCTTTTGCTTTTGAGGAACGGACGAAAAAAATTTTGTTTGTGTCAAATAAAGTGGGGATGTTTGCGTAACGGAAGAAGATATATAAAAGAGCTTTTATTTGCTAAAACGTGAAAATGTTCGAATTGAAATTACGGAATTAAAAGTACAAGGGAATGGGAAATAAATGCTCCGCTCCCACACTATCTCAATCAGTGTCCCCACTGATTTGAAAGAATGCGAGAGGGAAATACAAGGGAAATGAAAATACAAGAAACTGAAAATATAGTAAACAAATAAGGAAAGAAATAACTAATCACGGCCTCTGCCTCGGTCACGTCCTCTGTCTCGTCCTCTGCCTCTGGCTTGGTCGACTCGGGCCTCAAAGTTCAGTGCTCCGGTGTGATAGACATAGTCGCGGAGTCCTTCGAACTGCAAGGTAAGATTCGCCAAGTTCTCAGTGATGGTTTCCTGGCCGGTTTGGAGTTGTTGCATTTGGGTCCGATGCCAAGCTTCGAACTGCTCTACTCGCTGATTCTGCTGCTGCATCATAGCGAGTATCTGGGCCTGCTGGTCGAGGAATCGGCGGAGGTCTTCTTCAGAGTAGTCGGGCTCTGGACGATGGCGGCGGCGGTAGGATGTGCCTTCAGAAGGAAGTGGTTGCGATGCCTCCGGTTGCTCAGTTCTGTCCAACTCATCTTGCATTTCGTCACCAGAACCTTGGGTGTGGGTCTGAGCTGGAGCAGCGGTAGCAGCAGGGGCATTGAGGTCAAAGAGCCAGTTGGCACGATCCTGTGGGTGCATCCAGGTGCGTGATGGCATGATGATACTTCTGACGGTTTTGCCACGCACGACCGGGTGGTACTTGCCGCCGGCCCTGGAACGGATGAGGTGAGAAGCTCTGCAGTGGTCGGTGGAAATACCGGATGGTCGGGTTGTGGATGTGTGTTGCATGCAGAGAATCCCAGTCGTCGGCATTGATTCCGGTTAATTGGTACCAGAGCGCAAAGGCTTTGTGCTGAAACTGTTCGGTGAGGCGGCGGTGAGCATTGTCGCTGCGAGGGAATTGTAGGATGTCGGCAATCTGGTTCTGGTTCAGTTGATAGTTCGTGCCGAACATACGGAAGCATGCGGCGCCGGAGTGTTGGATGAGGTCGCCGCTGGAAGTGAAGTAGCTGCACGAACTGAGGAACTCGAGGGTGAGTTGTTCGTACGTCGGCTGCGGATTTGTGCAGAGTTGCCAGATGTCGGCTCTTTGGAGCATCCAAGTGACGCCATCAAGGAGGCCGAGCTCCGTGAGGGATGGGATATGCGGATAGTGGGTCGGCTGTAGCGACTGTTGATGGAAGGCGATATAGTTGGCTCGCTGTTTCTCGCCGGAGTCGCCGTCGCTGAACATGATATTGCTGAGGTCTGGGGTTTCGTTGTTTCTTGCCATTGTTGGAGGATGCTGAGGAAATGTGGATTGAGTTGGTTCTGTGGAGTGAAAAATGTCACAGAAGTGGATTAGGAAGTTAAAATGGGAGTTGGAATATATGGAGCAAGAAGGGAAAATGAAAGTTGGAAGTGGGGTTTGAGTTTGTGATGATTGGAAGTTGAATAGATGGGAGTGGGAGAGAAAACGCAACCTCTGTTATAGCAGATAACAGTTTTGGACTCGTGACGGTCGTCACGTATCTGTGACGGGCGTCAAGCTTCTGTGACGGTCGTCACACCAGCAAAATCTGCAGAACGCAGAATTTTGCTATGGGGGTGTTCTTGCAATGGTTTTAAGGTCTAGGATTGATATGGTAATGTATTATATCCTCCAAGAAACATATGATAAACAGATTCAAGGAATAAAGAATAAAATTGAAATAACATGTAATTAAAATGATTGTTTGTAATGTAATACATAAGGGAAATTAAACAATGCAAAAATCAAAATAATTGAAAACTGTAATACCCCAAATTTTGCCCTAAGATTTGTCGTCGCATTTCATTGCATTTTTATTGCATTTAATCAATTACTAACAAATTTGTGTAGTCGTTTGACTTTTTGCAGGTAAATATCATATGGCATGCATTTTTTTTCTAAAAAGTAAAAATGGCACAATTGGCAGGAGGACATGTGTAAGGAGTTATGAGTGTGAGAGGTTGAGAGTTCGAATCTCACCTTTGTCACTTTTTTTGTTTTTTATTATTTTTACTCTAAATTTTTCTATCTTTCATTAAAAAAATAACAAAAATAGTTTTTTATTATTATTTAATTATTATTTTCGTATTTTAATTAAATCATTTTTTAAAATATTATTTTTTTCACTTTTTTCTAAATTATTCATAAAAATATCCAAAAAATCATAAAATAAAAAATATTGAAAAAAAATTTTGTTCTTTTTATAATATTTTTGATTTTAGGAATCAATAGGATTATTAGTTTTTATTTTAAGTTTATTTTAATTATTTTAAATTATTTAAATTTTATTTTTTCTTAACTAATTATTTAGTTTGGGCTTTAAAATGGGCTTTAGGGACATTATTGACAATTTGGTGTTAACCCTAATTTGTTCCCTATATATACATGTGTTGCCTTGTTGGAAAAAAGGGGGGAGAATGAAAAAAACCTAAGAGGAGTGAGTGTCGTTTGCCGTTATTTAGTTTTCTTCTTCATCCATTACTATTGTTTCTTTTTCTTCATCGTTTACCGTTATTTCTTTTCCTTCATCTATTACTGTTGTTTCTTTTTCTTCATCTTTTACCGTTATTTTTTTTCTTCATCTTTTACCGTTATTTCTTTTTCTTCATCTATTACCGTTATTTCTTTTTCTTTATCTATTACTGTTACGTTTATATATATATATATATATATATATATATATATATATATATATATATATATATATATATATATATATATATATATATATATATATATATATATATAATTTTTAAATTGTTAGAGTTTATATATATAAGATTAATTTTTGATCGAATTATGTCGATACGATGTTTGCACATTTGTGTGCATGACGCGTGACATTTGTGTTAGTTCGATCTGGTTGCGATGATCGCATTTTTGTGTGAGCAATAATACTATTGTTTGCTTAATTTCTTTTTCTTTGCGATAAATTTTGTTTCGTCCGATTTAGATCTGGTTGCGATGAGCGCATTTCTGCGTTAGCAACATTGTTGGGTTATTTGGCACATTTAAAATTCATTATTGCTTTATTATTATTATTATTATTATTATTATTATTATTATTATTATTAGTATTAGTATTATTATTATCATTATTTATTATTATTATCATTATTATCATTATTATTACCATTATTATTATTATTGTTATCATTAATTTATTAAAACTTGTTATAATATAAAAATCTGTTTTTTTAAAATAAATAACATTAACATCTTTTCCAAATTAATATGAAAACCTATTATTTTTAAGAAAAACTTTTTTTTAGATAAATTTAAAATAATAACTAAAATCTTTTTTTTTTAAATAATAACTAGAACCGTTATTTATTTTATTTTATTATTGTTCAATTCAAATTTCATTATCATATTGTATCTGCTCCTCTCATGTAACCTCGCGAACTTAACAATCGCTCTTTAAATTCTGCCTTTAAATTTCTGCTTGCATGGTTTAAATTATGACATTATCTCTCTGTTTGCATGATTCAATTATCTCACGCGTTTACCATTATGTCTGTCACATTGCACACATCCGAAGGTTAGGTCTAACTGTTTGGCCGCCGCGCCAATAGTCCGTAAAACTTCACACATTCAATTTCAAATCCTCAAAACTACAAACTACAAACCCTAATTTTCACAAATGTCTCGATGTGGACAAAATTACAATTTTACCCCTAGCATTAGGTCAAAGAGCCGTCGTGCTCATTTTAGGGTTTCCCGTCGTGGAATCCCTAATTTAACCCTAATTACAACTTAACATTTCAACGTAGAGATTTGGAGTTTCTACACTCCACGTAAGCGTGTCCTTAAGATGCGTTTATTCCCCTTGAGACCTTGACCACAGTCAAGAAGTCTCTAACCTCCCTATTGAGGGGAACTACGATTACTCTGATTCCACTCCCGTAAGGATACGTAGGCACAAGATGCGATGTCTTGCCGAGTAAACTTAGAATTAACCCCTTAGGTCTCTTTTCTCACTTTTAATCCTTTGTACATATACCTTAAGCAAATAAATAAAGCAAATAGTAAACATCTGAACAAAAGGTTCCTGTAGAGTACTACAGAAGTTTAGGGTGCTAATACCTTCCCTAAATTTAACCAACCCCCGAACCCTAGATCTTTCCCCGCATTGTGTTTACGGTGCAAAATAGGTTTTCCCTCTTTTGACCTTTTCCTTCGGATAAATCAAAGAGCGGTTGTGAATTGAATTGCGATTCAAACTCATTAATAGTTTGTGATCCTATTTCCACCGCAACAGAAAATGGCGACTTCACTGGGGAAGTCTTAACTTTTGAGGGTTATCCCTAATTTGTTCATATTTATTACCATTTGCTTTGCTATTCATTTGCATGTATATATTGTACTTTGACTGGGGGACTGTTCCTTGTGCTGTGAGATAAGTCCTACGCCCGGACTAGTGACATTATTATAGGATGGGGATATATTCGATGAGGCTTATAAGGGGGTCGAATCCCGACCAAGCTGATTCGAGAATCACCGCTCAGTTGAGACCTTTTCGAAAATGGTTCGGTTGAACGAGTAATCGTTGAAAACTTTTTCCATGGTCGATTGGAGTCTGTGATATTGGGAACCGTAGTACCTTTACACCACCTCGGCCTTATTTAGGACGTAGTGCGGGAACTATGTGGGAGTAGTCCTACAATGGTTGCTACGCGATACTACACTCAAAAGAGGTTCTCTTGAGAATATTATTAACCCCCGAGTCAATCGGAAGGTTGATAATATCCGAAAGATGGGCTGATGACTTTGGGCACTTTTTAGAACCTTGTTCTGCAGGTACAATTAACCTATAGTACACTCCTTTTGGGGATGGGTAGACCTTAACTCCACTCACGTTCCTTTAACCTAGGACTTTGTGTGTTTTCATGCATTGCATCCATAAAGCATCATATTGCATTAAGACTTCATGGAATTCAAACTCTATTTATGAACATTGCAGGATACCATGGATCACCATAGAAGGCATACTTTGCAATTTACTTTTAAGGGTTTTAATTTGGAAGTCCTAGAAAAGCTAAGAGATTTGGTTCAAGATCAAGAAAAGTTCCAAAACAGATATGGAAAGCTATTGTCTTTGTTGAAGATTCAAGTAAACAAAGGACTTCTTGCAACTTTGCTACAGTTTTATGATCCAGATTATCACTGCTTCACCTTTCCAGATTATCAGCTTTTACCTACCTTAGAAGAGTACTCTCAGTTGGTGGGATTACCTATCTTGGATAAGTCTTCATTCCCTTTCTTGGAGGAAGACCCTAAAGAACGAGATATTGCTAAAGCCATTTGTCTAAAGATATCCGATGTCAAAAACAATATGATCACCAAAGGGGGGACCTCCGGCTTTCTCAGGGACTTCCTAATTAAGAGGGCCCAATTTTATGCCGATCATAAAGACATGTTTGCCTTTGAGACAATATTTTCTTTGCTCATTTATGGGTTGCTGCTTTTTCCTAGTTTCGAGGGGTTTGTGGACCTTAATGCAATCAAGACCTTCATGAGAAGAAATCCAGTTCCAACACTATTGGGTAATACTTATCATTCAGTGCATCTCCGAAACTTTCATGGTGGAGGAATGATTACATGTTGTGTGTCATTACTATACAAGTGGTTTATTTCTCACTTACCCAAGTCCGGTCTGTTCTGGAGACCTAATCAAGAACGTTGGTCGCAAAAGGTTATGGCTTTAACTCACTCTGATATTGATTGGTATAATCGCATGTATGATGGGATATCGATCATTGATAGTTGTGGAAAATTCAACAATGTGCCTTTGCTCAGTTTCAATGGAGGAATTAGCTACAATCCAGTCCTAGCTCGCCGACAGTTGGGATACCCCTTGAAGGAACCACCTAAAGGTATTCATGTGGAGAAAATCTTTTTCGAAGACGACAAAAAGCTTCAAGATCAGATTCTATCCTCTTGGAATCATCTGCATAAGAAGGACAAAGAAAGTTTGGGAAGACCTAATTGTGTGTCCATGGAACCATACCTTCAATGGGTCCGAGGAAGAGCTATTGAGTTGAAGATGCCTTACTCTCGCCAAGATCCTTTACCTCAAAGAGAAGAACCTGTCCAGTATTTCATGACTGAAGCTGAGACTTTGAAGATCACTTTGAAGAGATCACAACGCGAAACAGAATCATGGAAGAACAAATACCATGTGATGGTCAGCGAGTACGAAGAACTTCAAAAGCAGATTCAGTCGAAGAATGATGAGATACAATCCTACAAGAAGAGAAGGCTCTACGAATATTTATTTTCCTCCGACTCTCCGTCTGCTCACTGAAGTTGTGGAAGATGCTTCTCTAGGACTTTCTAGGCTTTTATTTAGCTATTTTGGTTGCAAGAATATTATTTGTAATTTGTCTTCAATGAATTAAAAGTTTCCTTGGTATTCCGCAATATTCGTAAATATTTGAATTCCATGAAATCTTCATTTGCAGTCACATTTTAGCATCATACTTTTGCATTGCATGTGTCTCCCGGTTTCTCATACTCGGTTCTCTCACCTTCCAGTTTTGTCATCCTAAGTTCTCTGCATCAATACGACCCTTCAAAAGGATGGAAGATCAAAACCAAGAGATCAACCGTGTCATCCATAAACTCGAAGATCTTCGAGGAAGTGTAGGGCAGATTTTGGAGATGCTACAAGCTCTTAGTGTGAAGGTGGATGCTCAGTCTACTGTTGTTTCTGAGACTACTAATACCGTTATGGAACCCCAACCAGTTGTTACTGTCGAGAATGTACCTCCTCACGGTCTTCAATCCGGTTTGGTGCCTCCTAGTGCTCAACCAGTTCAACGAGCTACCCCTCCAAAGTGCAAAACTCCTAACTCCGACAATGGTAAAGGACCTACACGTTCGAGGAACCGCAAAATGGCTACTCCTCAACCTTGGCAGCACCAGCAGAGTTATGTTCAAGGTTATCCGCTCTCATATGTTCAACAACCCTATGTAGCTACTGTTGCACCTCCTTTCGATCAGCAGTTTTCTACATACCAGCCTGTGCAGTCAGCTCCGGTATATCAAGCACCGATTTATCCACAACCTTCCAGTTATCCGCCCATGCAAGTTCCTGTCAACAGTCAACGAGTGCCCAACGCTCCTATTCTCCAACAATCACAAGATCAGGTTCCTTACCTCCGTAAGAGTCAGTATAAGCCTTGTCCTCCAATTCCGATGACTTTCACTGAGTTGTACCCCTATTTGGTACAACAGGGTCTGATTACCACCCGTGCTTTGGGTCCTCCGCCTAATCCATTACCTGCAGGTTACAACGCTGCCGCTCATTGTTTATTTCATGAGGGTGCGCCCGGCCATGATCTAGAGAATTGCTATGCTCTTAAGAAAGTTGTCAGAAATTTGCTAGAAACGAAGAAGTTGTCTTTTAGCGATGCTCAGATGAAGATCGAGACTCCTCTCGGGGTCCCTCACTTGTCAGGTTCGAATTCTGCAAAGCATGCTACGCCTGTGGCAAATCAATCGAATCCGGTAATTATTCAAAGGCCTAGCTCGCTTCATTTCAGTAACTCTCAAGATGATATGACTGGGGTCAACAAAGAATCTGGGAAAGTTATTTTGAAGCAACGACTGAAAACTGTTGAAGATGTGACCAGCGTAACTGGGGCAAGTCATGACGACTCACAGTGATCGTAAACCAGACGTCCTTTCCATTGAGGCTCCGCCAAAGGAAACTGTTACGTTTGAATGCAAGATTTCATAAACATTTAGAAGGATTTTTCCGACAGTTCATTTGTTTATTTATATGTATTTCTCTTTGATTAAGCATATTTAGCATGCACGAACTTGTTTATCTTTGATTAATTAATGCAACGCATATGTTTGTCTTGAATAAATCCATTCGTTTCACTCATTCAAAAAAAAAAACGTTTTCATAAATTATAATGCCAACTTTACCCGATCTCTTGTTCTGATGGAGAATTGGGAGGAGGATGACGAACCTAAAACGTCAGATTTCTTGTCGTATGCTTTCAATTAAAGCCCGCTGATGATGTAAGGCATTGTTTCAAATTCCAAACACTGGAGATATAAGGATGTTAATCCCTAGTCAACCCTTTGAGCCTTGAAGTAGGAGTTTTTCTTTCTTTTTAAGAACCTTCATCCTAACCTGGGGCAGGGTAGGTTTCAGTTAAACCGATCGAGCGCTTAGACTCTTAAAAAGGAAGAGCCAACCTTCGAGAATTTATCCTTAGCATCTTAAGAAGTCCAATACAATGGCTATCCCTCGGTTACCTAAGGAGTGGGGCAGTCACGAGCCTTTCGAAAGATTTACACGACTTGTGCATAAAAGAATATTCAAAAAAATAATAAAAGCCCGCTAAGTCAAAACCTATGAAGGAGACTTAGGCAAAACTGGGGCATCCCGCTGGACTCCAAAGTCAAATCAAAAGACGTTGTCCAGGCAAAAGTTAGGGAATAAGAACAACAAACCAGTAGTTTTTAGAACCCCTATAAAGAACAAGGTCGTGTGACCAATTGCCAAAAGAAATAGGTGAGTGACTGCCATGTCCAAAGCCTTGATAAGTTCTCGACCATAGCAAATCCGCTTGAGATATGAGCGTTCATATCCGGTTAACTGAATTAGGATTGGAGAACATCACGAAGAATGGGTGGGTACAAATATAACTTTGAGCCTTTATCCTTTGTTTCTTAAACCGTGAACCGAGCCACGATACAACCTTTAAAAGACCTAATTGAAGTAGGACTTCGGTTGAAAGCATACTTGACAAGATCACGTTTCCTGACTCCTACGAGCTATGCTCAGAAAAAATTCATGTTGGCATTATAATTAAAACTTATATCCTGACTAGTGATTTCGGTCACAAGTTATCGCGATATCTTTTTTCAAAACAAAAATTCAGGACAAATATATGTGTACATTGACAAGCTCAGGATAGGCATTCCAGGCATGACAAATTTGCTTGATATCTTAGAGATTTACATATGAACATAACCCGTGGAACTTGAAGATCCTGCTGAACAGGGGCAGGCAGTTTCCCAATTTGCTTACCAACGCGAGTCTGACATTCTTAAGAGCTATTTCCCAAAGATTTCGTCGTAACACGATTAATTTGTGCCAGTTACGTCGAGACCTGACAAATCTCTCAAAGAGTTTGAGAACAATGGGGCAACCGGACTCGGTGTTCTCTATAAAATCCTCTTAAAATGACCATACCTTACAACACAAATGTCCTGGGGCACCGTGTTTTTGAAGAAACAAATGGTGACTGCTACAAGATCCTTCAAGATCAAAGCTATGCGGTTTCACAACTTTTCTTCATGCACCCAATGGATTCTATTCACAGCGGCCTTCATTCCCCAATAAACCTCAGTGTTGCAACAGGCTCCTAAACTATTGCCTCATCATAGTCCCCAGAGAGACTATAAGCTGACAACTTTTTCTTGGGTAACTCAAAAGTGTCCCTCAGGTTTTCTTCTCCCCATGTGAAGACGTGATACTGTACACCCAAGCAGATTACCTTCTCCCCAGAGAATTCAGAACTTTAAAACCAGATTTGGTTCTACCATTGATCTTTCTTACCCATGATTGACGTATTGGTTGCAGAGAACGCAGGGTATTTCCGTCGAGATGTTTATTTCATCTCTCGTCCCGTCTCTAGTCTGTTTCGTCAGCATACGCAAGGGCATAAGCATCACATGCCTATTTCATTACATATTCATTACATATTCATTACATATTCATTACATACTCATTACATACTCATTTCATAACATCCTGCATATTTACATACATAGACATTAACATACATTCATATTAACATATTCATTAACATACGCGTTAGCATGCACAGGTTCATTGTGTCTCTATCATTGGTCGTTACCGCCGAGTAACTGGGTTCGTCCATTCTCTTCAAATAGATTGTCAGCCCTAAGCATAAAATACATATGTGTTTCCAAGTTTCCCTACGGAGCTCGATCCTCGTGGATGACGGTTACTTCAGCTATCTTTCCTCGCCAGGATAAGATATCTACCCTTCGAGTTCATTCCCTCGATGGAGTCTTGATTACCAGTTTTCTTTCTAGCTCGATCCTAGATTGAATCTCAGTCTTGTCGGTTGTCGAGCCCAACCGGACGTGCATTTATTTTGCACCATCTAAAGATTTTCACCATACCATGGCAGATACGCGACTGTTTTCACCAGAGAAGCTTATCATCATCTGTTATCACCTCTACAAGCAGTTCTTACATGAGAGGCTTATTATTGCTACTCTTGCAAAATAAGCGACATCTCTCGCCTGAGAAGCCAATCCTATCTTCGTTATGACTCGTAGCAAATGGCCATCTCCATTGAGCAGTTGGGCTTCCATTTTACCTGTCGTCTTGAAGTATGGGAAGGTTTGAACCAAATTGTATTCAGGAGAGCACGATCTTGAAATACGGGGAGGTTTGAGCGGAATCATATTCAGGAGAGCACGATCTTGAAGTATGAGGAAGTTCATTTACCCTTTAGTAAAAGAAGGAGCGGAATCATATTCAGGAGAGCACGATCTTGAAGTATGAAGAGGTTCATTTACCCTTTAGTAAAAGAAGGAGCAGAATCATATTCAGGAGAGCACGATCTTGAAGTATGAAGAAGTTCATTTACCCTTTAGTAAAAGAAGGAGCGGAATCATATTCAGGAGAGCACGATCATGAAGTATGAAGAAGTTCATTTACCCTTTAGTAAAAGAAGGAGCAGAATCATATTCAGGAGAGCACGATCTTGAAGTATGAAGAAGTTCATTTACCCTTTAGTAAAAGAAGGAGCGGAATCATATTCAGGAGAGCACGATCTTGAAGTATGAAGAAGTTCATTTACCCTTTAGTAAAAGAAGGAGCGGAATCATATTCAGGAGAGCATGATCTTGAGGTATGAAGAAGTTCATTTATCCTTTAGTAAAAGAAGAATCTGAATCGTATTCCAGGCGCCGACCTTAAATATGAGAAGATTTATATATCAGATAAGCAGCAGCCTCTTTATTTGAGTGCTTATCCATTTTGGCATATAAGTCCCTTCCAACGATAAGTGACAGTTCTCCCTCGAGAAGCTTATCGGGGCATTTCCCATTAAAGTCCATTTACTTTGGCATACAGCCGGTCTTTACCCTGTATATTTGATACGGATTTCCGAAAATCCATTCGATCCCACCACGAGGGATAGGTTATAGAAGCTTGGATGTTATTCTTTGCTCAATGCTCCAGCATTCTGTGATCGATCTTGCAATCGTGTAGGTCCAATTATTATTAGACATTCCCAAGTGGAGGTCATCTCATAGGTGCCATCTCCATTTAAGGATCTTATTCTAAAAGTCCATTTATTTTGGCATACAGCCGGTTCTTTTTTACCCTGTATATTTGCTACGGATTCCCGAAAAGTCCGTTTGATCCTGTCACGAGAGATAGTTTACAGAAGCTTGGATGTTATTCTTTGCTCAATGCTCCAGCATTCTGTAATCGATCTTGCAGTCGTACATGATCCAGTTTTACTTTTAGATTCCCCAGTGGAGGCCGTCTCATAGGTGCCATCTCCATTTGAGAATCTCGTTCCCGGTCTAAAAATGATAATTGGTCGTGTTCGCACCAGCTGACCATCATTTTAGAATTCCCCAGTGTTGTACTGTGTCCCAGCGCGTCGTTTTCCCCAGTGAGTTCTTCTCGTAGCCTCTGTCCCTGTGTCGTCGTATTCGTCAGCATTTTCGCACTCATCATTCCAGCATACACATCATATCATATTCATGGCATTGTCTGCATTAGTCTTGTTTGGTCCATAACATTGCATATCGCCACATATAAGGGCAAAATTTTCGATTATCTATATTTAAATCCCTCCACCATGATTCCTCGAGTCTCCGCCACTCGAATCACTCGGTGAAGTTATTTAAATAGGGGCAACTGTAATACCCCAAATTTTGCCCTAAGATTTGTCGTCGCATTTCATTGCATTTTTATTGTATTTAATCAATTACTAACAAATTTGTGTAGTCGTTTGACTTTTTGCAGGTAAATATCATATGGCATGCATTTTTTTTCTAAAAAGTAAAAATGGCACAATTGGCAGGAGGACATGTGTAAGGAGTTATGAATGTGAGAGGTTGAAAGTTCGAATCTCACCTTTGTCACTTTTTTTGTTTTTTATTATTTTTACTCTAAATTTTTCTATCTTTCATTACAAAAATAACAAAAATAGTTTTTTATTATTATTTAATTATTATTTTCGTATTTTAATTAAATCATTTTTTAAAATATTATTTTTTTCACTTTTTTCTAAATTATTCATAAAAATATCCAAAAAATCATAAAATAAAAAATATTGAAAAAAAATTTTGTTCTTTTTATAATATTTTTGATTTTAGGAATCAATAGGATTATTAGTTTTTATTTTAAGTTTATTTTAATTATTTTAAATTATTTAAATTTTATTTTTTCTTAACTAATTATTTAGTTTGGGCTTTAAAATGGGTTTTAGGGACATTATTGACAATTTGGTGTTAACCCTAATTTGTTCCCTATATATACATGTGTTGCCTTGTTGGAAAAAGGGGGGAGAATGAAAAAAACCTAAGAGGAGTGAGTGCCGTTTGCCGTTATTTAGTTTTCTTCTTCATCCATTACTATTGTTTCTTTTTCTTCATCGTTTACCGTTATTTCTTTTTCTTCATCTATTACTGTTGTTTCTTTTTCTTCATCTTTTACCGTTATTTCTTTTTCTTCATCTATTACCGTTATTTCTTTTTCTTTATCTATTACTGTTACGTTTGTATATATATAGTTTTTAAATTGTTAGAGTTTATATATATAAGATTAATTTTTGATCGAATTATGTCGATACGATGTTTGCACATTTGTGTGCATGACGCGTGATATTTGTGTTAGTTCGATCTGGTTGCGATGATCGCATTTTTGTGTGAGCAATAATACTATTGTTTGCTTAATTTCTTTTTCTTTGCGATAAATTTTGTTTCGTCCGATTTAGATCTGGTTGCGATGAGCGCATTTCTGCGTTAGCAACATTGTTGGGTTATTTGGCACATTTAAAATTCATTATTGCTTTATTATTATTATTATTATTATTATTATTATTATTATTATTATTATTATTATTATTATTATTATTATTATTATTATTATTATTATTAGTATTATTATTATCATTATTTATTATTATTATCATTATTATCATTATTATTACCATTATTATTATTATTGTTATCATTAATTTATTAAAACTTGTTATAATATAAAAATCTGTTTTTTTAAAATAAATAACATTAACATCTTTTCCAAATTAATATGAAAACCTATTATTTTTAAGAAAAACTTTTTTTTAGATAAATTTAAAATAATAACTAAAATCTTTTTTTTTTTAAAATAATAACTAGAACCGTTATTTATTTTATTTTATTATTGTTCAATTCAAATTTCATTATCATATTGTATCTGCTCCTCTCATGTAACCTCGCGAACTTAACAATCGCTCTTTAAATTCGGCCTTTAAATTTCTGCTTGCATGGTTTAAATTATGACATTATCTCTCTGTTTGCATGATTCAATTATCTCACGCGTTTACCATTATTTCTGTCACATTGCACACATCCGAAGGTTAGGTCTAACTGTTTGGCCGCCGCGCCAATAGTCCGTAAAACTTCACACATTCAATTTCAAATCCTCAAAACTACAAACTACAAACCCTAATTTTCACAAATGTCTCGCTGTGGACAAAATTGCAATTTTACCCCTAGCATTAGGTCAAAGAGCCGCCGCGCTCATTTTAGGGTTTCCCGCCGTGGAATCCCTAATTTAACCCTAATTACAACTTAACATTTCAACATAGAGATTTGGAGTTTCTACACTCCACGTAAGCGTGTCCTTAAGATGCGTTTATTCCCCTTGAGACCTTGACCACAGTCAAGAAGTCTCTAACCTCCCTATTGAGGGGAACTACGATTACTCTAATTCCACTCCCGTAAGGATACGTAGGCACAAGATGCGATGTCTTGCCGAGTAAACTTAGAATTAACCCCTTAGGTCTCTTTTCTCACTTTTAATCCTTTGTACATATACCTTAAGCAAATAAATAAAGCAAATAGTAAACATCTGAACAAAAGGTTCCTGTAGAGTACTACAGAAGTTTAGGGTGCTAATACCTTCCCTAAATTTAACCAACCCCCGAACCCTAGATCTTTCCCCGCATTGTGTTTACGATGCAAAATAGGTTTTCCCTCTTTTGACCTTTTCCTTCGGATAAATCAAAGAGCGGTTGTGAATTGAATTGCGATTCAAACTCATTAATAGTTTGTGATCCTATTTCCACCGCAACAAAAACGGACGGAAAACAGAAAAAAAAGTAACCTAAACTAAACTAAAGCTAATATCTCAGTCTTTCCGTGCCTTCAATTCATCAAACTTCCTGGCGTAGTAGTCGAGCTGGTCACAGACTAAGTCCATGAAGACTGTGAGTTCGCTGTGTATGCTTGTGATGTCTTCTTTTACAGCGGTCAGAGCTGCGTCAACGTTGTCTAATCGGTGTAGAACAGTATCCATTTTGTCAGTGGTTTCCTCAGGAATGGGCTCAGGATAAGTGTTGTAATGCGGAGGGGTCGTAGGGTCTACCTCAGCTTCTGATACAGCATCCTCATAGTACATATAATCATGTGCTTCAGAGATGTGATCATTGTCGTACATGTAATTCTGTGGTGTTGATTGAGGTGAAGGAGGTCCCATAGGCTCATCCAATTCATAAACCCAGTTGTCCTTGTTATGGATACTTGTCATCTGATGATTTGGCAATGTGAATAGCTGGACAGGTTTGTCATTAATGAGGTACTCGTAAGGTCCAGGTCCCATAGTTCTTAAAATGCGCCTGTTAAAGCAAAACTGGATATTCATGGGTCGGATGGTACCAAAACTAGTGCTTGCATTTAGGTGGAATCTAAGGCCAAGCTCGTGGGCAATCATTGTCACGAGGCCTCCTATTAGAATAGGTGATTGTGGGTCCTGAGTGAGGCGTCGGAAGGATCTCATCATAAAAGGTACGACATTCACTGTACGGCCCTGAGAAGCACAGAACATGATAAATAACTCTTCTTTAGATATTGTAGTATAACTTTCTTCTTTTCTGAAAAGGGTGTGAGCTAGGATCTTATGAAAGTATCTGAAAGCTGGGTTATGAATCTCATCATTGTACATGCTATTTGGGTCAGGGTGATAGTCGTCTGTGATTCTTCCCCAGAACTGGTTGAGTTCAAAATCAAGATCGTCATCTTCGGCACTGATGAACACATGTGGTCCGCTAGGAAATCCTAGGAGGTTAGCTAGTGACATCCGGCTATGGGTTTGGTCCATTCCAAACATCCTAAAGGTGATCAGCTCTGAGTTTGATCCGAAACCATAGTTGGGTAAGTACCTGAAGGAACTAAGGAATTCGTAGGTGAGGTCCTTATAGGTAGCAAAACGGGTTTTCAAGGAGGTGTTCTCCCAGCCTAATTGATTGAACAGGTATTGGATGCTATCAGTAATTCCTAGTTTCTCCATGGTAGACTTATCATAATACAGTGTTAAGGCTATGTCCCTCTCAGTTAATGCTTCGAATCTTGCCTTTTGAGCTAATCCTCGAAAATGAACCTTTGTGAAGTCGTACGCGGCCATACTCGCAAGGTAGTCAGAGAAAAACAAGATGAAGGTTTGAAGTCTTTTAAAATCCTGAAAAGTTTAAAACAGAAATTTGAAGTCAGGATTTTTAGAAACAAAAGGTGGTAAAAACAAAGTTTAAATAAAAGAGAAAAATAAAATAAAATAAAATAAAATAAAGTAGAAATAGTAGCAATTTTAAGTTTAGAATTTTTGTTAAAGTTTCAAAGTAGAATTTTAAATAAAAATGAGAATGAAATACAGTAAAGAGGAAAATACGGGAAAATTGGGTTGCCTCCCAGTAAGCGCTGTTTTTAACGTCTAAAGCCTGACGATAGCTTGGTGACAAGCTATTCGGGTGTTTGAGCTGGAAGCTCAAGCAATGTTATACTGCTGACTTGAGGGCTATTTTCGTTCTTATTATAATGTTTTAGACGTTGCCCGTTTATGATAAACGGTGCATTCGTCTTATCGGTAATTTCAACAGCTCCACTCTGAAGTACTTTAGTCACTTCAAAAGGTCCAGACCACCTAGATTTTAGTTTACCTGGGAAGAGTTTTAATCTTGAATTAAATAGAAGTACGATGTCTCCCACACTGAATTGTTTCTTGACTGAACGTTTATCATGCCATCTTTTAGTTCGTTCTTTATAGATACGGGCATTTTCGTAAGCGTCCAATCGAAGTTCTTCTAATTCGTGTAAGTTCAAGATTCGTTTTTTTCCTGCCTCATTGTAGTTGAAATTAAGTGTCTTAATGGCCCAGAAGGCTTTATGCTCTAATTCTACAGGGAGATGACAGGATTTACCGTAAACTAATTTGTAGGGTGTAGTACTTATTGGTGTCTTAAAAGCGGTCCTATAAGCCCATAAAGCTTCATTTAGCTTTGATGACCAATCTTTCCTTGAGGTAGCGACAGTCTTTTCCAATATTTGTTTCATTTCTCTGTTCGAGACCTCTACTTGTCTGCTAGTTTGCGGATGATAAGGTGTAGCAACTCGGTGTCGGACTCCATATTTAGAAAGAAGTTTGTCAAAGATTCGTGATATGAAGTGTGATCCGCCGTTACTAATGACGAGTCTGGGTACACCGAATCTAGGAAAGATTGTGTTTTTGAAGAGTTTGATTACTACTCGTGCGTCATTTGTTGGAGAAGCAATGGCTTCTATCCATTTAGACACATAGTCTACAGCGACGAGTATGTAGTTATTACCAAAAGAAGGCGGGAAGGGTCCCATAAAATCTATTCCCCATATGTCAAAGATTTCTACCTCTAAGATTCCTTTCTGAGGCATTTCATTGCGTCGTGAGATGTTGCCAGTTCGTTGGCATCGATCACATTTTAACACAGCGATATGAACGTCTTTCCAGAGGTTAGGCCAGAATAAGCCGGCTTGGAGAATCTTAGCGCACGTCTTGGATGTACTAGCATGACCACCATATGGTGCTGAATGGCATTGGGAAATGATATTTTCTATTTCTTCCTCTGGGACACAGCGACGGTATATGTTGTCGGCCCCTCTCTTGAAGAGTAGAGGTTCGTCCCAATAATAGTGTTTCAGATCGTGGAAGAATTTCTTCTTTTGCTGAAAAGTGAGATCCGGTGGAAGCACGCCCGCAGCTAGGTAATTAATGATGTCAGCATACCAAGGTAATGTGACTTGGGCATAGACGGCTTCTACGGCTTTTTTGAGTTCTGGATCTTCCGAGATTAAGTTAGGCATGTCACTTTCTAATTTGGCTATCATATGTTCGTACGGGAAATCGTCATTTATCGGTACTGGTTCATGTTTGATGCCTTCTATTCGGGATAAGTGATCTGCAACAACATTCTCGGTTCCTTTCTTATCTTTGATTTCTAAGTCAAACTCTTGTAATAACAGGATCCATCTCAATAATCTTGGTTTGGCATCCTTTTTGCTTATTAGGTACCTGATGGCAGCGTGGTCTGTGTATATGATAATTTTTGCTCCTACTAAGTAAGAACGGAATTTGTCAAGCGCAAATATAATTGCTAGAAGTTCCTTTTCTGTTGTAGCGTAGTTGATTTGGGCAGGATATAAGGTTCTACTGGCATAGTAGATGGCATGAAGCTTCTTGTCCTTCCTTTTTCCTAGAACTGCGCCTACAGCATAATCACTCGCATCGCACATGATTTCGAACGGTAGTCGCCAATCGGGTGGTTGCATAATCGGTGCAGTGATAAGGGCTGATTTTAATGTTTCGAATGCTTTTAGACAGTCGTCTTCAAAGACGAACTCAGCATCTTTCATCAACAGGCCGGTCAAAGGTTTTGTGATTTTTGAAAAATCTTTTATAAATCTTCGGTAGAAACCGGCATGTCCTAGAAAACTCCGTATTTCTCGTACGGATTTTGGAGGTTGGAGATCTTTTATAATCTCTATTTTAGCTTTGTCGACCTCAATTCCTTTATTTGATATGACATGTCCTAGAACTATTCCTTGTCGGACCATAAAATGGCATTTTTCCCAATTTAGGACGAGGTTCACTTTTACACAACGTTCTAATACCATTTCTAAGTTTTGTAAGCATCCTTCGAAACTTTGTCCACATACTGAGAAATCGTCCATAAATACTTCCATGATGTCGTCTATGAAATCTGTGAAGATTGCCATCATGCATCTTTGGAAGGTTGTTGGAGCATTACAAAGTCCGAACGGCATTCGGGGGTAAGCAAAAGTACCATAAGGACATGTGAATGTAGTCTTTTCTTGGTCGTCAGGATGAATGGGAATTTGGAAAAATCCTGAATAGCCATCTAGATAGCAGAAATATGAATGTTTGGCTAATCTTTCCAACATTTGGTCTATGAAGGGCAAAGGGAAGTGATCTTTTCGTGTGACTTTGTTAAGCTTTCTATAATCAATGCACATCCTGCTTCCAGTCACGACTCTTTTTGTTATTGATTCGCCTTTTTCGTTCTTAACTACTGTGACTCCTCCTTTCTTAGGTACGACATGAACTGGGCTAACCCATTCACTATCGAAGATTGGATAGATGATTCCTGCATCTAGCAATTTCTTTACTTCATCTCTGACTACAGTGCTTAGGATGGGGTTCAGTCTCCTCTGATGTTCTCTAGAGGTTTTACAGTCTTCCTCTATTGTAATTCGATGCATACAGATCGAAGGGCTTGTACCTTTTAGATCGCTTATGTTATAGACTAACGCGGTGGGGTACTTCTTTAGGACTTCTAATAGCTTTACGGTTTCTAGTTGTCCTAAGTCGGCGTTGACTATCACTGGTCTTTTTAGTTCATCGTCTAGGAATTCATATCTAAGGTTTTTGGGTAGTGTTTTAAGTTCTAAAGATGGGTTCTTCGGACCTGGCATATGGTTTGGGGTCAGTGCTAAGCTTTCGCTTAGGCTGTCGTCTTTATACGGTTTACGTCAATCATCGTCTTCAGAAATATCGGGTATTTGAATCTTTATTATTTCTGAATACGTGGTCTCTTCATTTTCAAGTTCTCTTATGCATTCGTCAATTACATCTACTAAATAGCAGGTATCGTCTATGGTTGGTGCTTGTAAGAACTTGGTGAGAATGAACTCTATCTTTTCTTCTCCTAATTCGAATGTTAGCCTTCCTTTCTTTACGTCTATAATAGCTCCGGCTGTAGCTAGGAACGGTCTTCCTAGGATAATTGGGGTAACAGAGTCCTCTTTGATGTCCATGATTATGAAGTCAGTTGGGATGTAGAATTGTCCTATGCGTACTGGAACGTTTTCCAGTATTCCGACGGGATATTTCACTGATCGGTCAGCTAATTGTACGGACATTTTGGTTGGTCTTAGGTCTCCCATATTCAGCTTTTTGCATATAGATAAAGGCATAACACTTATACTGGCTCCTAAATCGCATAGAGCTTTGTCAATTACGAACTTTCCTATGATGCAGGGTATGGAAAAACTACCTGGGTCTTTTAATTTAGGAGGCATGCGGTTTTGAATAATAGCGCTACACTCTGCAGTAAGTGTAACTGTTTCGTTATCCTCGATCTTTCTCTTATTTGACAGGATTTCTTTGAGAAATTTAGCGTATGACGGCATTTGAGTTATCGCTTCTGTAAAAGGAATAGTGATATTCAACTATTTAAGGAGCTCTACAAATTTCTTAAATTGTCCTGAAGTTTTGGAGTTTATTAATCTTTGAGGATAAGGGATAGGTGGTTTATATGGCGCTGGAGGTGCTTGCGTTTTTTCACTTGCGGTATCCTCCTTCTCGTTGTCTTCCTTCTTCTCTAACTCGGATTCCTTTTCTGCTTGTTCAGTTGGTTTTTGTTGCATGGCTGAGTTTTCGGTCCTCGGATCGATCGTTCGTCCATTTCTTTTCCGCTTCTTAATATTACAGCATTTGCTTGACCTTTTGGATTCTGTTCGGGTTGTCCAGGAAATGTGCCAGCGGGTGCGGCAGCAGAGGCTTGTTGTTGAGCCACTTGTGATATCTGTGTTTCTAACATTTTGTTGTGGGTGGCTAAAGCGTCTACTTTTCCGGTCAGCTGTTTAATTTGCTTGCTAGTGTGTATGTTTTGATTTAGGAATTCTTTGTTTGTTTGAGCTTGAGTAGCTATGAGTTTTTCCATCATCAACTCGAGGTTTGATTTCCTAGGTGGAGTCTGGGCAGCAGCTGGTTTCTGATATCCTGGCGGAGCAGCAGGCATCTGCAATGCATTATCGCTTTTGTAAGAAAAGTTTGGATGATTTCGCCAACCTGGGTTGTAGGTATTTGCGTAGGGATTTCCTTGAGCATAATTTACTTGGTCTGGTGGGATTCCGGCCAGCAATGGGCATTCGGGCGCATTATGAGTGGCGATTCCACATAACTCGCAGTTTGGAGTTACGGCAGCGACGGTTGCAGTGGGGTTAACGGTCAGACTGTCAATTTTCTGTGCTAGAGCATCTACTTTAGCGTTGAACTTTTCAAGGCTGCTGATCTCGTACATCCCACCTTTCACTGCGGGTTTCTCTGTTGGAGTGCGTTCACCTCCCCATTGGCAGTGGTTCTGAGACATGTTTTCGATTAGTTGATAGGCTTCGTCGTATGGCTTATCCATAAGTGCACCGCCCGCGGCGGCGTCTACCGTTAGTCTGGTATTGTATAAAAGCCCATTATAGAAAGTATGAATTGTCACCCAGTCTTCTAGACCGTGGTGAGGACATGTTCTCATCATATCTTTTGAATCACTCCCATGCTTCGTAAAGAGATTCAGTATCTTTTTGTCGAAATCCGTTGATTTGAGCTCTAAGCATAGCAGTTTTGCTTGGCGGAAAGTATCTTGCTAAGAAGACGTTCTTCAACTGTTCCCACGTCATAACGGAGTTGGATGATAAGGATTGTAACCATGTCCACGCTCTATCTCTAAGAGAGAAAGGGAAAAGACGAAGTCTTATTGCGTCTGGAGTTACTCCATTTGCTTTCACTGTGTCTGCGTATTGTACAAACTTCGTTAAATGTTTGTTTGGATCCTCAGTTGCATTTCCTGAGAATTGGTTTTGTTGTACAGCTGACAGCAATGACGGTTTCAGCTCAAAATCGTTTCGAGTAATAGCTGGGGCAGCAATGCTACTTCTAGGCTCCATCTGAGAGGGTGTAGTGTATGCCTTCAGCGGTTTGTTTTGAGGTCCTTCAGCCATCTTTGATTCTTCTTCGGATTTGGGAATGTGAGTGAGAGGATCGGGAATGTTATGTTTTAGTTGGTACTCAATGATGCGACTTCTTAAATGTAAGAAGCGCTCTAGTTCTGCGACTGAAGGTTTTAAGATATCGCCTTGTGGGCGATTACTTGGCATACAATCGACAGAACCAGTAAAGGGAAAATAAAATTGTTAACCTAGTCTATACGGCGTAACAGAAGGTTACACTATTGACTAAACGGGTCCCCGGCAACGGCGCCAAAAACGTGATCGCGACTTTCTATGTCTAATACAACTTAACTGCAAGTGCACAGTCTATCGCGTAGTAATAAAAGATATCGATCCCACAGGGACTCGTAATCAAACTAGTGTTCTCGGGAGTTACTATGTTTAGCTAGGTAGATAATGTTTAAGGGAATAATTTCTATCACTAAAGGGAACTAAAAAACGTTACTTGAATTATAATTACATGAATCGATATGCAGTAATTATGTTCTTCGGGGATTTGACAAGTTACCGGTATATGAAATATTTTTCAGAATTTATTTAAGCAGAAAATAGTGATCTGAAGACTTTCGTCTCACGATGGTTGTTGACGCTAGTCATAATTCTAAGGGCCGAATATACGCTTTCGCTGTCCCATTCGGGGTTAAAACTACTTTTTGGAAATCTCTAAGTTCTAATCTGTTTTAAAGTGCTTTCGCTGTTATTAAAACAAATGCCTAGTGTTTACTATCTGGTCTTACCGCAGCTGTCGCTTGTTGGTTCGTACCTTAATTAATTTCCCACTGTCGTGGCAAAACTACTTTTAAATAAGTTCTCGCTTTCGCGACGAATGTTTATTCAGTAAATAAGTTTAAACACTCAGACCATAAACAACTTTTGAAAAAGAAAGTTTTCAACCGGTTATTATCAAATCCCGTCTGAATTATTATTACATATCGATTACTCTGATTTAGCTAGACATGGATTTGGGAAAGGTAAAACATAAATAAAAACAGAAACTTAGAACATTCATATTACTGAGAATTAAAGTTACAATTAACGAAATAATGAAAAACCTGTAAAGTATCCAATTGGCTTTTGGCCAAATCCCAACGATGTCGGCAGGATTATGTCTTCAAACCAATAGAGCGCACAAACGAATATTGTAGAAAATGGAATACAGGAATAAGGAAAGGAAACAAAAACAGAAAGAATGAAACTAAATTTTTGCTCTGGAAATAAATTTGGGCAGCACTTCGTTGTCTGAATGCGGCTCCCTTTCTCAGCTCCCCTCCTTCCCCTTTTATAGAGGTAGAATTCTAACGGTTGTAATTTGAAGAAGGTGGACTTGGAGGCAGAAATATCAGGGAGTAGTGGTCCATTATTTGGGACTTGGAACTGTATTTTGCACGTTCAATTGAAGTTGTACGTTTTTGCCTGCATGACAGTCGTCATGGTGTGTGACGGTCGTCACCCGTGTGACGGTCGTCATGGCTGTGTGACGGTCGTCACAGCAGCAAAATGTGCATTCTGCGTTTTTCATGTTGTTTTCATCTGGTTTTCGTCCATATTTCATCTGTAATTGCTTCTTTTCTTTATATTGCTTTGTTTAGACATGATCATCAAATACCTGCAAAATATCAGACAAATAACATGGAAAGAACCCGAAATCGGATTGAAAACAGTCAAACATTAGTTGAATTATGCATCAATATATATATACGATTTCGTGTTATCAGTAAGCGTGGTATTCCATAATGCTTCCCACTTGCCGAGTCGGGAATACGCTTTGTTTAAGAGTTCCTTCTTGGAAGCAAGCACCTTGCTGACACCGTTCAAGGCTACTCCCACCTTTTCCTTCTTGTTGGTCTCTTCAGTCAACTCTGAACCCAACCTATTAATCAACTATGTCTTTTCCTTCACAATGAAGGTAGCTTCATTCTTCTCATGACGCAACTGGAAGATCTCTTTCTCTAACTCATCATTGGCTTTCTTCAATTCTTCATTTTCAGCCAACAATTTGTTATACTTCTCAATCTCTACCGAAGTAGGAGCCTCAATCACTGGAAGATACAGAGGTTCCACAGCAGGATATGGCATCGAGGAAATCCTAGCTCTCTCATGGATCCAAGCCAAATAGGGATCATAAGCTTTGTTGTTGCTCTTACCAAGCAAAGCTTTCCCTCTCCTATGGATGTTAGCCCATGCACGTCTCAACCTGATTGAAACAGCCTCGTCTAATGAGCCCGTGAGATACAGAGATTCCTGTATCTCAACCTCAATAGGAGCATCTCTCAAGGCGTAACCAAACTGTCTCACCAGCAGAGAAGGGTTATAGTTGATACAGCCTTTCCGTCCAATCAAAGGGACATTCGGAAAGCCACTGCAACTATATATAACATCAGTGCCAAGCATGTTTCGATCAAACCAAATGACGTTCTCAGCAGACAGCCCCATCAACCGGGAAGACCAATCCAAAGTATCAACAGCATCAACAAAAGGCCCTGTCTTCGGAAGATGTCCCTGGAACCACCTGTACAAAAGAGGAAGACAGCCGGAAACATTCTTGCCACGACGTTTCTCATTCTTATAGTGAATAGAATGATAAACATCGCCCAAGAGAGTAGGAACTAGATTTTTCGAGGCAAGAATCAAGAAGGTATCTGAGTCAACAAAATCTGGCACATTGGGAAACAAGACAATCCCATAGATGCAGACAGCTAGAATGGCACTGAAAGCAACCCAACATCCACTCTTCGCGCACTGTGTAGCCTTCTCAACCAGGATAGACAGGTGAAAACCATAAGCTCCGTTCAGCTTGACCAAACCTCCAGGGAACTCAGAAGCGTCCAAACTGACAATCTCAGCAAGTGTAGCCAACTCAGGCTCAGTATCAACATGTATAAAGGGCATCTGGTCTAACACAGGAACTCCCAACATAGCAGAATACTCCTCCAAAGTGGGTGCCAGAATATAGTCGGGGAACAGGAAGCATCTCAGCTGAGGCTCATAAAACTGCATCAAAGTATACACCCCAGTCGTCTCAAATGTTGAAGGCCTGTACAACAAACTAAGCAATCTCCCATAAGATACTCTGAACTTAGCCCTCACTCTCTCATCTGCTAGAGCAACTAGTCCCAGCAAGGAACTGATATCTGGCGAATGCAATCGGTAAGCAACTGTCCTCTTCATGGACTCCATTATCTGGCTAGAAGATACACTAGAATCAGAGGGGAATGATTACATATGCAACATAAATACACGTTAATGAAATGAAGTCATGAAAATGCACATGCATATGCAAACAGGAGATCAAGTGCAATGTTGATGAACTGTGCTGCTCTGTACTGAAGCCTGAGAACCATCAAATCTTCATCTCAAACCAACCACTCAAATGAACCCTGTAACCATATCTCACTGACAGAGATAAACCAGGTATTCTGAGGTCAAAGGTTTCCTGCAAACAAACCTACCTACCCCTCACAGGTGTGTACTTAACTCGCAGACGAGGTACGACATCCTATGCGGGTTCAACGTCACAGACTTTCAAGAGCGATGATACGATACCCAGAAGGTGTGGCATCATCATCCCTTGAAGCGGCCTCATTTAGTTGAATCCCAAATGATAGGTCCCCAGAGTCGACAATCCTCGGGTCAGTCAACTTGTCGAGCCTTAAGGGCCAGGCAAGAAGCATCAAAGAGAATCTCGTCCAAGCGCAGATTTCGCAGCTAGCTGGTGCGAGCTAAGCAAGCAGGCTAACCACTACTCTCTACTTCTACGTCTATGTGCAAACTCAAGCCCAGGTCCGGCTTATCTCTCAATCTAGACCTCTACCCAGCACAACAACAATAATATATTACTAAAAGTAAAGGAAGAAAGGTAAATACATACAAAACCCCAGACGGGAAAACAAGCGCTAGGATTGACTCGCACAGGGAACCGTTGGCATCCCCAGCAGAGTCGCCAGCTGTCGCTACTGCGAAAAACGGCGCCGGCTATGACAGAAGAGTCGCCACCGTGCGTTATTTATCCCAACGGAGGGAAAGGAAACGCTCAGAGTAAACCTAACGCAAAACGGGAAAGGAATGGTCGTCGCAACCACATTCCTGGATTTGGGAGTCGATTACGCAAGGGGAAGGTATTAGCACCCCTCACGTCTGCCGTACTCGATGGGATCCACGCTTGTTTCCTAGTACAGATTGTTATTCTATCTACTCTAAAGGTCTGGGTTAAAAAGAAAAGAAAATGACTCGGCAAAGTATCGCACTTTATGCCTACGTATTCCCGTCTGGAACGAGAAATCAGAGTCAACGTAGTTCGCCTACCTACGGGAAAGGAGGGGAAGGTTGCTCGCTAGGATACGACATCCTATGCCTACGTACTTTCATATAGTATGAAAGATCAGAGCAAACGTAGTTCGGGCTACGGAAGACACAAGCTTGTCTGACGGTTTTTTATTACCTTCAAAAAGGGTTTTTCTTGATTAAGAGTCCAAGCGGACAAAAATGACACTTTGATGTTTGTTTGAATCTTTTACGAAAGAAGTGTTTTTTTAGTTTGTTTGCAATCTCTGACGCACTAGAGACTATGATTTGAGAGTGACGACGTCGCATGTCACCCTAAGGGTATCACACTAAGCAGTCAGATTACTGAAGAGTGACCCTCCAGCAACCTTTTTTCAAATAGCTTAAGGCTCGTAACGTACGACATCAATTAACCTTATTATTGTGTTTTTGAGTTGTTTTGAGATAAGAAGAGAAAGAAGCTCTAAAAAGCCTAGGGTTGAAAGGGAATAAAACTAACCTAATGTTGTCATGCATGGATAAGAATCCTAATGTCTGTCGTAATTCCCTCCTGCACAGAGGAAATCAGAGATCCTAGGGGATAAACAGAAAAGAAAGCAAGCAAATACAGTAAAATGCATGCAATGCAGCAATACAAGCGAGGCAAGGGAGTCCTGCTCAACCTCGAACCTGGGAAAACAACAGGCAAAGTGAATCAACATTCACCTCAAACCTAGGGGGCAAGCTACACAAGCCAACAAACGATACAAAAAACAAAACCCAAAGGAGGCAGCCCAAGCAGCAGCACCAAATTCCTATAGCAAACAGCAGCTCTGACAGCAAAGTTGACAGTAACACCACTCCATCTTCAAGCAAACCTCATGAAAGGCATCTTCAACATCTTAGATCTTCATCCCCAAGCTCTAGCAAGCTCCACCAATAAAGATTGGTTATTGAGATTAATTTATAATGAATGAAAACCAGTGAAAACCAAAGGAAATCACTAGAAACCATCATCTGCAAAGAAGGGTATCCTCAAAAGTTCTACTCTTTAAGGCATACCATGCATCCCTCCAAGGGAGAGATGGGGATTCCTTAAGAGGAATTTGGATCATAGGATAGGATAGAAGCAAACAAAGCATTCCATGTTTGAGGAAAGAAATGAACTGTCTAAAAAAGCTCTTCCTAAAACCCTAATTCCTAAGCTCCTGACAAGCACTCCAACATATGAGAAATCTTCAACTCCAAGCCCCTTCAAGCTGTCCAATGCAACTTCACTTGATCTTCAATTCATCCAAGCAAAGTCCAAGCCAAAATCACACCCAAAATAGCCCCACACAAATTGAATAAACCAAGCATCCAAGGGAGAAACCCACAAACATCACACCAATTGCAAAATACAAATAAAATGCTAAAATAGATCACAAAATCCTAATTAAATTTCTAAGGGAACCTAAGCCTATACCCAATACCCCATATAAATCCCAGGACCTAAATCAAACACTAAGTCCCCAAACTATACCCTAAACTACAACTAGTTGTTTTGAAACCCTAAATCTAACACTCCTTATGTTCACCACTCAAATTGGCCTAAAATTTATTCACAAAATTATAATAAAATTTCTAAGGGTACATGCTTCTCTAAGCTAACTAATCCAACAAGAATCAACTCAAAATTCCTCACCAATTGGTCACAATTAAATCAGCAAGAACATGTAGCAAATATACAAAATTAAAGAAAATAATAAAAAGGAGAAAATCAAATTAAATTGAAAAAATGGATGAAAATGAGATTTCTTGATTTTAGAAAATCACAATTAAATCCAAGATCATTGAGGTACTTTTATAATATTTTTTGGATCAATACTGGATTTATTATGGATTTTGGAAATCAAATGGATTAAAAATAAAACAAAAATGAATTAAAGAAATAAAATGAAAAATAAAATGCTGGATAAAACAGGAGCCAATGGATTGATTGACTGGTAAACGCATCTAACGCTCCAGAGCGCATCCACGTGAGGGTCCAATCACCAGCTGACTGGATAAATGAAACGTTGCGTATTGATCAATAAAGGGAGAGCTGAGTTTGAATGGTGACCACACGATCTGCATACAAAGTCCATCTAAAGGACTGATCCAAGGGTCAAGAAGTCGTCTTCTCCAAAGTTCAGGTGACCTGAGACTATTCTCAGGTGGTGGTCCACGGTGGAAAACACCATCTTCTCCGGTGGAGTGGCGGTTGCAGGTGACCAAATCAAAAACTTCGTATACCAAACTTGATCAGAAAACCACAAGGATCATGAATATCACATCCATTTCATCCAACTCTTAATGGAAATTAAAACACGAAGCCATCTTCAGATTATGCCAAAATCTCAACCATCACCATTTGCAAAATTGAATCCACAAAAATGATCCTCATGTTTTGTACATCATAATGATCTATCCAAATCAGTTCATAGCCTTAGGATCAACTCAATTTGTGCTCAAACAGAAATCACATGTTATCTTGGAATGTCTCTAACTGCTCAAATTCCTATCCAGAAACGACCTAGGTTCCATCTAAACCCTAACCACATGCAAGAATCGACCTAGTTCAGCCTAGATCAAGAGGAAATTCAAGAACTACATACCTGTGAAAATTGAATCAACAGAGGTAGAAGATGATGGATTCCAGCTCCCCAACTCTTCAAACACGATCAGTGAATCAAGATGAAGCTTCTAGGCACTTCAATTTGGCTTGATCTTGATCCAAACTCCAAAATCGTTTTCAGTTAGAAACCTTGAAAACTCAACTTCAATCTTCACTCTCTCCACGAATGCTGCACCAACCTTCATCTGGAATCATTGACATGAATATATAGAAGCTTCTCATGGGCTTCTAAGTCCAAATTAAGGCCCAAATTAACCAATCCAAAATTCTGTCATACACTTGAAACTCAATGGTGACAGTCACGATTTCTTCCTCATTTCTCATTTCAGAATGTTCTATTCAACTGCAAATTGAATTTGGGATATGTTTGGACAGCTAGCTCAGCCTGAAATGCCTTGATTCTTGTTTTGGCATTGTAACTTGTAATGTAAGAAATCACTTTTCAAAGCAACTCATGAAATTAGGGCTCATCTCAAAATTGTGATATTTCCAATGTGTTTGAAATCCAATTTCCATTCAAAATGACTACCCATATGCCATGTTTATGTCTTATAATTCAAAAATCCCAATTTCCCTCCTTTGGATCATTTGAAAAATCCCTCTTTTTAGGCCATTTTGGATCATTTTTTGAAGCAAGCCAATTCAATCCCCCATGACTTCTTATCTGACCTAAAAACATCATTCTAAACACATTTCATGTTGAACACGTTTTCATTTGAGGAGTGGAAGATAGAGATTTTGACACATGTTGAAAAAGGACCTATAATTCAACTTTCCTAAAATACCCCTGGATTGCCAAGATCATAACTTGAGTTCCACAAATCTTCTTGAGGACTTCTAGTACTAAAATTAAAGCTAAGATCAAGACCTATAACTCTTATGTTGGCCAAGAATCCATTTGAAAACTCCTTGAGGGGAAAACGTTGCTTGGAAGTCAAGTGACTTTCACAGATAAATTTCAGTGTCCTCTGATGACTTGTAACTTGCAAGAACCATAACTTGAGTTCTACAAATCTTCTTGAAGACTTCTAGTACTCAAATTAAAGGTATTGAGAAGCTCTACAAGTTTAATGTTGTCCAAAGATCCAATTTAAACTTGTATTTTGACTTATGTGGCTTGGAAGTCCAGTGCTATACAGGGGATTTTACCCTAGGAACCCTGTCTCAAACACCTCCAACCACTCTTGACTCTTTTGAACTTGGTCTTGGCTCATCCACACACATGCTTCAACATATCAATCCATGACTTCCATTACCTAGAGCTAGGTCTTTATGCCCTTTCTTTGCTCTCCTTGACCTAGGGTTACCCAGATGAAACCCTACTTGTACACACCTCAACCATGGCTCTTGAACTTGATACAATGACTTGTCTAAGCTCCTTCTTGACTTTCTAGAGACTCATTAAACTTCATTCACACATCATACCCTTGATCAAGACCCATTAAACCCTGGAGGCTCCTCAGACACCTCCTCACACTTGAAGATAGGCCTCATACAGATGATCAAACTCCTCAAGGACACCCTCTTTTGACATGATACTCTTGATAACTTTTCTATTTTGTGTGAACCTCCAGCTAGGATATTTCTTCCATATCTCACCCTTGATCCCCTACACAATGAATGATGCTATGATATGCCAATGTTAGGGCTATGTTATGCTATGCAAATGAAATGCAATGAAACATAAATCAGGCAGCGAAGATGGCTAGAATTTCTAAAAGACTATGACTTTAGCTTGAGTTACCATCCCAGTAAAGCTAGCATCGTGGCAGATGCTTTGAGTCGGAAGACGATACATATGTCGATCTTGATGATTAGAGGATTGGATTTGATTGAGAAGTTTAGATACTTGAGTATGGTTTGTGAGTTAACTTCGGAAAGTGTAATGTTGGGGATGTTGAAAGTGAATAATGAGTTCCTTCGTGAAATAAGAGAAGGTCAGAAACTGGATTTGAAATTGGTAGACTTGATGACCGTAGGCTGAATGGATAAGGAAGAAGACTTTAAAGTATATGATTCTGGTGTGTTGAAGTTCAGAGATAGAATTTGTGTGCCAGATAATCCTGATTTGAAAAAGGTAATTTTGCAAGAAAGTCACAGGAGTAGCTTGAGTATCCATCCAGGAGCTACGAAAATGTATCAAGACCTGAAGAAATTATTTTGGTGGACGGGTATGAAGAAAGACATAGCTCGGTTTGTGTATGCTTGTTTGACTTGCCAGAAGTCAAAGGTGAAACACCAGAAACCATCCGGTTTGATGCAACCGATGGAAATACCGGAGTGGAAATGGGATAGTATTGCAATGTATTTTGTGACTGGATTTCCAAATACAGTGAGAGGTTTTGATTCCATTTGGGTAATTATGGATAGATTGACGAAGTCGGCGCATTTTATACCGATTAACATCAGTTTTCCTTTGACGAAGTTAGCAGAAATTTATATCAAAGTGATAGTGAGGTTACACGGGGTTCCGTCGAGCATTGTATCTGACAGAGACCCGAGGTTTAATTCTGGATTTTTGAAAAGCTTGCAAGAAACTTTAGGTTCCAGTTTGAAATTAAGTTCTGCTTATCACCCGTAGACTGATGGTCAATCTGAGAGGACTATTCAGTCATTGGAAGATTTGTTGAGAGCTTGTATACTCGAGCGGGGAGGCGCTTGAGATACTCATTTACCGCTGATTGAATTTACTTACAACAACAGTTATCATTCTAGTATTGGAATGTCACCTTTTGAAGCATTGTATGGTAGAAGGTGTAGGACACCTCTATGTTGGTATGAGTCGGGCGAGAGTACGATACTCGGACCCGAGATTGTGCAACAGACTACGGAGATAATCCAGATGATTAGAGAGAAAATGAAGACGACCCAGAGTAGGCAGAAAAGCTACCATGATAATAGGAGAAAAGACTTGGAATTCAGTGAAGGTGACCATGTATTTCTTAGAGTCAATCCGGTGACCGGTGTTGGTCGTGCGCTGAAATCAAAGAAATTGGATCCTAAGTTTATTGGACCCTATTAGATTCTACAAAGGGTTGGGGTTGTTTCCTATAGAGTGGCGTTGCCACCCGAACTTTCGAATTTACATGACGTGTTTCATGTATCGCAACTTCGGAAGTATGTTGCTGATCCAACTCATGGGCTTCAGAGAGATGAAGTGCAAGTTCGAGATAACCTTACGGTGGAGGTGGTGTCGTTGAGGATCGAAGACCGCAAGATGAAACAATTAAGAGGGAAAGATATTCCATTGGTAAAAGTAGCTTGGGGAGGAGCTGCTAGGGGAAGTGTGACCTGGGAATTAGACAGCAAGATGTGAGAGTCATATCCGGAATTGTTCTCAGCAGGTAGATTTTCGAGGACGAAAATATTTTAAGTGCGGGAGAGTTGTAACACCCCATTTAAATTATTTAGTCTTTTATACTTTATTGTGTGCATATTGGTTGTGATGTCTTTGATAAGGGTACGAGGTTAATGGCAAGAGTGAGAGGTGACCTTAGTTGGGGTGAGGTGGACCTATAATAATGATAATGCTAACCATTTAATAACAATAATACGAATACTATAGTTATTGATATTATTATTTAATTATTATTGATAATAATATTAATAGGATGGTAGTTATGATTATTATTATTATTATTATTATTATTATTATTATTATTATTAATTCGATTAATAGAATTAAAACCTGATTAAGGGGTTAAGAGAGAGTTAGTGGAGGAATTAGTCAGTTAACACGTAAAAGAGGAAAAAGGCAGAGAAAGGAGAGCTAGGGCAAAAAGGAACCAATTCTCCATTGTTGTCAAGGAAAAAGCTCCAATCCAAGGTAAGGGGGAGAATGGACTTCAATATGGGTGATTTAACATGTGAGGATAGAGAGAGGTCATTTCTCTCGTAGGAATTTTGCATGTCCTTACCTTTTTAGTTGACTTTCGTGATATTATGATTTCCCTGTGATTGTTGTGATTGTTGAATGATCATTGTATGATGTTGTATGTATGATTCTGGTACGAATATCAAGATTCGTGTGGAAATTCCCTGAAGTTGTGATAGAATGTTGTGGATTAACAGATCTGAAAACTAAGGGTTTAACCGTAATCGAAACTATATCTAATAACTAGAATCTTGAAAGAATAGAAAATAGGATTCATTGGAATCGATTAAAATTTGAGTTTGAGGATGAATGGGAAGATAGAATGATGAATCTTGAGTAGGAACTCGTGAAGATGTTGAGATCTGAGTTTTTTGACAGATCTGCTGGTCATACGCGTATGGGCTTGGGCAATATGCATATGAGGGGACTTTACAAGGGTTGTACGCGTAGCAGATGTGCCCTGTCCCCGATGCCAGCACGGCCATCTAGTAATACGCGTATGATACATATATGGGCCTGGGCAATACGCGTATGGGGATAGTCATATGCGTAAGTGGTGACTCTGATGGGGTTTTGGAAGGTAGAAGCCTCTGGTCGTACACGTAAGGTAGGGTTGGTATGCGTATGACAACAGGCTCTACACGTATGGTACGCGTATGGACAGTCTGGGATGACTTTTCCCCATTTTTCGTGATTCTTGTCCAGTGTTCACTTGGAACGCATTTCCGTTAAATTGGTATGATTAATAGAACTAAAATGAACTTAGGAAATATTAGCAATGAATTAAATCGGGAGAATATGGAATTATATGAGTGTGCCCTTAGGGGTGTGTTTTGATGAGCATGAGCCATGATTGTCGAAATTGGACAATCTTGTGCGATTGTGGTAATTCTCAAGAGGATTACGGTGAGCGGATGGCTCGTGTGGATCTTCAATGATCGTGAATTATGCTTGAATTATTATATTTCATAATTGTGTTGTCATGCATCTCATGTCATGTGTCTTGTGGATATGGCTAGGTGGGAGTCCATGATGGGTGCCTAGTTTCATTCGGGCTTCATGTGGAAGCCGTTGTGGAGATAAGTTGTAGTTCAGAGGAACGTATACGACTTATCCGGATTCCGACAGGAATCGGGTTCTAGGGTGAGCTGTATGTATTTGCGTTGGTACCACAAGCATTTTTTCGAGTCAGTGAGTCACATTGCATATTTGTATTTGAATATGGGCTATTGATGTCGAGTGATTGAGATGGCACGTGCATGTTGTTAGAACACAGATTGGTTCTTAATAATTACTCTTTGTTTTGATGATAACTGTTAGGAAATTTATATTTAAGAATTATATACTCTAAAATTTGTTTGAGAGTTTTACTGCAAATTGAAATTATATTAACTCTCTAGAAGCAAATCTGCCTTGAATACAAGAAGTTATTCTGACTCTGAAGCGCCAGATGCACCTTACAGAAGAATTTGTTTGCTCCTTACAGAAGATCCTGAGCGTAGTCTCCAGAAGGATCTGAAGCAAGAAGCTCCAGAACATTCTGAGTCAGAAGCATCTGAAGATAATCAGAAGCATCTGAAACTGAAGCATCAGAAGTATAGAAGAATATTGATTGAAGAGTTTCTCAAAGCATTAGTCTACAGAAGTTTCTGAAAGTACCTACGCTGCCTAGTACTGAAGTTCTGTGTCAAAATGCTCTGATGATCAACACGCTAGAAGCACACCTGCTGCAGAAGACTCTGATACAACATAGTTCTGAATCTCATTAGAAGACTCTGATCCATTCAGACTCTGAAGAACTTGCTGAAACTGAAGAAGTATTTTCAAGAATATATCCGTTGGAACTATTCAACGTCTCTTTCCTTATTTGTGCTAGACACACTTACACAGACAAAAAGGATTTTTCTGTGCCATCTATTTCAAGGAAAGGTCAGTTGATGTGAAGACAAAAAGGCTCAGACCTTTTGGGACTCTCTTTTCAACGTTCAACTTGCATGATTCAGCTGCCTATAAAAGGAGATCCTCACTTCATTCTTCAGTTACACACTTGCTGAAAAGAAATCATATTATTCTAAGAGCTCTCATTCTTATTCTTCATAGAATCTCATTGTACTTAAACTTAAGAGAAAAATCACTGTTGTGATAAAAGCTTTATAGAAGCATTAAAAACTCTTGTATTTAATTTACATTGATTGTAAAGGATATTCCTTAAGAGGATTCAGTTAGAATCAGTAGCTCTTGAGAAGACTAAGAACTGTTGTTCTTAGGTGATACTATTGTAATCAGTTTGATTTAATAGTGGATTAAGTCCTTGTTGAGAAAGGCAAATCACTCTGGAAGGGTGGACTGGAGTAGTTGTTAAACGAACCAGGATAAAAATAATTGTGTGATTATTTTCAAGTCTTAATTTTCCATACTTATTCAACCCCCCCCCCCCCCTTCTAAGTATTATCTCACCTTCAGTTGGTATCAGAGCTCCGGTTCTGAGTGTGCTATCACTTAACAGTGTCAGTAAAGATCCAGAGAGATATACTTTGATAAATATATTTATTTGTTATCATGGCTGATAATTCAATGTCAAATATTAACAATAAATATGAAGAGAGGGATAGGATCAACACCAAACCTCCAATGTTTGATGGAGAAAAATTTGATTACTGGAAAGACAGAATTGAGAGTTTTTTCCTAGGATATGATGCTGATCTATGGGATGTTGTCATAGATGGATATGTACATCCCACAGATGGGGATGGAAAAAAGATTGACAGAAAATCTATGACAGATTCTCAGAAGAAAGACTTCAGAAATCACCATAAAGCTAGAACTATATTACTGAATGCTATTTCACATACAGAGTATGAGAAAATCACAAACAGGGAGACAACTTTTGATATGTTTGAATCCCTTAAAATGACTCATGAGGGAAATTCTCAAGTTAAGGAGACAAAAGCTCTGGCTCTGATCCAGAAGTATGAGGCTTTCAAAATGGAAGACTCTGAATCTGTTGAAGCCATGTTCTCCAGATTCCAGATACTCACTGCTGGGCTGAAAGTTCTGGACAAGGGATATTCCACGTCAGATCATGTAAAGAAAATCATCAGAAGTCTGCCCATCAGATGGAGACCAATGGTGACTTCCCTGAAGATGGCCAAAGATCTGAACAAGATCTCTCTAGAAGAACTCATCAGCTCACTGAGGAGCCATGAGATTGAGCTTGAGGAAGATGAACCTCAGAAGAAAGATAAAGGTAAATCTGTAGCATTAAAATCTAACAAAACTGCTAAAGCTTTGCAGGTCATTCAAGAAAGCTATGAAGAGTCTTCTTCTGAAGAAGAAGATGAGTTATCCATGTTGTCCAGAAGGAATAACAAACTCTGGAAGCACAAGGGAAAGAAGTTCAACAACTTCAGAAGATCTGACAACAGAAAGGAATCTTCTAGTCACAGAAGATCTGCTAAGAAAGAAGTTGTGTGCTATGAGTGCAAAGAACCTGGGCACTACAAGAATGACTGCCCCAAACTTCTGAAAGAAAAACCTAAGAAGAAGTTCAACAAAAAGAAGAAGGTTCTGATGGCAACGTGGGATGACTCAGATGAGTGTGAATCATCTTCTGAATCAGAAGAAGAATGTGCAAACGTTGCACTGATGGCCAGGACAGAGGATCAAGAGGAAGGTACCTCAGGATATGAATCAGAATCTGAATCTGATGATGATGCAGAAGAGGTAATGGCTAAACTTACCAAAGAAGAACTCATTAAAGTTTTAACAGAAGTTCTTAAAAGTTATAACAACATCAAACTCAAATACAAGAAGCTGAAAAGCAATCTTGAATCTGAGATTGATCTTCTGAAAACAGAACTTGTTGAGCAGAAAGAAATAAAGTTAAAAATCAAAAATGACTTTGATAGAACTCAACAAGAATCTGAATCTGAGACTAAGTCATGTGAAAATATTTTAGAAAAATATGACTCTAGTTTTCAGAGATTTCTCACTAAGAGCATAGACAGAAGCAAGATGGCTTCCATGATCTATGGTGTTAGTGGAAACAACAGAAGAGGCATTGGATATGAGTCTTCATCTGGAAGCAATCCAAAACCTGTTGACAAACTTTTCATCAGGAAGACACCTCTGTATTCTCAATTCAAATTTGGTCACTTGAATGACATTAAACACACAAGCTCTGAGAAGAGTACTTATGTGTTTAAACCTAAGGCAAGTCAGAATAAACATTATGTTGCAAAACAGAAGTTTAGACAAACCTACAAACCAACTAACCCCAAAGGACCCAAGAAGATCTGGGTACCTAAAAACAAAATAATTCCTGTTGCAGATGTTCTTAGTAGCATGGTCAGGACACCAATCATGGTACCTGGACTCTGGATGCTCACGACACATGACAGGAGAAAAGTCTATGTTCCAAAGCCTGGAACTTAGATCTGGAGGGGACGTGAAGTTTGGAGGGAACCAGGAGGGCAAGATCATTGGATCTGGCACTATTGGAAATGGTAAACTTCCATCTATTACTAATGTTTTACTTGTTGAAGGGTTAAAACATAACTTATTGTCCATAAGTCAATTAAGTGACAATGGTTATGATATAACTTTTAATCGAAAATGTTGTAAAGCTATTAGTCAGAAGGATGGCTCTATCCTATTTAGTGGTAAGAGGAAAAACAACATTTATAAAATAAATCTTTCAGAACTTAAAGTTCAAAACGTTAAATGCCTCTTGTCTGTGAATGAAGAGCAATGGGTCTGGCACAGAAGATTGGGCCATATTAATATGAGACGTATATCTCAGATTAATAAACTTAATCTTGTCAGAGGACTCCCTAATCTGAAGTTCACTTCAGATGCTCTTTGTGAAGCATGCCAGAAAGGGAAGTTTTCAAAAACATCTTTCAAATCAAAAAATGTTGTTTCTACCTCTAAACCATTAGAACTACTTCATATTGATCTGTTTGGACCAGTGAAAACTGCATCCATCAGAGGCAAGAAGTATGGATTGGTCATTGTTGATGACTTTAGCAGATGGACATGGGTAAAGTTCTTAAAACACAAGGATGAGTCACATTCTGTGTTCTTTGACTTCTGCAAGCAAGTCCAGAATGAAAAGAATTTCAAAATTATAAAAGTCAGAAGTGATCATGGTGGTGAATTTGAAAATAAATATTTTGAAAAATATTTTTCTGAAAATGGCATTGCTCATGATTTTTCCTGTCCTAGAACTCCACAACAGAATGGGGTTGTAGAAAGGAAAAACAGAACTTTGCAAGAAATGGTCAGAACCATGATCAATGAGACAAATCTGGCAAAACATTTTTGGGCAGAAGCAATCAATACAGCATGCTACATTCAGAACAGAGTATCTGTTAGACCTCTTCTGAAGAAGACTCCTTATGAATTGTGGAAGAACAAAAAGCCCAACATTTCTTATTTTCATCCTTTTGGATGTATCTGTTATATGTTAAACATTAAGGAAAATCTGGGCAAGTTTGATTCCAAAGCACAGAAGTGTTTCATGCTTGGATATTCTGAACGCTCTAAAGGCTACAGAGTATACAACACTGAGACACAGATTGTGGAAGAATCCATTCATGTCAGATTTGATGATAAGCTTGGCTCTGAAAAGCCAAAGCAGGTTGATAACTCTGCAGATAGGGAAGTAGTCTTTATTGACTCTGAAGTTCCAGAAGCAGACAAACTTCAAGTGAAGAAACCAGAAGCAACTCCAGATGCTACTCCATTAACTTCTCAGATGAATAATCTAAATATTTCTGAAGAGTCAACTATCAGAGGATCATCATCCAGAATTAAAGCTTCTCATCCAGAGGATGTCATTATTGGAAAGAAGGATGATCCCATCAGAACAAGATCCTTTCTAAGATCATCTGAGGCATCACTATTTGGACTAGTGTCAGAAATTGAACCATCTTCTGTAGAAGAAGCTCTGCAAGACAATGATTGGATTATTGCCATGCAAGAAGAGCTTAACCAATTCAGCAGAAATGATGTATGGGATCTAGTTCAAAGACCTCAAGGATTTAATATTATTGGTACAAAATGGGTCTTCAGAAATAAACTAAATGAGAAAGGAGAAGTTGAGAGGAATAAGGCAAGGCTGGTTGCTCAAGGATACAGTCAGCAAGAAGGTATTGATTACACTGAGACATATGCTTCAGTGGCAAGGTTAGAATCTATACGCCTTCTTATTTCTTTTGCTGCACAGAATAACATCACTCTGTATCAGATGGATGTTAAAAGTGTCTTTCTTAATGGTATTATAGAAGAAGAAGTTTATGTCCACCAACCTCCTGGTTTTGAAAATGAAAAATTTCCTGATCATGTTTTCAAATTAAAGAAATCTCTATATGGATTAAAACAAGCTCCCAGAGCTTGGTATGAGAGATTGAGTAATTTTCTTCTGTAGAAGAATTTTATCAGAGGCAAAGTGGATACAACTCTATTCTGTAAAACCATAAAGAAAGATCTTCTAATTTGCCAAATTTATGTAGATGATATTATTTTTGGATCAACAAATATTATGCTTGGAAAGGAGTTTGCTACATGTATGCAGGCAGAATTTGAAATGAGCATGATGGGAGAACTCAGATTCTTTTTAGGAATCCAAGTTAATCAAACTCCAGAATGCACCTACATACATCAGACAAAGTATGTTAAAGAACTTCTGAAGAAATTCAACATGTCTGACAGCAAGGTGGCAAAGACTCCAATGCATCCTACTAGCTCACTTGGCAAAGAAGAGGTAAGTAAGAAAGTAGACCAGAAGCTCTACAGAGGTATGATTGGCTCTCTTCTCTATCTTACTGCTTCTAGACCTGACATATTATTCAGTGTTTGTCTGTGTGCTAGATTCCAATCAGATCCTAGAGAATCACACTTGACAGCTGTCAAGAGGATTCTAAGGTATCTGAAAGGTACTTCTAATATGGGTCTGTGTTACAGAAAATCTGATGATTTCAAATTAGTTGGATTCTGTGATGCTGACTATGCTGGAGACAGAGTGGAAAGAAAAAGTACTTCTGGAAGTTGTCAATTTCTAAGAAGAAATCTAATCTCCTGGTACAGCAAGAAGCAACCCACAATTGCACTTTCAACCACATAGGCTGAATACATTGCTGCTGCTGGATGTAGCACGCAGATGCTCTGGATGAAAAGTCAACTAGAAGATTATCAAATTTTTGAGAGTAACATTTCTATCTTTTGTGATAATACTTCTGCTATATGTTTGTCCAAGAATCCCATTTTACATTCTAAGGCAAAACATATAGAAATTAAGCATCATTTCATCAGAGACTATGTTCAGAAGGGAATCATAAATTTAGCCTTTGTTGATACAGATCATCAATGGGCAGATATTTTTACAAAACCCCTTGTTGAAGATAGATTCAATTTTATTCTGAAAAATATTGGTATGGATTTTTGTCCAGAATAATATTTATCAGAAGCAAATTGTTCCAGATGCAAAAATGCTTAATTTATCTGAAGTATTTCTTCTGTTTATTTATTCTATTCTGATTAATATTTCTGATGTGGAACTCTGAACTAATCATCTTTAGAAGATCTGAACGTTGGCTAACGTTTCATTTCTTGAGAGAATTCAGAACAGCATGCAAGCAAACACGTGTCCCATAAAATCTGAAGAGGTGGCGTGTTCACAACTGAAAAGACGTTTGAGGTGAAATTTGAATAGTAAATATCTTGGTTTTCCCCCCAAAATTGTCAGAAGCATTTATTATTTGAAATGATTTTATTCTCTTCATTTAATGCTGCTCAAACGTGCGTTCTTTCTGTCTTTTGATGTGCCTATGTGATTAGTATAAATACTTGTTGTGTATTCACTTTCACACTTTTCACTCTCAGAATTTACATGTGTTTTCATCTATTGTTCTCTCTACATAAAAACTCAAAACCTAAGTGTTCTAAAAAGCATTCTTCAATGGCGTCTTCTTCTTCAACCACTGCACAATTCCAATCTACAATGGCTGTTGTGACTTCAGATAACCTAGGTGCTGCTCCATATACTCCTCCAAAGAGAACTCTTCTCACACCTTTTGATAAACTAGAAGTGTTGTGTGAATCCATGGTTGAATTTGATTCTCTGGCTGACAATGGGTTTGATTTTCGCTCCATTGTTAGAGCTCAAGGTTGGGTGAAATACTTTGATAGATTGTTTGGACCAGTTTACCCTCTACTTGTGAAGGAATTCTGGATTCATGCATCTGTGTATCCCAAGTTTATTTTATCATCTGTGCTGGGAAAGGAGATTATCATCACAGAGGATCTGATCAGAAGATTAATTGGTTATGAAGAAACAGATGGTGTTTCACACTTTCCAGCTGGGCGTGTGGATATGGATGAAGTTTATGAGGAAGTTATGATTGCTGGACAAGCCTCTAACAGATTCAAAGATCTGAAGCCTGATTACAAGATCTGGGCCAAGATCTTCATGGGATGCATACATCACAGAAAGTCAACAAATTCCCCAGATTATGTCAACAATGAACAGATCTATTTTATGTACTGCCTTAGTCAGAGCAACAAGGTAGATCTTCCTTACATTCTGTTCATGCATCTGTGGAATCACATCAATGCATCCAGAGAATCTGTAAAAGAAAAAGGCCAGAAGATCAGGACTTGGATACCTTTTGGAAGGCTGCTCTCAGATCTTCTCACTGAAAATGGTTTAGTGGCTGCTCTGTATGATGCTGGGGTTACAGAGGAACTAGAGTTTATTATGGGAAAACCTCTAAACGCTAAAAGTCTTCTGAGACTCAAGATTGTAGATGAACTCACTACTGCTCCAAAGAGGTTAAATATGTCTGATTTGAATAAGAGGGTTCCAGTATCTGATTTTCCTCTATTCTTTGCTGAAGAACCTAGACACATTGTTCTGATGTATATAGAGGAATGCAAAAAGGAAGGAGTGCCTGTTCCAGCCAATGTGTTTCAACTTGTCAAGCAACCACTGCCAGATGCAGGAGAAGAAGAAGAAGAAGAAGAAGTTCCACTTCAGAGGAAAAGATCTCAGCCTGCAGCAGAATATGAACCTGTCCAGAAGAAGCCTAAGATTGCTGAGAAACCCAAGGATCTTTTAAAGAGAAAGGATTCTGGAGAAGCTGCCTCTGCATCTGCTAAGAGGATTAAACTCAAAGGTACAAAGACTTCTGCTTTTTCTAAAAATGTTGTTATTAATGATTCATCTATTAAGTCTGTTCCCAAACCACCTGCCACTTCATCTGAGATGATTGTTCCCACTTCCAATCCATCATCATCTGGAATATCTTGTGCCCAAGTGTCTTCTCTTTATCATAATTTATCTTATGGTTTCAAACTGAAAGATTTTTATGATAGAGTTGAGCCTTCTGAACCCTTGAAACCTCTGAAACCGAAACTCAGACAGGCCCTTCCATCTGTAATCCTTTCATATATTTAATCTATGAACAATGAAGGATCATTAGCCACCATATCTGCTACATCTGGTAAAGTTGCTGTTTCAGCTCTGCATCCTGCATCTGATAACACAGTTGCATCTGATAAACCATCAAACTCTGCTTTCATACCATACTCCAATGCATCCTTTGATGTTGTTTACCCATGCACAAGACCTCAACCAAATCTGCTTAATGCTTTAAACAGATCCTTACCTCAAAAACCAGAAATTCCATTCATTCCATATGTTCCCCCTCCTCTGATTTCCATCCCAAAATCACTGATACCACCAACTCCCAAACCTAAACAGATGACTCTGGAAACCTTGCTTAAACCACCACCCAGACTTAATATTGAACATTTATTTCAAACGTTTTTGCAAGAAATACAGATGTCTTTAGGTACTGTTCAGAAAAGATGTTCTGAAACTATGGATGCAAATGAAACTGACATCATCTGGAAAGGATTTCTCAAAAGATTCAACACTGTAGCTTCTAATCTGAAGAACATCTGTTCTGATGATGCAAAGCTCAGAGCTGAAAGAACTCAATTCTGGATTGTCAACAAGACTGAACCTCTGCTTTGTTTGGATGCTCCTCCATCTCCTCCTCCACCAGAACCAACTGCCACTGCATTGACTATGACTCTGGTAGAACCCTCTTCAGGATCTCCAGAACCTATGGCAATTGACTCTGTTCAGGCTGCAGAACCTCCATCTTCTTCATCAGAGATAAAGACAGAAAATCCAGATTTTGGTGACAAGATTGCTGCTCTGGAAGCTGGTCAATCTGAAATAAGATCTTGGATGGCGAAGCAAGACAAGAAATCTGAGGACATGTCAGAGTGGATGTCTAAACAAGATGAGAAGAATGAGACAATGACTAAGTGGATGTCAAAGCAAGAGCAATCATCATCTGAGATCACAGACCTATTGAAGATGCTTTTGTCAAAACACTCTTAGATTTTTTATCTTATGTTTGTGCATCTGTTGTTTTGCATCTGAATGTTCTTGTTATATCTTCTGATATTTTCCAATGTACTCTTGCTCTGTTATGTTAAATGAATCAGTTTGTTATTCTCCATTGAATTATCTGTTTCATTTTCCTTTTATTTGTCTTTATTAAAAGTTTTTACTTTTTGCTTATGACAAAAAAGGGGGAGAAAATAAAGATCTGAACTATTTAATATAATTTCACTAGAATGAATCTTCAGACATATCTACTTTTTCTAATATCTAAATTGACTATTTCAGAACATTTGATAAGAACACTCTATAAAAGAATCTCTGAGTTTCTCAGATCATTTATCTTTTATCAAACTCTAAATCTCATATCTGCAAGATAGTCTGACCCTTAATTATTACAAAGACAAACAAGATCTGACTCTGAAGATTACTCAAGATAAAAAGGGAAGTTTCTATTCCTTTTTCATATTCAACTCAGGGGGAGATTCATCATCTCAGGGGGAGTTATAATTCTTTATGTTCAATTAAATAAAATTTCTGATACTTTTTGTCATCATCAAAAAGGGGGAGATTGTTAGAACACAGATTGGTTCTTAATAATTACTCTTTGTTTTGATGATAACTGTTAGGAAATTTATATTTAAGAATTATATACTCTAAAATTTGTTTGAGAGTTTTACTGCAGATTGAAATTATATTAACTCTCTAGAAGCAAATCTGCCTTGAATACAAGAAGTTATTCTGACTCTGAAGCGCCAGATGCACCTTACAGAAGAATTTGTTTGCTCCTTACAGAAGATCCTGAGCGTAGTCTCCAGAAGGATCTGAAGCAAGAAGCTCCAGAACATTCTGAGTCAGAAGCATCTGAAGATAATCAGAAGCATCTGAAACTGAAGCATCAGAAGTATAGAAGAATATTGATTGAAGAGTTTCTCAAAGCATTAGTCTACAGAAGTTTCTGAAAGTACCTACGCTGCCTAGTACTGAAGTTCTGTGTCAAAATGCTCTGATGATCAACACGCTAGAAGCACACTTGCTGCAGAAGACTCTGATACAGCATAGTTCTGAATCTCATTAGAAGACTCTGATCCATTCAGACTCTGAAGAACTTGCTGAAACTGAAGAAGTATTTTCAAGAATATATCCGTTGGAACTATTCAACGTCTCTTTCCTTATTTGTGCTAGACACACTTACACAGACAAAAAGGATTTTTCTGTGCCATCTATTTCAAGGAAAGGTCAGTTGATGTGAAGACAAAAAGACTCAGACCTTTTGGGACTCTCTTTTCAACGTTCAGCTTGCATGATTCAGCTGCCTATAAAAGCAGATCCTCACTTCATTCTTCAGTTACACACTTGCTGAAAAGAAATCATAATATTCTAAGAGCTCTCATTCTTATTCTTCATAGAATCTCATTGTACTTAAACTTAAGAGAAAAATCACTGTTGTGATAAAAGCTTTATAGAAGCATTAAAAACTCTTGTATTTAATTTACATTGATTGTAAAGGATATTCCTTAAGAGGATTCAGTTAGAATCAGTAGCTCTTGAGAAGACTAAGAACTGTTGTTCTTAGGTGATACTATTGTAATCAGTTTGATTTAATAGTGGATTAAGTCCTTGTTGAGAAAGACAAATCACTCTGGAAGGGTGGACTGGAGTAGTTGTTAAACGAACCAGGATAAAAATAATTGTGTGATTATTTTCAAGTCTTAATTTTCCATACTTATTCAACCTCCCCTTCTAAGTATTATCTCACCTTCACATGTGTTTTGCATGTGTATGGTTGTATGTGTCATGTGTAACTACTCCTTAGCATGTGTATTTCACCGCTTATCTATTGAATGTAGTTCTCACCCCTTTTTTGCTTGTTGCGTCTGTGCTGCTTGGGGAGTGCAGATGACCAGGTACCTGAGTAGTGCTTGAAGTGTATTGCTATTTGATCGAGTCCTAGGAATCGCTCTGATATGTAACATGGGATGACGGGATTAAGTTATATTTTGCTTACTTTCTTGATTAATTGTTACGTATCTTTTATTTGTTGGATTAAGGATGTATGATCACCTTATGGTGGAGATTATGTTTAAACAATTGACTTTACTCCACTGTTTAATTGAAAGTTAGATAAAATTGGTTTACTTATGAAGAATGAAGTGACTTAGTGTGACATCCTACTTGTTTTGAGAACTCTGATGTACTTTAATGTAATATTTCCGTATATGTTTTATAATACGCGTACGGGGTAGAGTTGGGTGTTACACTGGGAACATCATTCCACCTCGAGTGAACAATGTTGCTCAAGCTCGGTCTATGCAGATCCCTGTTGAGAATCCTACTATACGAGAACGTCCTATCGAGCGAGATGGACATTCCTCTTCTCTTGATACCGTGGAATATTGTAGTTTTGCATTCTCTGAGCCAAATTCCTAAAATGCAATCCCTGTGATAAAGACCGAGGACCCATGAGCTATTGAGATTATGGAAAGATGTCGTGTGTTGGAAGAAAAGCTTAAGGCCACGGAGTGGCATGATGCTTTTGATCTGAACGCCTTGAACATGTGTTTGGTACCTGATCTTGTAACAACTCAAAATTTTAAGACACTGAAGTTTGAGAAGTACAAATGGGATAGTTGTCCAAAGTATCATTTGGTGATGTTTTGCAGAAGAATGACCTCATATGTCCGTAACGGCAAACTTATGATTCACAGTTTTCAGGACAGTCTGAGTGTGGCACCACTGAGTTGGTACATGTAGATAAAGAGTAGCCACATCCAATCATGGTCAGACTTAGCTAACGTCTTTATGAAGCAATACAAATACAATTTTGACCCTGCTTCTAGCCGCATATAGTTGTAAGGCTTGTCTCAAGAGAACAATGAATCCTTCAGAGGGTATGCTCAGAGATGGAGAGATTTAGCTGCTCGCGTTCAACCACCCTCTTCGATAGAGAATTGGTTGACATATTCATGGATATTATGCAAGGACCATAATTGGAAAAGATGATTGGCAATTGGGCATCAAACTTCTCTGACTTGGTATCAATTGGAGAATGCATTGATAGTGGCCTCAAGACTGGAAAGATCCAAGATACCTCGAACATCTTAGCTGGTGAAAGTGAATCAGTTGTCAGTTCCCAAGAAGAAGGGGAGGAGAAAAATAATTTCATTTGGGAAACTCCACAAGTTCCACCTCCGCTACTTCATTCTCGGTAGTCAGGCATCTCAGTTGTTCAGAGTCAGCAACCTTTTGGGTCTCCGTGTTAGATACCATTCTCTCTATATAAATAGTATCAAGGACCTCCTCATTATCAACAATCATACCGACGTTAGCACGCTCTACATCAGTCGCGTCAGCACGCCCGAAAAATACCAAGAAAGCCAGAAAGGCATTTCACTCTGCTACCAATGTTGTACAGTCAGATATTGCCAGATTTGATCAAAGGTGGACTGATAGTGCCAAAGGAATTGAACCCAATACCTTTTCCTTACCCACCAGACTTAAATGCCAACGCTTGATATGACTATCATGTTAGGGCACATGGGAATTCAATCGAAGGTTGCAAGGTGCTTAAGGGCAAGATTGAAACTCTACTTGACTCCAAGATTTTCTCATTCACGCCTCAGGGCATTCGAATCAACAATCCTTCACCCAATCATACGGGTCCATCAGTCCCTGTTATGGAAGAAATTGTTGAGAATAGATGTGAAGATGATTATCAGACTGATCTCATGAGCAACTTTGAAGATGACTAGCTCAGTAGCGAATCAAGAAAGGAAATCCTAGTTCCCCGAAGCTGGAAATCTTTTAGATCATATTTTTACTTTGCATTTGTAGTTTCTTTCTTGTTAAGTGATACTTGCTTCGAGACATTTTTGTTTATAAATGGTTTTATTAATGAAATAAATATGCATGTTTTGAATAAATTCATTCGTGTTCACTCATACTTTTTTTAGATGTCAAATGCTTGTTCAAGCAAAATCCAAGGAAGGATGATGAAATCAAAGACGCAAAACTTCCTATTGTATGCTTTTGAATAAAACCTTGCTGATGATGTACAAACATTGTTTCAAACCCCCAAACACTGGAGAGATAACGAGTTAGTCCCTAGTTAACCACATTGAGTCTAGAAGTAGGAGTTTCCTTCAAATTTCTAAATCCTTAAGCTTAACCTGGGGTAGGGTAATGTTCAGTTAATATGATTATATAGATATTTCGATTGTTCTTCAATGATAAATGACTTGGAGGTCACAAGTCTTTCCAAAATAAGACAAAAAATCAAGAAAAGAAAGCCTGCTAAGTCGAACACCCCAAGGAGGAGACATAGACAAAAATTAGGGCAATCCCGATGGATTAAGAGCTTCAAAAGCAGTCCATGCAAAAGTTAGGTATCAAAAATAAAAACCCAAAGAGGTCCTCAATCCCTCAAAGCAAAATAAGATTCAGTAACTACCATGTCAAAAATTACAAGGTCACTGGCATCTATGGCCAAAGACAAAATAAGGTGACTATCATTTAAAAAAAACCTTGAAATGTCATCTTCACTCTTACACCGTCAAACTCTAGATGCATGTGTCAAATTAGTTGAACGTAGGGCTGGAGAACACCAAGAAGAAAAAGGGGTGGGTACAAATAACTTTATATTTTTTTTCTCAAACCGTGAACCAGACCACCTTACAACCCTCAAAAGACCTGATTGAAGCAGCGTTGTTTCGAAAGCATACATCGGTAAAATCACGTCAAAACTGACTCCTAAAAGGATTTGCATACCATTCATGTGACATTCTAATTAGTGATTCATTCACTATATGTCGCAACATAATTCCAGTGAACAAACTTGGATTTCAAAGTTGTCATATGCATTGCATTAAAATTATCATTTTCAAAACGATCAGTTTTAATTGCGGGTAAGCACTTAATACCAAGAGAGTTTTTGTAATGCAAAATGCCCGAAGGATTTGTTGAGCAGAATATTCAATTAATTTGGGGCAATCAGGTTGAGATTCGACAAATCTCTTTAAAGAGCAGTCAGTATGGAAAAACTCCCTCACAAATCAGTCTGTCATGGGAAAATCATTTCAAGACTCCGTTGAGCAAAAAATTCGATTAAACTTGGACAGGCCACCCCAAGAGCACAAAAGTTAATCCTTTCTAGAAGATGATTATTCTGAAGTACCTCTCTAAGGTTCAAAATAATGGGGCAGTCTATCTTAAACCATCATGGTGCATATGTCTCATGCTTCCTTTCGAGGCAGATTCCTACAGAGATCCCGCAGACTGGGGCAAGACTGACGACAAAGGAACACCTCCTCTCCATACTTCCTGAGCTACTCAAGCAAGTTTTGTCAATCCTCAAGTTCAAGACGAATGTTGGGATGTCATGCTAAAAACATCCCATAACCTTTCGACCAGAAATCTTGTAGCCAGACAAGACACTTTCCAGCTTCAACCGTACCTGACCTACCTCAAAGTCACCAGTCGAGCCGTCATATCATTGCAAATCATTACCATGCATTAGTCATGTTGCTTCACACATGCATATCATTTGTCTAGCATAACATAGCATGAAGCCTTGTAAAGTCAAACAAGAATCCAAAGTCCGATCCCTATTGGCACCACAACCGAAAGCCCAATCCATATTGGCAACTTGTCACACCCTAACTTTTAACCTTAAGATCCCACCTCTTTGTGCATCATCCTGCATAACATCTTAAGGTCATAGGATCTTGTATGCATGTTTATTATGACTAACCAGCTTGTGCAGGTATATTGATTTCAAGTGTAGATGATACTTATTCTCACAATCAAGTACTTTAGGGCAAAATCAACTAGTAATAGTGTCACAACTGTGAAAAAGGGCCGGCGAAAACAAACAGAAGAGTCGCCATCGAACATTATTTATCCCCACGAGAGGGAAAATAAATTATCAAAGAAAACCTAAAAGAACGAGAGAAGACAAGTTCATCGCAACCAAATCTTGAGTTTGGGAGTCGGTTACGCAAGAGGAAGGTATGAGCACCCCCCACGTCCGTTATACTCAACGAGATCCATGCTTGTTGTCTATAAAAGGGGTAGGTTATCTAAAAGCTACTGCTAAACCGGGGAAAAGAAAAGAAAAGAAGAGACTCGATAGGACATCGTCACCCTATGCATATGTATTCCCTCGTGCAATGGGAAAGTTAGAGTCAACGTAGTTCGGAAAACTACGGGTGATGGGGGGAAGGTTTCTCGCCAAGACATCGCCGACTTGTGCCTACGTATCCTCATCTGGTATGAGAAATTAGAGCAAACGTAGTTCAGGATAACGAAACCATAGGTTGGTTAAGTGTTTTTTATGAGCGACGTTAATTTCCCATTCCAGCAGTTAGGGTCGATGCCTATTTGCTGTAGAACAGAAAAGTAACGTACTCTTTTCTGAAAACGAGTTTAAGAGCAATCCCGAAGGATGAAAAGGTTTGAATTTGGTTTGTTAGTTTTAGAGAAGTGGATTGAGTTAGTTAGAGACCCACGTTGCACTAAAGACTATGACATAGGAGCGAATGTGTCGCATATCGCCCAAAGGGCATACACTAAACACTCTAGACAAGCGAGGAGAAACCTCTCACTCACCATTTCCCATGTACTTAAGGCTCGTAGCGTACAATGTTTGTCATTCTTTATTAAGTGTCTTAGAGAAGTTTGAGATGAGAAGAGAAGACACAAGTAAACACTAAAGGGAAACTGAGAATCCTAATATTGTCATACAAAATGGTCATAAGGTTAGGATGAAAAGGAAGTCTACCTAATGTTATCATACAAAATGGTCCTAAGGTTAGGATGAAAAGGAAGTCTACCTAATGTTATCATACAAAAGATTGAAAGCCTAGTGTCTCTCCTACTTCAATCTTAAATAGAGGGACTAGGAATCCTAAGGGATCATGTGAGCAAGCACAAGTAAACAATATTCAATTCAATCACCAATGAAAATAAAGATAAAAGAAGTCTCAAAGAGAGAGAAGAAAGGTGAAGAGGAAAGGCAACAAGACCAGAGCCTCAAACACTAAAGGTCAAGCCCAAACAAGATGGACAAGCACACCTCAAGTCAACATATCATAGGTGCATCTCAAATCCAAAACATATCCAAAAATGTGCAGAAAAACACCAAAGGCAAAACAAACCACAATGCCCAATCAAATGAACCAAACAAGAGGCAAAGCAAGAAGCAATCAAATGAACCAAGAGACAAGGAGGGGCAGCAATAAAACAAGGTCAAAAGGTATACATCCAATCATGAGTACATAAGACGGATCACTTAAGTTTGACAATCAAAGTCAAACTTCAAAGTGAACCAACCATCATCAACAACCACAAATAAGGGATCACCAAAGCAAACATCAAAGACCTAAATAGAATAAGGAGAAGTCAATAGAATCACCTCATGATGGATCAAAATCATTTTTTCACCCAAAAAAACAAATAAATCCAAAAATAAAACAAAATAAAAAAGGAATGAAAAACCCTAAAAGAGAGAAAGAGGAGACCAAGGCATGAGTAAAGACTCAAAGGCATCACCATAGGTCTAGGACCATCATAGGATCATGTGAAAATAATTTCATAATTTTTAAATGCTCAAAAATAAATTTAAACTAATTAAAATCAAGCAAACAAATCAAAAATACATGAAAATACCTAAAACAGAAAAAAAATCCAAGAAAATCACCATAGGTTCAAAACCATCATAAGATCATATGAAAATAATTTCATAATTTTAAATGGCTCAAAAGTATTTTTAAACCAATTAAAATCATGGAAAATAAATAAAAATCATGAAAAATACAAAAATACAAAATAAAAATGCACAAAAATATAAATCAGAAAGAGAAAAATAAAATAGAATTTTAAAAATATTTTGGTATTTTTCTAATAAAAAATGAATTTATTATGAATTTCTGAAAATAAAAAGGAATTAAAAATAATTTAGAAAAAGAAAATAAAACAGAAAAAACAAGATGCGTTGGATCTTAGCTCATTAAATGATGTGGCAGATCTAAAGATCAGAAAGCGCGCATCCACAATAGACACTAGTCAGCTCATGCACACAAATCCATTTAAAGTCAAAAGCATGAGATTAGAACAGGTGGCATGATGGACGGTGAGATCATCATCTTCAACCTCCAGCCACCTGAAACAACCAAGGATTTGCAGAAAATTATGGATCCTTCAAACCATAACCATTGGAGCTGATAGTGGTTTCATATTATGCGTCTTTTCAAGACGATCTCAACCATATCATCGCGCCAAATTTCTTTAAATCACAACTTACTCGATTTGAAAAAAAAACAGAATAAGATTCAAACACGAATTTGAAAATTCAACAACAAAACTCAACTACAACTAAAAATTAACTATACAAACATCATCAACATGTCAAGGGTTACATCTTAGCAACAAATTTGAATCAAAATGGTTGAGAATTTACTTGTTGAAGCTCAACTTTGAAGCTCTGAAAATGGAGTTCCCTAGCTTGATTCAGGCCATGATTCTTCAAGTTCTTGATCTGGTTAGCTTCACTAAATGTTGGTGAATCTAACTAAGTGGAGAATTTTAGTGTTTAAGGTGTGGAAATGGAAATTTGAAGTTCAAGCTCAAGAGTTCAAATAGGATCTTGGCAGAGTGGTTTTTGACTATCAAAAGCTTGTGGAAATGGGTGGAAATGACTCCCTATTTATAGGAGAAGCTTTCTAAATCAAAATGGAGGGTGAATGAGCAAAGTGTGACTTGAAAGTTGTCAAAACTCACCCAAATCTTGCATTTCAAGACTCTAATCAACTCAAGAAAGTTGGTTAATCATGTTTAAATTGAATTCGTGGCTTAATTTGGTGATTAGAGGCCAATTCAAACAATTTTAACTCTGACTTGGAGAGAAACTTCAGCTTTGAAATTCAAATTTTGCAACCATGATGCTCACAATGTAGGAGGCTTTTTGAGATGATTCTTCTTGTATTGGATAAAGGGAGATGCAATTTTTGCAATGTAAAAAAAAGTATTGATTTGGAAGCTTGAGTTGAGAGATATGGTCTTGCAAAGTAGCCTCCATGAAAGAGGTGAAAATCATAAAACACTTAAAAAAATTTCAAGTCTTTTAGGGACCAAAAAGAGACCTATAATGTTTTGATGAAAACCAAGACCTTCCATGGGTTTTCAGCTCTTTCATGTTGAATCAAAGTTGTATAGGACATCTTCAAGTTTATTCTTGAAAAAGAATGGGCTCCAAATGATGAAAATTGACCAAGTTATGCCCTTTTGAAGTTGACTAAGAAAACCTTCCCAAACTTAAAATGACATATAATGCCTTGAAACTTATGATGACCTTCCAAGCATAATTTGATCTTTCCTTGCAAAGAGAACTTTTTAGAGATTATGAGAAGAGTTCATTAGAAAAAGAGCCACCTCAAGATGTTGAAAATTGAAGGAGTTATGCTCATTTGACCATAGCATCCACAAATTGCTATATTAGGTCAAACACCTTGCACCAAACTTGAATCCCTTGATGATTTCTTGCATAATAAGCCATGATGAAACACATATGATGTTGCCTCGAACCATATTTGATGATGAGGGACTTCTAGGATTGAGAAACCCACAAATTCATAGGGAGCATCTTGCTTGAACTTGAAGAAACACAACCTTCTTGCTTGAGAAACAAACCATGATACCTTGATCCCCTGCCAAGAACAAATTCTATGCAAACATGAATATGAAAATGCAAATAAACATAAGTCAAGAACACAAGAGAAGATGAGAAAATTTTGGGGTGCTACAGATAGGCCTAGTGTTTCAAATGAATTTTGGGCTATGTTTTCCCAAGTGATCTCAAGACGAATTTAGGGCTAATACCTTATGTCAAGGACTACATACAAATTTGCTTCAAAGTATAGATGGTTCATTGGGTCGTTCTTCATGTGATTATAAATTAGTGTAGAATCAGTTCCTCTAGTAAACGTCAGTTTTAAAGAATATGATTCAAGGCCATTCAATCTAAATTCATCTAATTGGAAATATTCGAGTACAATCTATATGTCGAAGTGAAGATGTCTTTCAATACCCTTTCAAAAGTGATGAAAAGTCTAATGTAGAATTTAGACAAAGGGATCAAATCGCTCAAGATATAGTTAATTAATTCGAGATGACTTCAAGCTTTATTCATGGTTTACTCACACTCCAAATTTGCAATTTTTTTTGCAAATTATGATCATTCATTAACAATCCATTCAAGTTACAAGAATAAGAGGATTCTCATGAGATTATCCGTATCCAAAGTTTAAGTTCAAATTATCATTTCGAAATTCAAAATTCTCCATGAAAAATTACATCATTCAAGAAAATGAATTCTAATTCCAATGCAATTCCAATCTTGAGAAAATCAATGGCAAGGCGGATGATCTTTTCAATTAGTAGAACCATTATTATCATTGTCATGAATTGAGTAAGATAGGACTTGACATACTACAAGGGTCACAAGATAATGCACATTGATGGTTTGAAGTCATAACACTTTACATAAAAACAAGATGTAAATATTGGACCATGATAGAGAATGGCAATGGAGAATGATTATATGAGAAGACAAACTATTTCAACTTGGTACCATATCCTTCAAATTACAACAGAAGCATTCAAAAATAATAAATTGAACTTTTGAGTCTCGTAAGTTATCGCACTTTATCTACAATAGTAGCGTGACCAGATTTATTGATATGTCAAGGCTTTAATCCAAATAATCATTTATTCAAAAGCATATATGTACTCATGCCATAAAGCACAACATCATTATTCAAAGGCACAGCATTCAAGCCATCAAGAATTACGTGCAAAATAAAAGCATATTGTTTTCCTGTGTCTTCAACAGGACCCTATCATTTGGTTTACACAATATGGTTTCCTAAGCCTAAGTGCTAATATGTGTACAAATTCATGTCGTCACTACGGTAGTGAATTTCCGCTAGAGATCTTAGGACCTGACGCAATTGGAGGTTCGTTCCTTCCTATCTTGGGTGCTCTCCCTGATGCCATGCTCATTTCTCAAAGTGCAGAAGTTGCTCAGAGTCCGCTAGCCGGATCAACGGTGTCGTTGGCTATCATACGGAGAACCTAAGAAAGTGTGACATTGAGGATTCTATCGCATTTTATATTTGGACAAGTTATGCTGCAAGGATTAGAGTTTCCAACCCTGGATACAAAAAAAAAACGAAATCGAAACGTATTAAACATAAGCATGTTATTTCTGGATTTTTGAGACATTTGAAGATGCACAGAAGTAATTTGCAACTATTGAGGGAAATAAAGATGGACAAGCAGCAATACATGTAACTATAACAAACCATTCAATCTCACAAGCAATACAAGCAGAAACACGGCTATTTCCGGTTTTTAGACTACCATTAGCATTCAACCAGCAAATGAACAAGAAGACCATTTCGGTAGACGTTTCAAACATAGCCAAAACACAGTTTCCAAATAAACAATTTTTGTCTAAAGAGTTTCTAAAACAGCTTCAGAACACAAGCAAAACATGATCTCACAATTTATGACAATGTTCCCCAAGAAGGTTTGACAAACATGTTGGACCGAGAAAGGAAAGAATCATGAATAATACAAACATGTCACAAACGTGTCGGTACAGAAATGGGAAGATCTTTATCATACAAGCAATACAAAGTCAGTAGCAGTATTTGGCATTTAAGGAGAAAATCAAAATTTTGAAAAACAGGAAGATTCACAGGACAGTAGAAAAAGATTCACAACTTCACAATACAGAGGATATACACGGCCAGCCCTCATAGACACGTAAAAAAAATTCTGAAAAAAGAACAATATCATCAACGTTAGGAACTTACCAAATTCTTGTATCCACCACCATTCTTCGCTCCTCTTCATCATCCTCAGTCCATCCATGAACCGAACCTTCAAAACCTTCATCATCAACCATTCTTCAACATCAAACTTCACCTGCTTCCATTAAACCAAAACCAGCTTTGAAACACCATTCAAACTCACCATAAAAAAAAAATCTGTTTAATGATGACAGAACCCATACAAAAAGAAAGAAAGAGAGTTGGGTGAGAACATTCACCAAGTACCTTGCAGGCATGGTATAGTCGGCTTGAAAGCAATACCTTCAACCTCTCAAACCTACAATAACAACAACAATAGTGAGCTATATAATACACGAGTGTCAATGCAAATTCACGGCTACAGCAATACGAACAACAAACATATCAGCGTGATTTGGAGCGAAAGAAGAAACAACATCAACAACAACATAACAGCAATGGGAGAAAACAACACAGTTACACACAAGCACGGGATTTGCAGAAAAAAGCATACAACAGGGGAACATTAGTACATTACACACAGGGGATTCACAGAAACAATATCCGAACAATTCCATCACAAACAAAATTCACCTACCAAAAAACTCACACACATCTTCTCAGAAGAGGAATTCATGCCAGAAAGAACAATTACACACCATACAAGTTATGCACGATCTCGCAAAGATAATAGTAGAGAACGATATCATGGTAACAAGAACATGAGCATCAAGAGTAACACGCATTGCAGCAGAGAGTATTAACACGATTTACAGAAGCAGCATACACATCACAAACATATACAGCAATACAACTACGACGCGAAACAAAAGTGCAGGAATCCAAAAGCATACCTCTGTTCGATTTCAGGTAATCATCCAATTCAATTTAATTGTAGTTGCGTAGTTCGAGTTGTGACGTTCTAATTAGTAACGAGGCCAAAGCAGAGTCGATTTCGGTTTGGGGTTTGAGTTAGACGAGGGTTCGACGTTGCTTTTTGGGAGTGAGAAAGGGGTGGAAAATAGAAAACATGCGAGGGGGAGCTGTAGCGGCAAATGAAGATGACGATGAGGCAACGATGGAGCGGCGGCAATGGAAGATTACCGCGTGGGAAGAATCACAAATCGAGAGAGAAATAAGAAACGCGACGGTTTTGCGCGAGAGAGAACAGGTTTGCGAGAAAGAGATAATATGTGTGGGGGTAAGATGAGGGTGACCTTTAGAATACCGAATCAACTTTATCTTCAATAAATTGAGTCGATATAGGCTTTAAGCTTTGAATCCTTGTTCTGTAGGTACAATTAAACCCTTAGTCCACACTATTTGGGATGGGTAGGTCATTACTCCATGCTCGTGATTTTCAAACCTAGACCTTTGTTTGTTTGAATGTATATATATGTGGATATGTGAATATGTGTATACATGTGCTTGTGCATACATGCATTCATAAACGTTTCATGGAATTCAGATATTTTGTTTGCAAATATCGTAGGATCATCCTGGATTGAAAAAGGAAAAATACTTTGAAGTATACTTTCAAGAGTCTTAAATTGAATGACCTAAGGAAGTTGGGAGTTTTGGTTGTAGATCAAGAAAGGTTCAAGGATAAGTATGGGAAGTTGTTATTATTGTTGAAGACTAAGGTGAACAATGAGCTTCTCACCATCTGTACAAGAGAAGAAAGGAAAATTTGATAAAGTCTAATGGGTTCGAGATAGGGCCATCAAGCTGAAGATGCCTTATATCTGACAAGAGCTCATGCCTCTAAAGAAAGAACCTATTATAATTTTTATGTCTGAAGCAGAAGAATTGAAGATCACCTTGAGCAAAGCGCAGCAAGAAGTAGATGCTTGGAAAAACAAATATCAAGTGATCGTTGAAGAGAATGTTGAACTCCATAGACAGCTACAGCTGAAGAATGAAAAAGTATTTTCTTGCAAGAAGAGAAAAGCGCAGGAGGATTTATTTTCCTATAGCCCTCAGTCAACTCCTTGGAAGTTGATTGCAGATAAACTTATTCTCGAGAAGATTCAGTTGGAGGAGCAGATCGAGAAGCTTAACACAATACTTCCTTAGGGCTTTATTAGCTTTTATGTAGCTTTTATTTTTAAGACTCTTTTAAGAAGTACTAATATTTTGTAATCCTTTTATTGGCTAATAAAATAAGTTTCTTTTGGTATCCTGTGATGTTTGCAAATATTCGAATTCCATGAAATTTTTCACATTCTTCTGCATCTTGTTTTTGTCTGACTCTTCAAGGAACTAAAATTATTTTGCAGACATTGTGAAAATGGATTTTGGGAGGAGAGGAACTCATAAATACACCTTCAAAAGTCTGAAGCTTGAAAGCCTAAAGGAACTAGGAGGTTTAATCAAGAATCCTTTGACATTCTCAGACGAATATGGGAAAATCTTTCCATTGTTGAGGCTCAAGATGATTAATGGGTTACTAGATACGCTCGTGCAGTTCTACGTCCCTCTATACCATGTTTCACATTTCTAGACTACCAACTTATGCTTACCCTAGAGGACTACTTTGCTTTGATGGGACTACTCATCACGTCTCAGCCTCCTTTTTCTGGATCAGAAGACACACCAAGCGAGCAGGATATTGCAAAAGCTACACACCTGAGTTTGTCTGATATTCAAACTCACAAGACTACTAAGGAAGGGCTTCTTAGATTGTCGGATGAGTTCCTGATAGAGAAGGCTCGTTATCATGCCGATGAGAAGAATAATGGAACTTTTGAAGCCACCTTTGCATTATTGGTCTGTGGGACTTTCCTGTTCCCAAATATTAACGATTTCGTCGATATGGACACCATCAAGATCTTCATACTCAAGAATATTTTCCCCATACTGCTAGTTGATGCATATCATTCCACCCATTTAAATAATTCTCAGGGAGGAGGTCAGATAACCTGTTGCACCGCTCTTCTTTACAAGTGGTTTATTTCTCGCTTGTTAAGATTTACAACTGTCTGGGATTTGAAGGATGGACTTTGTTGGTTGAAGATAATCATGTCACTCACACACTCTGACGTCGTGTGGTATGATCACATGTATGGCGGGGTAAGGATGATTAACAGCTGTGGTGATTATCCTAACATACCTCTTCTTAGAACAAAAGGATGTATCAGCTATAACCCTATTTTGGCTCGTCGACAGCTCGGATATCCAATGAAGGAGAAGTCTGACCTAACCCTTTTGGAAGGAATTTTTCTCAAAGAAGGAGAAAATCCAGAACATAAAGCCAAAATCGTGTGCGCCTGGTGTCACATACATAGAAAAGGGATGACTGCATTGGGATATCCTGATTATACTGTCTCAGAACCTTATTTGCAATGGGTGCGAGAAAGGGATTTTGAGATAAGGATGCCTTACCCTCATCATGAACCCATACTGTTGGCTCCTAAGGACCCAGCTTGGACCGCTACGAGTGAAGAAGAAAAGCTGAAGAGTGCATTGGACAAGGTTGAAAGGGAGAAGAATGCCTGGAAGAACAAATGTTTCATCCCCAGTCAGGAAAATGAAGAACTTCATAAGCTTCATTAGCAGAAGAAAGAGGAAGAGTCTTCTAAGAAGAGGAAAGTGCAAGAGGATTTATTTTCCTATCGTGCATCATTAGTATCAGCTGCTAGCTCTGGTCTTCCTCCGACTTTTGTGGCTTGGAAGCAGTATGTGGACAAGCTTATTCTTGAAAAGGAAAAGATGCAAGAGTGGATTAACCAACTTATGAAAGAACTCCATGAAAAGAAAGGACCATCGTCACGAGGATTAGACTCTTAGTTTTCTTTTGCTTTGTTTTTACTTTTGATTATGTTGTATTGGCTCTTGGAGGTGTGTTGTTTTCTTTGTAAAACTTTTTGGTTTAATTAATAAAACGACCCTTTTGATTATTCAAAGTTCTATTCTCTATGATTACAATGTTTGCAAATATACTTTTTGAGTTTATTGAAGTTTATCTGCATTTTGCATTTGCACAACATGCATCATTTAGCATTGCATTTGCATACCTTTTTTTCCCTAAGTAAAACTCATTTGGTCTTCTGTCCTTGTGCCATTCAGCTAATTTCCTGGCATTCAAACCGAGCTTGAAGTAGTTACTGAAGGATAATGGAGAGGACAGAGAGTGTGGACCCAACGTCAGGCTTCAGAGTGATGACTAACCCGATGTTTGATCTTCCTTCTGACGACAATGCTCTACAAGTGCATGTCCCTACATGACCTCAGCCTGTGCAAGATAACCTGGTTGTTCAAGTTGATGAAAGAGGTTCTCGGTTTCTGCGGTATATGCCAAATCCTTAGAATATCCACCCTATGATAAAGGTGAACGATCCTAGAGTTGCAAAACTCGAGGAGGGATTTTGTGATCTCGAAGAACAATTGAAGATGATGAAAGGACTTAATGCTCTGGTCTTAGGGCTCATGACTTATGTCTAGTTTTGTGCGTGGTTATTCCCTCGAAGTTCAAAATGCATGTCTTCGAAATATACAAGGGTGTTATGTAACACCCCATTTAAATTATTCAGTCGCTTTGGTATTTTCTGTGATGTGTAGTTGTGTGGTGTCCTTAATTAAGGGTATGAGGTTAGGAGTAAGGGAGGGAGGTGACCTTAGTTGGGGTACTGTAGACCTAGATAAAGGAGTAAGTTAATTATGATATCGAGAGCATTATAGTGATTAATATTATTCCAACTATTATTAATAATAATGTTAATGAGATTATCATCATCATTATTATTATTATTATTATTATTATTATTATTATTATTATTATTATTATTCGTATTAATAATATTATTTGGTGGAATATTATTATTATTCATATTATTACTATTAGTATGAATATTGTTATTAGTGGGAGAATAATATTAGTATTATTATTATTATTATTATTATTATTATTATTATTATTATTATAGGATTTAAATAATAAAATAAGAAATAAGGGATTAAAGGAAATAGAGAAGTTTTTTTAGGGAAAGAGAATTAGAACACGATAAACTGCCGGAGAAAGGTTTTGGGAGAAAAAGTGAGAAGAAGAACAAGGAGGAAGAGAAGGAGGCTAGGGTTGTCAATCCTTCAAGATTCTTCAACGATGGAGCAATTAATCGAGGTAAGGGGGGAGAATGGATTTCAATATGGGTGAATTAACATGAGAGGGTAGTGAGAGGTTCTTTCTCTCATAGGAATTATGTGTTCTTGAGGATTCTTATCTAATTTTCGTAGCATGATAAATTCCATAAAATTGTTGCTGTTCTTGAATGATTATTGTATGGGGAGTATTGCTTTTCATAGTTTTCTATATAAGAATGAATGTGTTATATACGATGCTCTAAGGTTTTTCTAAGGTTAGAGATTTGGGTTAATTGTGGGAAATAGAGAGGTAACCGTAGGAATCTGAGGTTATGACCAAATGGCCAAATGATATGTATCGTTGAATATTAATATAGGAAAAACTTATGGGAAATTGAACCTTCGTGGTCAGAACCTTGACATTGTTATATGTCTGACCCTGAAGGGATTAAATATTAGATAGTGAGTAATTCTAATTCCGTAGGGTGTAATTGAAGGAAAAATTATAATATGTTGTCCCTATAGGAATAGGAATATTCAAATATGGGTAACTCTGAAGTACTCAGAGCAATTGCAGGAAACAGTGTTTTATGTGTTGCAAATGTTGCCAGATGAGCATAATAAACCATAGAAGTTATGTCGTTATTGCCGTATCACCTTAGGAATGTTTTAGTGATGTTTTGGGTGCTTTGAGTAAGTAATTCGCAAGAATAATTGAGTGAAAACCAGTTCCGAAGCGTAACAGCGTCTTTCTGTCCGTCACGACTGTTCATGTTTTCGGTCGAAATTGTTTTGGACGTAACTTTGGATCCATAAGTCCGTTTTGATCCCTGTTCGAAGCGTTGGAAAGCTAATGAATAGAGCTATAACATAGGATAGATAATGGAATTGTTTTCCCAATATTTTTATATCTAATTATGTTTGAGAAGTCAATTGTGTATATGTTTTAGTAACGAATCATGTTCTGGTTCAATGATGTCTTGGTGTTTTGATAGATGTGGGCCAAGATGGTCGAATGTGGAAAATCTTGTGCGAGTGTGGTAATTCCCGAAAGGATTACGGTGAGCGGATGGCTCGTGTGGATCAAGATTGATCGTGAATTATGCATGATGTATTGCATTGCATAATTGTGTTGACATGCATTTCATATCATGTGTCTTGTGGAGATGGCTAGGTGGGAATCCATGATGGTTTCCTAGTTTCATCCGGACTTCATTGTGGAAGTTGTTGTGGAGATAAGTTGTAGTTCAGAGGAACGTATATACGATTTATCCGGATTTTGACGGGAATCGGGTTCTAGTGTGAACCGTATGAGATTGTGTTGGTACCACATGCATTGTATCGAGTCAGTGAGTCACTGTTGCGGTGGAAATAGGATCACAAACTATTAATGAGCTTGAATCGCAATTCAATTCACAACCGCTCTTTGATTTATCCGAAGGAAAAGGTCAAAAGAGGGAAAAACCTATTTTTCATCGTAAACACAATGCGGGGAGATTCTAGGATTCGGGGGTTGATTAAGCTTAGGGAAGGTATTAGCACCCTAAACTTCCGTAGTACTCTACGGGAACCTTTTGTTCAAATGTTTACTATTTTGCTTTATTTATTTGCTTAAGGTATATGTACAAAGGGATTACAAGTGAGAAAAGAGACCTAAGGGGTTAATTCTAAGTTTACTCGGCAAGACATCGCATCTTGTGCCTACGTATCCTTACGGGAATGGAATCAGAGTAACTGTAGTTCCCCTCAAAAGGGAGGTTAGAAACGTCTTGACTGTGGTCAAGGTCTCAAGGGGAATAAACATGTCTTAAGGACACGCTTACGCGGAGTGTAGGAACTCCAAATCTCTACGTTGAATTGTTAAGTTGTATTAGGGTTAGGTTAGCTGAGGTTAGGGATTTCGCGGCGGGAAACCCTAAAATGAGTGCGGCGGCTCTTTGACCTAATGCTAAGGGTAAAATGGTAATTTAGCCTGCGGCGAGGCATTTGTAAAAATTAGGGTTTGAGGGTTTGAAGTTGAGGACTATTGACACGGCGGTCAAACGGCTAGACCTAATTCCTTCGGAGGAGTGAAATTATTGGTAAAGACGCGATAAACATACAATGGCAGAACATAAAGTGCGGAAAGATAAATGCGACAATTGTCTCGCAAAATTACACCCCATAAGCAGTTACAAATATGATAATTGAATATTTAAACTGAAAATAAAATCAATTGAACTTAGTCAGCTGCAAAAAAAACCAAAACAAAACAGAGACTGTTATTATACGGGGTTAGACGAAAAATTAGACAGGAATTTTAGGAATTTAAGTAGAAAATTATAATTTTAACGAAACAAGAAGACAATTAGAAATTTGGATCTTAAAAAGGAGGGTGGTAGCGAAAAATTAATAAACAATGAAAATTGATACGCAATGAAGATAGTGATAATATACAAGTGATAATGGAATATGAAATAGCAACGATGATGTCAGATTATGTACAAATATAAAAATAAATACAAAAATAAATAAATAAATATTAGTGAACAGGTTCATGGATAATCAAGAATACTGTTAGGAATGAAGGATGAAAATTGGAGTTGACGATAATTAGAAGTTAAGTGATGAACGTTTTGAGACGATGAGAATTTAGGTAATAAGAAAAGAGTTAGAATGGAATTAGGTTTTTTTTTTGTGAGGTTTGGAAAAGTTAGAACTTTAATGTGATTAAAAAGTTAGATTAAAAAGTTAGAGTTAAAAGTTAGCAAAAAATTAGAACTTCGAAATTTGCTTTTTTAAAAAAAGGTTTTGAAAATAAAAAAGAAAAATTTGAAAATAAAAGAGAAAAGGTTAGAATTTTAATAAAAAAAAGAGTTAGCATTAAAAGTTAAAAAAGTGAGTTAGAACTTTGAATTTTAAAAAAAAGTTTCTTGAAATTTTAACATAAAAGTTATGAATTTTTATATAAAAAAAAGAAATATTAACTAAGAACAGTCAGAGTTTTAATTTAAAAAGAGTTAGAATGTTAGAATTTTAATTAAGAAAAAATGGTAGAAATTTTGAAAAAAAGATATAAAAAGATTAGAAATTAAAAAAAAAAGAAGAGTTAGTTACTTTTGATGAAGACTGTAAGAGTCTTTGATGCTTGCCGATCTCCCGTTTTGTTGCTCCTGAGGGTCCTTTTATACTTGATTTTTTTAAATCTTTTTCAATCTCAGATTTGATTTGAATATCTCAATCTTTTTCAATCTCTGATTTGATTTGAATGAATTTTTATAATGATTTCAGATTTGATTCAATGATGGTGATGTTGATATTTAGATCTGATTTTCTTATGATGATGATATGATCTGATTGATTTGATTTTGCTCCATCTGGAATTCATTGGGATTGGATTTGATTAAAAAAAAGTGTTGGGATTTAAATTTAAAAAGTTAGCAAAGAAAATAAGAGTTTCAAGTTAAATAAAAATTAGAGTTTTAAAAAAAAATGAGTTAGAATTTTAAAATAAAAAACATTTGAATGTTGATTTAAAAAAAGTGTTAGAATTATTTTAAAAACGGTTGGAATTTAATTTTAAAAGGAATTTAGATCTTAATTTTAAAAAAGAAAATAAAATGGCATTAGAATTTAATTTTAAAAGGAATTTAGAATTTTAATTTTAAAAAAGGATGGTGTCAAAAAAGATTTAGATTTAATTTTTAAAAAAAAAAGATAGATTTAATTTATAAGAAAAAGGTTAGATTTAATTTTTAAAATAGTTAGAAAAAAAGATTTAATTTTAAAAAGAAGTTAGAGAAAAAAAGATTTAATTTTTTTAAAAAAGTTAGAAAAAAAAATTTAATTTTAAAAAGTAGTTAGAAAAAAATATTTAGCTTTAAAAAAGTTAGAAAAAAAGATTTAGCTTTAAAAAAGTTAGAAAAAAAGATTTAGCTTTAAAAAGGAGTTAGAAAAAAGATATTTAACTTTAAAAAGAAGTTAGATTTTTATTTTAAAAAAGGTATTAGAATTTGATTAAAAAATGTGTTAGAAATTAATTTAAAAAAGGTTATAAAAAAAATTTTACTCTTAAAGAAAAGAAAAAAAGAAAAAGTTAAATTTTAATCTAAATCCTAAAAGTTAGTAAGAAGAGCTTAAAATGATTTAAATAAATAAACTAAATAGAAAAAAAAAGTTAATAAAAAACATTAGTAAAGTTATAAAAAAAATTTAATTAAATTATTATTAGTTAAAAAAACAAGATTTAAAAAAAAAGATTAATTTATTAAGTTAATAAGAATTTAAAATAAAAATAAAAAAGAAAGGGTAAAATTTGGGGTATTACAGTTGCCCCTATTTAAATATCTACACCGGATGATTTGAGTGACGGAGACTCGAGGAATCATGGTGGAGGAATTTAAATATAGATAACCGAAAATTTTGCCCTTAGATGCAGTGATATGCAAATGCTATGGACAACACGAAATGAAATGTAATGCTGACACACTGTGAATATGGTATGATGCGTACGATGCAAGTGATAAATGCAAGGATACAGACGACATGACGACACATGGGACGGACATGACGACCAAACACTGGGGAAAACGACGCGCTGGGATACAGCACAACACCGGGGAATTCTAAAATGATGGTCAACTGGTGCGAACACGACCAATTGTCATTTTTAAAACGGGGACGAGATTCTCAAATGGAGATGGCACCTATGAGACGGCCTCCACTGGGGAATCTAAAGGTAAAACATGGATCATGTACGACTACAAGATCGATTACAGAATGCTGGAGCATTGAGCAAAGAATAACATCCAAGCTTCTGTAAACTATCCCTCGTGACAGGATCAAACGGACTTTTCGGGAATCCGTAGCAAATATACAGGGTAAAAACCGGTTGTATGCCAAAATAAATGGACTTTAAGAATAAGATCCTTAAATGGAGATGGCACATATGAGATGACCTCCACTTGGGAATGTCTAATAATAAAACTGGATCTACACGATTGCAAAATCGATTACAGAATGCTGGAGCATTGAGCAAAGAATAACATCCGAGCTTCTATAAACTATCCTTCGTGATGGGATCGGACGGACCTTTCGGAAATCCGTATCAAATATACAGGGTAAAGACCGGCTGTATGCCAAAATAAATGGGCTTTGATGGGAAATGCCCTGATAAGCTTCTCGAGGGAGAAATGTCACTTATCGTTGGAAGGGACTTACATGCCAAAACGAATAAGCACTCAAATAAAGAGGCTGCTGCTTATCTGATATATAAATCTTCTCATGTTTAAGGTCGGCACCTGGAATACGATTCTGATACTTATTTTACTAAAGGATAAATGAACTTCTTCATACTTCAAGATCGTGCTCTCCTGAATATGATTCCGCTCCTTCTTTTACTAAAGGGTAAATGAACTTCTTCATACTTCAAGATCGTGCTCTCCTGAATATGATTCCGCTCCTTCTTTTACTAAAGGGTAAATGAACTTCTTCATACTTCAAGATCGTGCTCTCCTGAATATGATTCCGCTCCTTCTTTTACTAAAGGGTAAATGAACTTCCTCATACTTCAAGATCGTGCTCTCCTGAATATGATTCCGCTCCTTCTTTTACTAAAGGGTAAATGAACTTCCTCATACTTCAAGATCGTACTCTCCTGAATATGATTCCGCTCCTTCTTTTACTAAAGGGTAAATGAACTTCCTCATACCTCAAGATCGTGCTCTCCTGAATATGATTCCGCTCAAACCTCCCCGTACTTCAAGATCGTGCTCTCCTGAAGACGATTTGGTTCAAACCTCTCCATACTTCAAGACGACAGGGAAAATGGAAGCCCAACTGCTCAATGGAGATGGCCATTTGCTGCGAGTCATAACGAAGATAGGATTGGCTTCTCAATGCGAGAAAAGTAGCTTAACGATGTTGTAAGATGTAAAGTGTTGTACCGATAGATTTTCCAGGCATGAACTGGCGTGTATCTGTAAAGGATTGTGGTTGATTTTCTTGAAAGATGGTGCAAAATAAATGCACATCCGCGTACAGTGATAAACTTCTCGGGCGAGAACAGTCGCGTATCTGTCATGGTATGGTGAACATCTTTAGATGGTGCAAAATAAATGCACGTCCGGTTGGGCTTGACGACCGACAAGACTGAGATTCAATCTAGGATCGAGCTAGAAAGAAGACTGGTAATCAAGACTCCATCGAGGGAATGATCTCGAAGGGTAAATATCTAATCCTGGCGAGGAAAGATAGCTGAAGTAACCGTCATCCACGAGGATCGAGCTCTGTGGGGAAACTGGAAACACATATGTATTTTATGCTTAGGGCTGACAATCTATTTGGAGAGAATGGACAAACCCAGTTACTCGGCGGTAACAACCAATGATGGTGAAACATAATGAACCTGTGAATGCTAACGCATATGTTGATGCATATGTTAATGTGAATGTATGTTAATGTTTATGTAATGAGTATGTGTATGAAATATGCATGTGATGCTTATGCCCCTGCGTATGCTGACGAAACAGACTAGAGACGGGACGAGAGATGAAATAAACATCTCAACGGAGATACCCTGCGTTCTCTGCAACCAATACGTCAATCATGGGTAAGAAAGATCAATGGTAGAACCAAGTCTGGTTTTAAAGTTCTGAATTCTCTGGGGAGAAGGTAATCTTCTTGGGTGCACAGTATCATGTCTTCATATGGGGAGAAAAAAACCTGAGGGACACTTTCGAGTTACCTAAAAAAAAGTTGTCAGCTTATAGTCTCTCTGGGGACTATGATGAGGCAATAGCTTAGGAGCCTGTTGCAACACTGAGATTTACTGGGGAACGAAGGCCGCCGTGAGTAAAATCCGTCGGGTGCATGAAGAAAAGTTGTGAAACCGCATGGCCTTGATCTTGAAGGACCTTATAGTAGTCGCCATTTGTTTCTTCAAAAAACATGGTGCCCCAGGATACTTGTGTTGTGAGGTATGGTCATCTCAAGAGGATTTTATAGAGAACACGGAGTCTGGTTGCCCCACTGTTTTCAAACTCTTTGAGAGGTTTGTCAGGTCTCGACGTAACTGGCACAAATTAATCATGTTACGACGAAATTTTTGAGAAATAGCTCTTAAGAACTTCAGACTCGCGTTGGTAAGCGAACTGGGAAACCGCCTGCCCCTGTTTAGCAGGATCTTCAAGTTCCATGGGTTATGTCCATATATAAATCTCTAAGATATCAAGCAAAGTCGTCATGCCTGAAATGCCTATCCTGAGCTTGTCAATGCACACATATATTTGTCTTGAATTTTTGTTTTGAAAAAGATATCGCAATAACTTGTGACCGAAATCACTAGTCGGGATATAAGTTTTAATTATAATGCCAACATGAATTTTTTCTGAGCATAGCTCGTAGGAGTCAGGAAACGTGATCTTGTCGAGTATGCTTTCAACCGAAGTCCTACTTCAATTAGGTCTTTTAAAGGTTGTATCGTGGCTCGGTTCACGGTTTAAGAAACAAAAGGATAAAGGCTCAGAGTTATATTTGTACCCACCCCTTCTTCGTGATGTTCTCCAATCCTAATTCAGTTAATCGGATACGAACGCTCATATCTCAAGCGGATTTGCTATGGTCGAGAACTTATCAAAGCTTTGGACATGGCAGTCACTCGCCTATTTCTAATGGCAATTCGATCACACGACCTTGTTCTTTACTAGGGATTATTTATTGTACCCTCTTTTGATCTGACTTCGGAGTCCAGCGGGATGCCCCAGTTTTGCCTAAGTCTCCTTCATAGGTTTTGACTTAGCGGGCTCTTATTTTTTGAATATTCTTTTATGCACAAGTCGTGTAAATCTTTTGGAAGGCTCGTGACTGCCCCACTCCTTAGGTAACCGAGGGATAGTCATTGTATTGGACTTCTTAAGATGCTAAGGATAAATTCTCGAAGGTTTGCTCTTCCTTTTTGAGGATCTAAGCGCTCGATCGGCTTAACTGAAACCTACCCTGCCCCAGGTTAGGATGAGGGTTCTAAAAAAGAAAACTCCTACTTCAAGGCTCAAAGAGGTTAACGAGGGATTAACATCCTTATATCTTCAGTGTTTGGGATTTGAAACAATGCCTTACATCATCAGCGGATTTCAATCGAAGCATACGACAAGAGATTTGACGTTTCTGGTTCATCATCCTCCCCCCAATTCTCCATCAGAACAAGAGATCGGGTAAAGTTGGCATTATGATTTATGAAAACGTTTTTTGAATGAGTGAAACGAATGGATTTATTCAAGACAAACATATGCTTTGCATTAATTAATCAAAGATAAACAAGTTCGTGCATGCTAAATATGCTTAATTGAAGAGAAATACATATAAATAAACAAATGAACTGTCGGAAAAATCCTTCTAAATGTTTATGAAATCTTGCATTCAAGAGCAACAGTTTCCTTTGGCGGAGCCTCAATGGAAAGGACGTCTGGTTTATGATCACTGTGAGTCGTCATGGCTTGCCCCAGTTATGCTGGTCACATCTTCAACAGTTTTCAGTCGTTGCTTCAAAATAACTTTCCCAGATTCTTTGTTGATCCCGGTGATATCATCTTGAGGGTTACTGAAATGAAGCGAGCTAGGCCTTTGAATAATTACTGGATTCAACTGATTTGCTGAGGTAACCACATGCTTTGCAGAATTTAAGCTTGACAAACGGGGAACCCCGAGAGGAGTCTCGATCTTCGGCTGAGCATCGCTAAAAGACAACTTCTTCGTTTCTAGCAAATTTCTGACACAGTTCTTAAGAGCGTATCAATTCTCTAGATCATGGCCGGGCGCACCCTCATGAAATAAACAATGAGCGGCAGCGTCGTAACCTGCAGGTAACGGATTAGGCGGAGGACCCAAAGCACGGGTGATAATCAGACCTTGTCGTACCAAATGGGGGTATAACTCAGTGAAAGTTATCGGAATTGGAGGACAAGGCTTATACTGCCTCTTACGGGGATAAGGAACCTGATTCTGTGATTGTTGGAGAACAGGAGCGTTGGGCACTCGTTGACTGTTGACAGGAACTTGCATGGGCGGATAACCGGAAAGTTGTCGATAAGTCGGTGCTTGATGCACCGGAGCCGACTGCACAGGCTGGTATGTAGGAAACTGCTGATCGAAAGGAGGTGCAACAGTAGCTACATAGGGTTGCTGGACATATGGAGACGGATAGCCTTGAACATAACTCTGCTGGTGCTGCCAAGGTTGCGGAGTAGCTGTTTTGCGGTTCCTTGAACGTGCGGGTCCTTTACCATGGTCGGAGTTAGGAGTTTTGCACTTTGGAGGGGTAGCTCGTCGAACTGGTTGAGCACTAGGAGGCACCAAACCGGATTGAAGACCATGAGGAGGTACATTCTCGACAGTAACAGCTGGTTGAGGTTCTATAACGGTATTAGTAGTCTCAGAAACAACAGTAGACTGAGCGTCCACCTTCACACTAAGAGCTCGTAGCATCCCCAAAATCTGCCCTACACTTCCTCGAAGATCTTCGAGTTCATGGCTGACACGGTTGATCTCTTGGTTTTGATCTTCCATCCTTATGAAGGGTCGTATTGATGCAGAGAACTCAGGGTGACAAAACTGGAGGGTGAGAAAACCGCGTATGAGAAAACGGGAGACACATGCAATGCAAAAGTATGATGCTAAAATGTGAATGCAAATGAAGATTTCATGGAATTCAAATATTTACGAATATTGCGGAATACCAAGGACAAATTACAAATAATATCCTTGCAACCAAAATAGCTAAATAAAAGCCTAGAAAATCCTAGAGAAGCATCTTCCACAACTTCAGTGAGCAGACGGAGATCCGGAGGAAAATAAATATTCGTAGAGCCTCCTCTTCTTGTAGGATTGTATCTCATCATTCTTCGACTGAATCTGCTTTTGAAGTTCTTCGTACTTGCTGACCATCACATGGTATTTGTTCTTCCATGATTCTGCTTCGCATTGTGATTTCTTCAAAGTGATCTTCAAAGTCTCAGCTTCAGTCATGAAATACTGGACAAGTTCTTCTCTTTGAGGTAAAGGATCTTGGCGAGAGTAGGGCATCTTCAACTCAATAGCTCTTCCTCGAACCCATTGAAGGTATGGTTCCATAGACACACAATTAGGTTTGCCCAAACTTTCTTTGTCTTTCCTATGCAGATGATTCCAAGAAGATAGAATCTGATCTTGAAGCTTTTTGTTGTCTTTGAAAAAGATTTTCTCCACATGAATACCTTTAGGTGGTTCCTTCAAGGGGTATCCCAACTGTCGGCGAGCTAAGACTGGATTGTAGCTAATTCCTCCATTGAAACTGAGCAAAGGCACATTGTTGAAGTTTCCACAACTATCAATGATCGATATCCCATCGTACATGCGGTTATACCAATCAATATCAGAGTGAGTTAAAGCCATAACTTTTTGCGACCAACGTTCTTGATTAGCTCTCCAAAACGGACCGGACTTGGGTAAGTGAGAAATAAACCACTTGTATAGTAATGGCACACAACATGTAATCATTCCTCCACCATGAAAGTTTCGGAGATGTACTGAATGATAAGTATTACCCAATAGCGTTGGAACTGGATTTCTTCTCATGAAGGTCTTGATTGCATTAAGGTCCACAAACCCCTCAAAACTAGGAAAAAGCAGCAACCCATAAATAAGCAGAGCAAATATTGTCTCAAAGGCAAACATGTCTTTATGATCGGCATAAAATTGGGCTTTCTTAATTAGGAAGTCCCTGGGAAAACCGGAGGTCCCCCCTTTGGTGATCATATTGTTTTTGACATCAGATATCTTTAGACAAATGGCTTTAGCAATATCTCGTTCTTTAGGGTCTTCCTCCAAGAAAGGGAATGGAGACTTATCCAAGATAGGTAATCCCATCAACTGAGAGTACTCTTCTAAGGTAGGTAAAAGCTGATAATCTGGAAAGGTGAAGCAGTGATAATCTGGATCATAAAACTGTAGCAAAGTCGCAAGAAGTCCTTCGTTTACTTGAACCTTCAACAAAGACAATAGCCTTCCATATCTGTTTTGGAACTTTTCTTGATCTTGAACCAAATCTCTTAGCTTCTCTAGGACTTCCAAATTAAAACCCCTAAAAGTAAATTTCAAAGTATGCTTCCTAGAGTGATCCATGGTATCCTGCAATGTTCATAAATAGAGTTTGAATTCCATGAAGTCTTAATGCAATATGATGCTTTATGGATGCAATGCATGAAAACACATAAAGTCCTAGGTTAAAGGAACGTGAGCGGAGTTAAGGTCTACCCATCCCCGAAAAGGAGTGTACTATAGGTTAGTTGTACCTGCAGAACAAGGTTCTAAAAGGTGCCCAAAGTCATCAACCCATCTTTCGGATATTATCAACTTTCCGACTGACTCGGGGGTTAATAATATTCTCAAGAGAACCTCTTTTGAGTGTAGTATCGCGTAGCAACCATTGTAGGACTACTCCCACATAGTTCCCGCACTACGTCCTAAATAAGGCCAAGGTGGTGTTAAGGTACTACGGTTCCCAATATCACAGACTCCAATCGACCATGGAAAAAGTTTTCACGATTACTCGTTCAACCGAACCATTTTCGAAAAAGTCTCAACTGAGCGGTGATTCTCGAATCAGCTTGGTCGGGATTCAACTCCCTATAAGCCTCATCGAATATATCCCCATCCTATAATAATGTCACTAGTCCGGGCGTAGGACTTATCTCACAACACAAGGAACAGTCCCAAATCAGAGCACAAATATATACATGCAAATGAATAGTAAAACAAATAGTAATAAATATGAACAAATTAGGGATAACCCTCAAAAGTTAAGACATCCCCAGTGAAGTCGCCATTTTCTGTTGCGGTGGAAATAGGATCACAAACTATTAATGAGCTTGAATCGCAATTCAATTCACAACCGCTCTTTGATTTATCCGAAGGAAAAGGTCAAAAGAGGGAAAAACCTATTTTGCATCGTAAACACAATGCGGGGAGATTCTAGGATTCGGGGGTTGATTAAGCTTAGGGAAGGTATTAGCACCCTAAACTTCCGTAGTACTCTACGGGAACCTTTTGTTCAAATGTTTACTATTTTGCTTTATTTATTTGCTTAAGGTATATGTACAAAGGGATTACAAGTGAGAAAAGAGACCTAAGGGGTTAATTCTAAGTTTACTCGGCAAGACATCGCATCTTGTGCCTACGTATCCTTACGGGAATGGAATCAGAGTAACTGTAGTTCCCCTCAAAAGGGAGGTTAGAAACGTCTTGACTGTGGTCAAGGTCTCAAGGGGAATAAACATGTCTTAAGGACACGCTTACGCGGAGTGTAGGAACTCCAAATCTCTACGTTGAATTGTTAAGTTGTATTAGGGTTAGGTTAGCTGAGGTTAGGGATTTCGCGGCGGAAAACCCTAAAATGAGTGCGGCGGCTCTTTGACCTAATGCTAAGGGTAAAATGGTAATTTAGCCTGCGGCGAGGCATTTGTAAAAATTAGGGTTTGAGGGTTTGAAGTTGAGGACTATTGACACGGCGGTCAAACGGCTAGACCTAATTCCTTCGGAGGAGTGAAATTATTGGTAAAGACGCGATAAACATACAATGGCAGAACATAAAGTGCGGAAAGATAAATGCGACAATTGTCTCGCAAAATTACACCCCATAAGCAGTTACAAATATGATAATTGAATATTTAAACTGAAAATAAAATCAATTGAACTTAGTCAGCTGCAAAAAAACCAAAACAAAACAGAGACTGTTATTATACGGGGTTAGACGAAAAATTAGACAGGAATTTTAGGAATTTAAGTAGAAAATTATAATTTTAACGAAACAAGAAGACAATTAGAAATTTGGATCTTAAAAAGGAGGGTGGTAGCGAAAAATTAATAAACAATGAAAATTGATACGCAATGAAGATAGTGATAATATACAAGTGATAATGGAATATGAAATAGCAACGATGATGTCAGATTATGTACAAATATAAAAATAAATACAAAAATAAATAAATAAATATTAGTGAACAGGTTCATGGATAATCAAGAATACTGTTAGGAATGAAGGATGAAAATTGGAGTTGACGATAATTAGAAGTTAAGTGATGAACGTTTTGAGACGATGAGAATTTAGGTAATAAGAAAAGAGTTAGAATGGAATTAGGTTTTTTTTTGTGAGATTTGGAAAAGTTAGAACTTTAATGTGATTAAAAAGTTAGATTAAAAAGTTAGAGTTAAAAGTTAGCAAAAAATTAGAACTTCGAAATTTGTTTTTTTAAAAAAAGGTTTTGAAAATAAAAAAGAAAAATTTGAAAATAAAAGAGAAAAGGTTAGAATTTTAATAAAAAAAAGAGTTAGCATTAAAAGTTAAAAAAGTGAGTTAGAACTTTGAATTTTAAAAAAAAGTTTCTTGAAATTTTAACATAAAAGTTATGAATTTTTATATAAAAAAAAGAAATATTAACTAAGAACAGTCAGAGTTTTAATTTAAAAAGAGTTAGAATGTTAGAATTTTAATTAAGAAAAAATGGTAGAAATTTTGAAAAAAAGATATAAAAAGATTAGAAATTAAAAAAAAAAAAGAAGAGTTAGTTACTTTTGATGAAGACTGTAAGAGTCTTTGATGCTTGCCGATCTCCCGTTTTGTTGCTCCTGAGGGTCCTTTTATACTTGATTTTTTAAAATCTTTTTCAATCTCAGATTTGATTTGAATATCTCAATCTTTTTCAATCTCTGATTTGATTTGAATGAATTTTTATGATGATTTCAGATTTGATTCAATGATGGTGATGTTGATATTTAGATCTGATTTTCTTATGATGATGATATGATCTGATTGATTTGATTTTGCTCCATCTGGAATTCATTGGGATTGGATTTGATTAAAAAAAAAGTGTTGGGATTTAAATTTAAAAAGTTAGCAAAGAAAATAAGAGTTTCAAGTTAAATAAAAATTAGAGTTTTAAAAAAAATGAGTTAGAATTTTAAAATAAAAAACATTTGAATGTTGATTTAAAAAAAGTGTTAGAATTATTTTAAAAACGGTTGGAATTTAATTTTAAAAGGAATTTAGATCTTAATTTTAAAAAAGAAAATAAAATGGCATTAGAATTTAATTTTAAAAGGAATTTAGAATTTTAATTTGAAAAAAGGATGGTGTCAAAAAAGATTTAGATTTAATTTTTAAAAAAAAAGATAGATTTAATTTATAAGAAAAAGGTTAGATTTAATTTTTAAAATAGTTAGAAAAAAAGATTTAATTTTAAAAAGAAGTTAGAGAAAAAAGATTTAATTTTAAAAAGAAGTTAGAGAAAAAAAGATTTAATTTTTTTTAAAAAGTTAGAAAAAAAGATTTAATTTTAAAAAGTAGTTAGAAAAAAATATTTAGCTTTAAAAAAGTTAGAAAAAAAGATTTAGCTTTAAAAAAGTTAGAAAAAAAGATTTAGCTTTAAAAAGGAGTTAGAAAAAAGATATTTAACTTTAAAAAGAAGTTAGATTTTTATTTTAAAAAAGGTATTAGAATTTGATTAAAAAATGTGTTAGAAATTAATTTAAAAAAGGTTATAAAAAAAAATTTACTCTTAAAGAAAAGAAAAAAAAGAAAAAGTTAAATTTTAATCTAAATCCTAAAAGTTAGTAAGAAGAGCTTAAAATGATTTAAATAAATAAACTAAATAGAAAAAAAAAGTTAATAAAAAACATTAGTAAAGTTATAAAAAAAAATTTAATTAAATTATTATTAGTTAAAAAAACAAGATTTAAAAAAAAAGGTTAATTTATTAACTTAATAAGAATTTAAAATAAAAATAAAAAAGAAAGGGTAAAATTTGGGGTATTACAGTCACATTGCATTATTGTAATTGAATGTGGGCTATGAATGCCAAGTGATTGAGGTGGCACGTGTATGTGTGTTATTTGTGCTTATTTTATGTGTGGTGTGTAACTACTCCTTAGCATGTGTATTTCACCGTTTATTTATTGAATGTAGTTCTCACCCCTTTTTGTTGTTGTGTCTGTGCTCTCTTGGGAGTGCAGGTGACCAGGTACCTGAGTAGTGCTTGGAGTGTGTTGCTATTTGATCGAGTCTTAGGAGTCGCTCTGATACGTAACATGGGATGACGGGATTACGTTGTTATTTGACTACTTTATTTGTTTATTGTTACGTATCTTCATTTATTGGACTTATGTTGTATGACCTCGTGTCGAGGAGAATTATATTGGAGAATTGATTTGTATTCCGCTGCTTACTTGAAAACTAAATAATATTGATTATTTTAATGAAATGAAGTGACTTAGTGTGATATCCCACTGTGTTGGAGAACTCTGATGAATTTCATGAATTGTTTCTATATATTTATTATATTACGCGTACGGGGTAAAGTGGGGTGTTACAATTGGTATCAGAGCAGGTCGGTCCGTCCGGCCAGTGTTGTAGTAGAGTCTGACTATAGAATGTTTATAGTCATGTGTGTGTTTGAATTGTCCAGTGTCGATCTTTGGTAAGGATTTTGGAGTGAACTTGATTTGTTTACGACTTCGCGAGTTGGATGTTATTTTAGGAATGAATTGGCTTGAGAGCAAGATGCGAGAGTCGTATCCGGAACTGTTCTCATCAGATACATTTTCGAGGACGAAAATATTTTAAGTGGGGGAGAGTTGTAACACCTCATTTAAATTATTAAGTCGCTTTGGTATTTTCTGTGATGTGTAGTTGTGTGGTGTCCTTAATTAAGGGTATGAGGTTAGGAGTAAGAGAGAGAGGTGACCTTAGTTGGGGTACTGTAGACCTAGATAAAGGAGTAAGTTAATTATGATATCGAGAGCATTATAGTGATTAATATTATTCCAACTATTATTAATAATAATGTTAATGAGATTATCATCATCATTATTATTATTATTATTATTATTATTATTATTATTATTATTATTATTATTATTATTATTATTATTATTATTCGTATTAATAATATTATTTGGTGGAATATTATTATTATTCATATTATTACTATTAGTATGAATATTATTATTAGTGGGAGAATAATATTAGTATTATTATTATTATTATTATTATTATAGAATTTAAATAATAAAATAAGAAATAAGGGATTAAAGGAAATAGAGAAGTTTTTTTGAGGAAAGAGAATTAGAACACGATAAACTGCCGGAGAAAGGTTTTGGGAGAAAAAGTGAGAAGAAGAACAAGGAGGAAGAGAAGGAGGCTAGGGCTGTCAATCCTTCAAGATTCTTCAACGATTGAGCAATTAATCGAGGTAAGGGGGGAAAATGGATTTCAATATGGGTGAATTAACATGAGAGGGTAGTGAAAGGTCCTTTCTCTCATAGGAATTATGTGTTCTTGAGGATTCTTGATCTAATTTTCGTAGCATGATAAATTTCATAAAATTGTTGTTGTTCTTGAATGATTATTGTATGGGGAGTATTGCTTTTCATAGTTTTCTATGTAAGAGTGAATGTGTTATATACGATGCTCTAAGATTTCCCTAAGGTTTAGAGATTTGGGTTAATTGTGGGAAATAGGGAGGTAACCGTAGGAATCTGAGGTTATGACCAAATGGCCAAATGATATGTATTGTTGAATATTAATATAGGAAAAACTTATGGGAAATTGAACCTTCGTGGCCAGAACCTTGACATTGTTATATGTCTGACCCTGAAGGGATTAAATATTAGATAGTGAGTAATTCTAATGTCGTAGGGTGTAATTGAAGGAAAAATTGTAATATGTTGTCCCTATAGGAATAGGAATATTCAAATGTGGGTAACTCTGAAGTACTCAGAGCAATTGCAGGAAATAGTGTTTTATGTGTTGCAAATGTTGCCAGATGAGCATAATAAACCATAGAAGTTGTGTCGTTATTGCCGTATCACCTTAGGAATGTTTTAGTGATGTTTTGGGTGCTTTGAGTAAGTAATTCGCAAGAATAATTGAGTGAAAACCAGTTCCGGAGCGTAACAGCGTCTTTCTGTCCGTCACGACTGTTCATGTTTTCGGTCGAAATTGTTTTGGACGTAACTTTGGATCCGTAAGTCCGTTTTGATCCCTGTTTGAAGCGTTGGAAAGCTAATGAATAGAGCTATAACATAGGATAGATAATGGAATTGTTTTCCCAATATTTTTATATCTAATTATGTTTGAGAAGTCAATTGTGTATATGTTTTAGTAACGAATCATGTTCTGGTTCAATGATGTCTTGGTGTTTTGATAGATGTGGGCCAAGATGGTCGAATGTGGACAATCTTGTGCGAGTATGGTAATTCCCAAAAGGATTACGGTGAGCGGATGGCTCGTGTGGATCAAGATTGATCGTGAATTATGCATGATGTATTACATTGCATAATTGTGTTGACATGCATTTCATATCATGTGTCTTGTGGAGATGGCTAGGTGGAAATCCATGACGGGTGCCTAGTTTCATTCGGACTTCATTGTGGAAGTTGTTGTGGAGATAAGTTGTAGTTCAAAGGAACGTATATACGACTTATCCGGATTCCGACGGGAATCGGGTTCTAGTGTGAACCGTATGAGATTGTGTTGGTACCACATGCATTGTGTCGAGTCAGTGAGTCACATTGCATTATTGTAATTGAATGTGGGCTATGAATGCCAAGTGATTGAGGTGGCACGTGTATGTGTGTTATTTGTGCTTATTTTATGTGTGGTGTGTAACTACTCCTTAGCATGTGTATTTCACCGTTTATTTATTGAATGTAGTTCTCACCCCTTTTTGTTGTTGTGTCTGTGCTCTCTTGGGAGTACAGGTGACCAGGTACCTGAGTAGTGCTTGGAGTGTGTTGCTATTTGATCGAGTCTTAGGAGTCGCTCTGATACGTAACATGGGATGACGGGATTACGTTGTTATTTGACTACTTTATTTGTTTATTGTTACGTATCTTCATTTATTGGACTTATGTTGTATGACCTCGTGTCGAGGAGAATTATATTGGAGAATTGATTTGTATTCCGCTGCTTACTTGAAAACTAAATAATATTAATGAAATGAAGTGACTTAGTGTGATATCCCACTGTGTTGGAGAACTCTGATGAATTTCATGAATTGTTTCTATATATTTATTATATTACGCGTACGGGGTAAAGTGGGGTGTTACATGTTAGTTGTCCAAGGTACCATTTGACGATGTTTTGTCAAAATATGATCACTTATATTGACAATGACAAGTTGATGATTCACTGCTTTCAAGAAAGTTTATGTGGGGTATCTTTGATGTGGTATATGAAGCTACAAAGGAAGAGTATTCAGTCTTGGGAAGACCTAGCTGACGTTTTTGTGAAACAATGCAATTACAATTTCGCCATGGCTCTAGATAGTGATCAATTGACGAGTATGAGTCAAAAGGACAACGAGTCCTTCAAGGAGTACACACAGCAGTGGAAGGAATTGGCAGCCCAAGCTCATCCATCACTTCAAGAGAAAGAATTGGCCAAGATGTTTCTAAGAACACTATCAGACTCTTATTATGTCAGGATAGTAAGCGTTGTGCCATTAGAGTTCTCTAAAATTATGGAAGTCAGAGTAAACATCGAGGGCGCATTTAAAAGTGGAAGAATCCAAGATGACTCGAATAGCCAAGCTAGTGAAGAGAAATAAGTTAGTGATTCCCAAGAGGAAAGGAGTGTTGATGTAGATGTAATTTAGGATTCTCCTCAGCTCCTGCAAGCTCCAGTTCTGGTACCTTATCATCAATATCAGTATGCAACGCCTGTTCAGTGCAAGTAACCACTACTTCGTGGACTTCCGTACCAACGATGAAGGTTGACTCCTCAAGGTCAACATCAGAATCGATAAGCTCAGAATCTGAATCATCAGAATCAGTGTAAGAATCAGCAGACACCTCTGAGTAATCCAGAAGAAGAGACTTTCCAGGTTAATCTAATCCCAATGAATTACGGTCAATTATGGTATTATTTTGCTCAAAACTTGGTGATGACGCCCAGAAAGACTAGAACCATGAAATCTCGCCCACCTTTATTCAATCCAAATACCAATTGTGAATTTCATGATGGAGTAACGGGGCATCCGATTGAGGAGTGCAAAGTTTTCCAAGAAAAAGTTCAAGAAATGATCAATAATGAGGTGCTGACCTTCAAGGGAGGAAACCCAGTTGTGAACGGAACACCATTACGCTGATGAATACAAAGACTCAAGAGAGTCCTTTCAAGCCAGTAAAATCAGGAGAAGAGCTCATTCCCAAGATCACCAGGTTGTTTTGTTTGTTTGCTTGCATTCCTTTGATTGTAAAAGCATGATTTGCATGTAGGAACTCGTTTATTTTGAATGATTAATGCAATGAATATGTTTGTCTTAGAATAAATCCATTCGTATTCACTCATAAAATGCTTTTTCTACTTTATAACTCCAATGCCACCCAATCTCTTACCTTGGCAAAGAATTGGAAGGAGGATGGCAAAATCACAAACGCAAGATCTCTTGTCATGTGCTTTTGAATAAAACTTTGTTGATGATGTAAGACATTGTTTCAAATCCACAAACACTAGAGATATAAGAAAGATAATCCCTCTTTAACCCCTTTGAGCCTTGAATTAGAATTTTTCTCCTCCAAATAAAAAAAGCTCATTTTTAACTTGGGGTAGGGTAGTTTTCAGTTAAGCCGATTGAACGCCTACACTTTAAAAAAAAAAGGGGAGTGAAGATCATGATGATTGGGTGGGTACAAATAAACTTTGAGCCTTTATACTTTGTTTTTTAACCATGAAATAAGCCACGTTAAAAGACCTAATTGAAGCAGGGTTTATTTTGAGAGCATACTCGATAAGATAACGTTTCCTGACTCCTATGAGCTATGCTCAAATTTGTGTTGGCTTTGTAATATACATCAATTTCATATTCTAACTAGTGATTCGGTCATAAGTTATTGTGATGTCTTTTCAATAAAAATTTCAAGACTAACATGTGTGTTGCATTTAAAAGTTTTAGAATTAACATTTTTCCTGCTTGTTAACATTGCTTGATATCATAGAGGTTTGCATACGAGCGTCATCGACGAGCTAAATCTTTTGAGACTTGAGACTCTGATGAAGATGGTGAATCATCTCAAGGATGACCATACCCAGGGGCATATTGCTTGAAGACTTTGCTGAACAGGGGCAAGTTGTTTCTCAATTGTTGCTTTCACAATCTAACCATCACTAAAGGGGAAATTTTGAAGGCTCAAGTGTGCAGAATACAGTTAATCAGAGGTAGTTACAGCGAGATTCGACAAATTTCTCCAAGAGTTTGAAGACTTTGGAACATTTTGGATGCCAAGTTTTCTATAAAATCCTTTTGGAATGACTTCTTCTCATTAACCATGTGACCTGGGGCATTTGAGAATTGAAGATTATTTTATCCATTTACAACAACGGTTGTTCAAAGTGGCGACTACCGCGCAGTCCATCGACGCAGAACTACATTATCTTTATTTTACCTAGACTCCAAAGAGTTTCTATGATGATTCCCTAATAGGTCTCTACTTCAGTGACTATTCCCCCAGTGAATCTCTACTTAAAGCAGTTATGGCATGTTTGATACAAGAATTTCCCAGTTGGTGACCTAAACCTACGCCAGTGAATTTCCTTGATTTTTACCTTCCCAGTGAAGTGGATGTTACCTTACTCCTCAGTGGATTTTCTTACAATTTCAGTCTTCCTTAGTGAAGTAGATGATTATTTCATCCCCATAAGTCTCAACTCTGACATCTGCAGCTACGAATTTGATCTGAGCTTCCCTAATGAAATGGATATTTATTTCATCCCCTGTGAGACCTCAGTCTTGGTATCTCCATTTACAACTCTAATAAGAGTCTCTCCAGTGAAGCGAATATTTATTTTATCCATGAAATCTCCCCAATCATGAGTTTGATCCTTTCCCAGAGGATCATTCTCATCTCCAACAGAGTAACCAGATTCATCTTGACAATCCCCTAAGTGAAGTCAGGATGTTATATCCCGAAGTGGGGTACTCTCTTTTCCCCAAAGAAATTTGAAGCCTTGAAGCAGGATTGTGGTCCTAGATGTGATTTTCCATTCATCCCCAGTGATACTTCTATCTTGTGAATATTGACCGAGTATCCGTGTTAAGATGTTATTTCATCACCAATTTACTTCTTCTTGTTTGTGTTGTTAGCATAAGCATAACATGACATACATTCATTCATATAGATACATGGCATATGTGCATTTTGCATTTTTGTGATGTTTGTTTTTTCTTTCACTTTGATCGTGTTTATCCCCCAAGTGATTGGGTTTGTCTTCTCCCTCCAAGTAGAGTCGTCAGCCCTAAGTAGAAAAAGTACATCCTTTCTAATTCCCCACTGAGTTTGAATCTCGTGGAAGATGGTTTCTTTAGTTTTCTTTTTCCATTTTTGGATATAGATAAACACTGGTTGAGTTCATCCCTCATTGGGTAGAGTCTTGCTTGACCGTTTCTCTTCAGTTACTTCCTGAATTGAACTTTAGTCCCTGACAATCACAATTTTGGATATCTCTAGGATTTTGAACCTGGATCCAGTGTGCATTTATTTTGCACTTCGTCTCCCCTGGAAGAATCTATTTGAGGATCATTATTGAAGACAAAATTCTATTCTCCAGCAATTTATACCTAGACAATAAGTGACAGCCTCTTTACTTGAGCAACTTGTTTTATTCTCAAGTTTTCTATTTGGATGACAAATGGAAGTCTCCTCAAGACAGTTTGTCTATCCCTGTAAGTTATCAAGATTATCAACTTTTCTTCCCTAAATGGCATCTCTTTGGAAATCCATCAGAGAAGTTTGTTGAAGACTTTACAAGTGTTTCTCTTTATTTGAGAATTCCTGATATAAGGATTTTATTTGCTTCGATGCAATTTTAACTACAACAATATTGATCCTCTATAATGTTCTCCTCAGTGAGTCCACTATACAAAGTTAATTCCATCAAATGGCATCTCTCCGATAAGTTTGGTGAAGATTCAGATGATCTTTCTCTTTATTTGAGAAGACATGTTTACAAATTAACTGGCCTGCATCTCCTTTGAAGATCCTCGGTGATATTTCCTAACCTCCAGTAAGTTATGGGTTCCCACTGATGTCATAAATCTCTAGTGAAACTCCAATACCCTGTGAAGATACTCTCCCATAAGTATTCACCATTCCAGGAAGAAACTGAAACCCGTTCATGGCATACAACCTTGAAGTGTGTGGAGGTTTATTTTACCCTTTTCAAGTGGAATACTTGATTAAAGAAGAAACTAAGACCCGCTTATGGCATACAACCTTGAAGCGTGGGGAGGTTTATTTTTACCCTTTTCAAGTGGAATACTTGATTAAAGAAGGAACTGAGACCAGTTTGTGGCTTATGACCCGAGGCGAAGGGAGGTTTATTATCCTTTTGAACAGATTACTTGATTATTCGAAAGTGGTTCTATTTCAGATTCTTTAGTTAATCTCGACAGTAGATTCTACGATGGAGTTTAGAATGGATTTCTCAACAAAGAGGACCTTGGCAGAAGGAATTTTCTCTTATTTCCTGGCAAGTCTCGATGGAAGATTTCTAGTAAACCTCGACAGTAGGCATTTCATTTGTAATTTCTTTTGTTATTCTCGATAATATATCTCCATCAAACTTCAACAGAAGATGTTTCTCTATTTCCAGGAGCTCGGTAGTAGACTCTATGGTTAATTTTGATGCTTCGACAGACAATCGTTTCTTTTCAGAATCTCGGCAGCAGATTCCCTGATTAATCTCGGCAGCAGATTCCCCAGCAATTTTGATAGTGGACACCTTTTCAATAAAACCTTGGCAAAAGAGTATTCTCAAATGAGGTCTAAGTCTCAGCAGTAGACTCCTCCAGTTGATATCTCTTGAGATTCTCCCGGTTGACCACGACAATAGGTTCTCTGAATGGATTTTGTCAAAAGATTTCATCATAAGTTCATCACCCTGTGTTTAGGATACTCTGTGGTTGCCTGGTAGTAGTCTCTTCCTCAGTGGAGTTGGATTTTTTACCGCGGAGTCTTGCTTTTCTATTTGGTTCCTCGTCGGGTCTTTCGTTCTATCTGTGTTTCAACATTTCCATAAAGTTATCCTCTGTGGCATCTTTCCCCACATGATCTTTGTCTTGCATTAATTTCATACCATATCATTTCATGTCATATGCATTTGGTGGCATCTTAGGAGCTAAAAATTGTGCATGTTTGTATTCATATCTCTTCTATCTCGTTGAGACGAAGATTCCAATCTCCATATCTCCAGATAGAAAAAACATAAATATGGGCATCGGTCACACACTAATTTTTAACCCTAAGATCCCACCTCTTTATGCATCATCATGCATAACATCTTTAGGTCATAGGATCTTGTATGCGTGTTTATTATGACTAACCAGCTTGTGCAGGTATATCGATTTCAAGTGTAGCTGATACTTATTCTCACAGTCAAGCACTTCAGGGGAGAATCATCTGATGATAGGCCTAGTGTTTTAAATAGATTTTGGGCTATGTTTTCCTAAGTGTTCTCAAGACGACTTTAGGGATAATACCTTATGTCGGGGACTATGTACAAATTTTCTTCAAGGTATAGATGGTTCATTGGGCCGTTCTTCATGTGATTATAAATTAGTGTAGAATCAGTTCCTCTAGTAAACGTCAGTTTTAAAGAATATGATTCAAGGCCATTCAATCTAAATTCATCTAATTGGAAATATTCAAGTACAAGCTATATGTCGAAGTGAAGATGTCTTTCAATACCCTTTCAAAAGTGATGAAAAGTCTAATGTAGAACTCAGACCAAGGGATCAAATCGCTCAAGATATAGTAAATTAATTTGAGATGACTTAAATTTTTATTCATGGTTTACTCACACTCCAAACTTTCAATTTATTTGCAAATTACGATCATTCATTAACAAGCCATTCAAGTTACAAGAGTAAGAGGATTCTCATGAGATTTTTAAATTCTGATCCGTATCCAAAGTTCAAGTTCAAATTATCATTTCGAAATTCAAATTTCTCCTTGGAAATTTACATCATTCAAGAAAATGAATTCCAAGTCCAATGCAATTCGAATCTTGAGAAAATCAATGGCAAGGCGGATGATCTTTTCAATTAGTAGAACTATTATTATCATTGGCATGAATTGAGTAAGACAGGTGTTGCACCCCAAATTTTACCCTCATATTTTTATTGCATTGCCTGTATAGCATATCATGTCTGTCATTTTTCATAATACCCAATTTATCAGCTAAAATAAACTTGTCAAAATTACAGCCGAATCAGTCAAACTAAAAGTCAACTTTGTAAAAAATCAGCGGACGGAAAATTTTAAAGTCGAGCCTGCAAACGTCAATCATATTAATCTATGTTTGTCGTAGTTTAACCTAGCATGTTCAATTAAATTTTTCGACTACTTTTCGGTCGTGTTTTGGACAATTTAAGTCATTTTATCGAGTAAAATTTATTTCAAAATCTGGCCAAACGGTATTTTTCCGAGTCGTATATTTTACGCTGATCATTTTAGTATACTCGATTTATTTTTTCGAGCACTTGGGCGTCCGACTTTTATTTATTTAAATTTTGGTTATTTTTATTTTTTGTATAAATAGTTAGAATAAATAAATAAATAGAATTATTAGTTTTAATTTTATTTTATTTTTATTTTATTTTATTTGGTTTTAAATAATTATTTATGTTGGGCTTTAAAATGGGCATTAGGTTAGAGTTAACCCTAGTTTGATACCTATATAAACATAAGTTGTATTTGAGAAAAGGGAGAGAAAACTTCATCAACATCAGAAATCAAGAACGGGTCATCAGAAAGAGGAAGAAGAGAGTTTTGAGAAAAACTCAAGATCCACAAGGATCATCCAACGGCGACCGTAGATCCTTTAGAGTCTCACTACCACCGGCAGACAACAACCAAGCAAAGAGCCTCAGAAGAAGCTTCATCACCGGCCAAGAACACCACCACCTCGCCGTCGAAACACCCAAAACGTAAGATTATGACATTAATGGGTTTGGTTTTGTTTTATTTGGTTTCAGGTATAAACAGACGAAGGCGAAGCAGGAGAGAAAAGGAAAGTTTCAAAAAGGAGTCATGGAGGATCCGCCGCCGGTTGGGAAGAAGAAGGGAAAGGGTTTTTTCCCAAACCCTAAAGAAGGGAAAAGGTTTTTTCCCAAACCCTAAAGAAACAACACAGCAACACGATCCACCCCTCCCCTTTTATTATTACTATTTTTTTTCTTTCTTTTTATTATTTTATTTTTCTTTTAGTTATTTATTTTTTTATTGGTAATTAATAATGAGAATTAAAGTTTTAATTAAACTATTTAACAAAGAATGTAATTAAACATTAGGATTAGAATTTATTAAAAGTTAGATCTTTGTTTCAAAATTAAAATCATTAATTAGAATTAGAAACTCATTTTTTTTAAAGATTAAAATTGGATCACTTTTTTAGTAAAACGCTAAATAAAAGTTAAACCTTTTTTTATAATAAAAATTAAACCCTTTCTAAATTAAAATTTAAAACCTCTTTTAAAAAACAATTTTTTTTAAATTATTATGTTTTATTTAACTCAAACTTTTTCTTAATAAATTTCTAACATTATTTATTTTTAAATTTCTAACATTTCACACTTTCATTTCTAATTTTCTAACTAAAAAAATGCTAAAATAAAAAGGCTTAATATTCCCGCTAATTATTATCTGACTTTCATATCTCTTGTTTGTACTTGGTTACTAATTTCACATTTTTACTGTATTTTCCTTTTTCGGTTGTAATTATGTGAAGCTATCGTCGCTTTTATTTCGTTTTTTTTTCATTTTTTTTCATGGTTGTAATTTATGCGAGTGATCGTCGCTTTGCACCTCTGTTTTACTGCTTTCGTTATTTCCCCGTATTTCAATTATCGTCGTTGTAGTAATTTGTCATTTGCATCATTTTTACCGCTAACGTCCTTCCGAAGGATTAGGTCTAGCTGTTTGACCGTCGAGTTAATAACCCTAATCTTTGACCATTTCAAAACCCTAATCTTGCCTAGGTGTCCCGCCGCGGACGAAAATACCCTTTACCCTAACATTAGGTTAAGGAGTCGCCACACTCCGTTTTAGAGTTTCTCGCCGTGGAATGTTTAGTTAACCCTAATTTCAATTCAAACTATTTCAACGTAGAAATAGGAGTCGCCGCACTCCACGTAAGCACTTCCTTAAGAAATGCTTATTCCCCATTGAAACCTTGACCACAGTCAAGAAGTTTCTAACCTCCCTTTCAAGGGGAACTACGATTACTCTGATTCCATCCCCTACCTCGGATACGTAGGCACAAGATGCGAATCTTGGCGAGTAAACTTAGGACTAACCCTTAGGTCTCTCTGTCACTCTTAACCCTTAGCTCAATATATATCTTCAAGCGAATAATTAAAGCAAAATAGTAAACAATAAACAAAAGGTTCATGTAGAGTACTACATAAGTTTAGGGTGCTAATACCTTCCCTAAGCTTAACCAACCCCTTACCTAGATCTCTCCCCGCATTGTTTTTACGATGCAAAATTAGGTTTTTCCTTTCTTTGACCTTTCCTTCGGATAAATTAAAGACCGGTTGTGAACTAAAGATGTGATTCAAATTAATTAATAATTTGATATCATATTTTAACCGCAACAGAAAATGGCGACTTCACTGGGGAATATAACTTTTAAGGGTTACCCCTACTTTGTTTATTTTACTATATGCTTCATTATTATTTATTTGTACATATTTGTTGTACCTTACTTAGGATATCTATTGTTGTTAGATAAGTCCTACACCCGGACTTGAGTGACATTATTATAGGAAGGTGATATATTCGACGAGGCTTATAGGGAGTGATTCCCGACCAAGCTGACTTGAGAATCACCGCTCAGTTGAGACCCTTTTGAAAATGGTTCGGTTGAACGAGTAGTCGTGAAAACTTTTACTATTGTCGATTGGAGTCTGTGATATTGGGGACTGTAGTACCTTAACACCACCTTGGCCTTATCTAGGACGTAGTGCGGGAACTATGAGGGAGTAGTCCCAAAATAGTTGCTACGCGATACTACACTCAAAAGAGGTTCTCTTGAGAATATTATTAACCACCGAGTCAGTCGGGAAATTGATAATATCCGAAAGATGGACTGATGACTTTGCGCACTTCTTTAGAACCTTGTTCTGCAGGTACAATTAACCCTATAGTACATACCTTTAGGAAGGGTAGACCTTGACTCCGCTCATTATACCTTTAACCTAGGATTTTGTTTGCTTATGTGTATTTGTGCATGGCATCCATAAAGCATCATATCATTCCTAGTTTCAAGGAATTCAACAGTCCTTGGCAAATTCAAAAAGTCCTACATTTCAAAGTTTAAAACCTTTCCCAACTTTCCTAAAAAAGGGAATATTTGCAATCGACCATTGAAGTTCTTGAAACTATTACATTGTATTAGCATCATATTTTTGCATTGCATTCTCCGCCCAGTTTCTCGTGTCCAGTTGTCTTTATCTTCCAGTGTCCCTTTGAGTCGTCAAGCTGATTCCTTGACACAGATATCGAACCAGAGCTAACTATAGACTCATGATGTCAGAAGAAGAGGAACATAATGTAGAAGTCTGAATGGAGATCGATGAGTTGAAAGCAGGCATGACCAGGCTTACCGGGATGCTTCAAGTACTGATTTCCAGAGGAGAGCCACCTTAGAGGACCGTCATTCAGGAAGTTTTAAGTGTTAATCTGCCTCCTATTTCACTGACGCCCTCTACTTAGCCAGAGTTTGGTTTACCTCATAACTACTCTCCATATTTTTCATCTACTGCTACGATTGGTCATCTGTCAGACCGGTTTTTCAAGCTTCTGTCCTTACCGAGGCCAGACCTGTGGTCCACACTGTTAATCAGATTGTCCAAGCTCCCTTTGAGAATCCTCCCTATGAGTACAATGTCGGTGTTCAAAGGGATGACCAAGAAGATTTTGTTGAGCCTGAGATTACCCGTGAACAGTTTCAGATCATAAACAAGAGACTCCAAGTTGTCGAGGGTACTGATTTCTTCAACGTTGATGCCGATAATATGTGCCTAGTTTCTGGTCTTGTTTTTCCTGCCAAATTCAAGACTCCTGAATTTATGAAGTATCGAGGTCACTCATGTCCAAGAGCCCATCTAGTTATGTACTTCCGAAAGATGGCAGCCTACACCAACAATCAGAAGCTGCTCATCCATTGCTTTCAGGATAGTTTGAGTGGTGTTTCTCTCAAATGGTATATGAACTTAGAGCATAACAGCGTTCACTGCTTCTAGGATCTCGCCAACGCTTTTATGAAGCAATACAAATACAATTTGGACATGGCTCCCGATCGCCGTCAACTTCAAAGTATGTCTCAGAAAGAAAAGGAGTTGTTCAAGGAATATGCTCAACGCTGGAGAGAGTTAGCTTCCCAAGTTGAACCCCTTGTGGCAGAGAAGGAACTAATAGGAATGTTCATGGATACTTTGTATCCTTTCTATTGGGAAAAGATGATTGGGAGTGTCTCTTTAAACTTTACAGATCTGGTGACTATTGGCCAAAGATTAGAAGAAGGTTTGAAAAATGGTAAGGTATCCAAAGCTGCCGAATCTTCTAATGGTGCAAAGAAATCCTATGGGAATTTCTAGAAGAAGAAAGAGGAACAAACTAATGTTGTCATGACTGAATCAAGAAGGCCTCACCATGGACTTCAACCTGTTGATCATCATGTTGTTGCTCCATAACCAGCTCAGACTCCTCAACATCCCGTTGTTAGACAAGACTAGTACCGAAATAGGAATCAATTTGATCCTATTCCTATGACTTACACAAAACTTTATCCTTACCTGGTTCAAAAAGGGCTGATCACTACAAGGGCTTTACCACCTCCTCCTAATCCTCCTCCAGTTGGATTTCGGGCTGATCTCCAGTGCGCGTTTCATGAGGGTGCCTTAGGCCATGACTTGGAGCATTGTTTTGCACTAAAAGCTAGAGTGTGTGAGTTGGTTAGAACTGGAATCCTTGATTTTGAGGATAATCCTCCGAATGTCCAGAAAAATCCTTTTCCAGTGCATCATAAGTGAAGCTTCAGTCCGACTTCAGCAGATTATCTTCTCAAACACTAGTGTTTCAGACAGGACAACTCATTCTTGCACTGATTTGGTCACTAGGCTTTTGTTTCTCGTTGTTTGCACTTTCCTTATTTTTATATTAGTTGTTTACTTTCAAATTACGTTTGTACTTTTACAGTAATGAACTGAGCATTGCAACTTTCGATTTCAATTCATTTTGTCAATTATTTGCACTTTTATACTTTATCTTTCAAATATTTACTTCTTGTCCAAATTTTTGATATGCAAAGATTGGAAGGAGGATGACGAAAATGTTATACCCATAACTGCTGTCAGTATGTTTTCAATCAAACTTTGTTGACGATGTAAGGCATTGTTTCAACTCCCAAACACTGGAGAAATAAGGAAGTTATTTCCTTGTCACCCCCTTCGAGCCTAGAAGTTGGAGTTTCTTTCTTTACAAAAAAAAACCCCGCAATCTTAACCTTGGGATGGATAGTTCTCAGTTAACTTGGTTGCTTTCCTGCAGTGTACCTTTCATATAAAGGTTGCACTCACAATTTTCCTTCGCACACAGCAAGTAAGTATCGAAGATGTTTTCCAATGTCAAAACGCCGATGATGGTTCGCCGTAATCATTAACCCAGGCAATCATTTTCTTTCACAAAAAAATCAAAAGAAAAAGCCCGCTAAGTCAAAACCTATGAAGGAGACTTAGGCAAAAATGGGGCATCCCGCTGACTGTGTGCCTTAAAAAAAATAGTTCAGGCAAAAGTTAGGGATAATAAAAAGAGGAGATCTTTAAATTCTTACCCTGAAAATCCTCAATGTCAAAACAACTGAATGTCACAGGGAAGTAGTGGCTGCCTTTTCATAGGTCCCTTGACTTCTGAACCATCATTGCTATCATCAGTGCAATTCCTAACTATCGCTACTGTGAAAATCGAGGCCGGCAAAACAGAAGAGTCGCCACCTTTCGTTATTTATCCCTCAGAACGGGAAAGGAAACGATCGGGAAAAACCTGACAAAAAGGTATAAGGCAAGGTCTTCGCAACCATTGTATGGGTTCGGGAGTCGGTTACGCAAGGGGAAGGTATTAGCACCCCTCACATCCATCGTACTCGATGGGATCCATGCTTTCTGGTTTGTCTACGGGTGAAAAACAATCTATCTACGGCTTTTAAGGCTAAACAGAAAGAAACTGACTCGATAGAGCATCGCTCTCTATGCCTACGTATTCCCTCGTGCAATGGGAAAGTTAGAGTCAACGTAGTTCGGGAAACTGCAGGGGATATTGCTCGCCAAGACGTCGCGTCTCGTGCCTACGTACTTTCACACGACGTGAAAGATCAGAGCTTACGTAGTTCGGGCTAACTACAGCTAGACAGGGTGTTCTCGATCACACAAGGGTGAGAGAAAGGGTTGACAATACTAGCGTACACATTCTAGCAGTTAGGTGTATGCTGCTCGCTCGACGGAGACTTAGGCGTTACCTGTTTGCGGTAGAATGGACGTAGTATGTCGGGTTTGAAAGGTATGGGAACCTACGGGAACTAGGACTACGGTCTGGTCTCGATTGCACTCGGGCAAGAGAAGGGGGAGCATCATTCGTTAGCGGGAATGTCTCGATCGCACGACAGCGAGAGAAAAGAGAAATTAGTTGTTAGTGTGCTCGCTAGGATATCGCATCTTATGCCTACATATTCTCGTACGGTACGAGAAATCAGAGCAGCTGTAGTTCAGCTAACTACATCAAACGGGGAAACAGGGAAAAGGGAGAAGGGAGCTCGCTAGGATATCGCATCCTATGCCTACGTACTCTCGTCTGGCACGAGAGATCAGAGCAAACGTAGTTCGGCGGGAAAACGAGTCTCGATTTCACAGGGGTAAGAGAAAGGGTTTCAATCGCCTGAACGCGAGAGAAAAGGGTTTCGATCGCACGGGGCGAGAACAAAGAGGAAGCAGGCTTACGCCTAAACGGGAAGGAACTCAGGACACATAAGCAAGAACCTAATATGTAGGAGCGAGTGCATCGTATATTAACCAAGGGACATATACTAAACACCCTAAACGATCGAGGGGAGACCGCTTGATTGTCATTTCCTACGTATCTAACAATACAGCTCACAACACTCGACGGTTGCCTGAAGACTCGAATAAGAAAGATGTTGAACGAAGCGGCTCCGTTGGCTCCTGACATGTGCGCAAGCTCCATTCCAATCTTCTCCTCTATGGATCCTTGATGAGGATGCTCGAACAGGAACAATGTAACGCTTAGACCGTCATGGTTCGACTTATACGAGAAATCGAACTCTAAGAGGTAGCGTATTGATGTCCGTGTTAAAGACAAGATAGAGAAATGATATCGAAAATCATTCTCCAATTGAATCGTGTCACACGGCCAGCCAAAAATAAAATCAGAGATAAAATCGGATAAGAAACGAAAATAGGAGAGAAATCCAACGACAAAATGGAAATAATATGCTACTCCTAAAATCAGCAATAAATCTCTAATAGAAAATATTCTAAAGAAATTCAAAGAAATTGCATAATGGGAAATAGCATACAAAAAAAATTCTATCTAACTCTAATAATATCCTAAGGAAAACAGGATGAAAATTCTATATTAATATCTATAATATTCTATAATAATAGAATATAAATTCTATAAAAAATATGCATAATATTCTAAACTATGAAAATAACCCCTAAAGAAAATAGAAAAACAAAAACTACCATTATTACAATCAATCATCCAATACAAGGGAAAAATTAAAAATTGTAAAGGGGAGGGGGGTACAACTTGCAAACTAGGGGTAAAGCAGAAAAAAACAGAACTGGGCTTAGCCCACAATACATTCAAGATAACACAAAAAAAACTAAGGACCCAGGGGGGATGGTGCGCAGGAAAATGGGTGCAGGTAGAAAAAAAACCAAAATGCTTGGGCCCAGCCCAATATCATAATAACAAAAATCAGCACAGGGGGGGGGCGTGATAGTAAACTGGGAGGTGAACCAGCAAAAACATGGTTATTGGGCTTGGGGCTCTAAGCCCAATCGCAACAACACAGCCAAGGGAAAAAAGGGGGGGGGGGGTTTGCATAGCAAAGGGGGTGTACGGATCCAACACTCGTTGGGCTCATGCCCAACATCCCAATCCACTTTCCTTCTCCCATTCCTCACTCAGAAACCCTAATTCCCTTCTACCCTCACACTCCGCCGCCGCCGTCGTACTCCTCTCTCTCAATCTCACACTTCTTTTCCATCAACCCTCCATTGTCGTTTGCTCATCCTCCTTCTTTCGTCTTCTTCCGTCTCAACTGCTCTTTCATCTTCATCCATCCAAAAAACAAAACTCCTGCGAACGCGTAGTTGTTGCGTGAATTATGAAGAAGGCGATGATTGATGGAGAAATCGGTTATGAAGATGAAGATCTTGCATGAACACGGTGTAGATCTGGAATTTCTTGATGAGATTCTCTGAAGAAATGATGAACAGAACGAACGGAGACGATGATGTTCATGCTAGATTGTTTGATTTCTGGAAATCTTGTTCTTGATCTAAATCTGGTGAGGTTTGTTCTTGATGAAAATCTATGAAGATCTGGATGAAGATGAACGTGATGACCATTGTTGAAGGTTTGAACGATTTTGGGGATGAACGAAGATGAAGATCATGTAGTTTCTGGGGATTGTTCATGGAGATAACTGAAGACGGAGAGAGGATGAAGATTTTTCTGGAATCTTGAGGGTTGAACAATCTGGATGAATCATGATGAATCAGATGAAATTTTGTTGAATCTGGGATGAAGATCGTTGAAGATCACGGTGATGGAAGATGAATGAAGGTTGGAGCATCGATGAAGAACACAATGGAGAGGATTGATGAGGAAGATGAATTTCTGGTGGAAAACGCAGTTTCCGGCGAGTTGAACGGTCACCGGTGATGGTTACGGTGGCTCCGGCGAGAAGTTACGGCGATCCCTGCGGCGGCTGCATGGCCGGCGGCGAGGGGAGATGGTGAGACAGATGAAAGACACGTGTGGGCCATCCGGAGAGAGAGAGGGACAAGTGGCGGTGAGGTGTCAAGCATTGGGAGTGCATGCAGTGAATGAAGTGGCCAGAGTGTGAAAGAACGCGTGGCTGGTTTTATGTATGACAAGTGGCACGCACTGGACTGTGGGCCTCCAAACTTAGACACATGACCCACTGAATTGATTAATGACTCTGACTAATTAATAGACTTTACTTAATCTTTAATTAAAACTAATGCAATTAACTGACTCACATTAAAACGAATTAATTAAACTAATGCAATTAATTCTGCTAATTAAATGCAACTAAGATTAAAATCTAATTAAAACTCAATTAAACTCTAATTAATCTCTATGAATTAATTCTAAAAAGAAATTAAACTCCAATTAACTATATTAATTCCTAAACCTATTAAAAATAGAAAAAGAGTCCACTAAACCTATTAAAACTATTTAAAATTCATTAAAATCTATTTAATATCTAGAACAAGAATTTTCTATTAAAATCTATTAAAAAACTATTTAATATCTATAAAAATATCAAAAAAAGAAAGAAATAGAAAACCTTTTAAAATCAACTTCAAATCTAGACAAACAATTAAAATCTCTTTAAAAATCTAGAAATTAAGAGAAAAAACTAAAAATGCAAGGAAGGTCAATTAAATCGATTAAAAAAAAAGATGCGCGAAATAAGCGGTAAAAAACCGGACACCGAGATGGCCTCAAAAACAACAACGAGAGCTGAAAACACCGGGACGGGCACAACTTCTCAAAATAAATCCTCGTATTCGAACTGGCCTGGAATGCCTGAAACGCCAGGAGAGGGCTACAATCCCGATGAAGTCAATCTGACTGAAAAAATGTAATGTATGCGGTATGAAAATGCAGAATGCAAAATGAGTCGAAACATAAGCCAAATGCGATAATTGGTTGGTCAAATTTTGGGGTGCAACAACTGCCCCTATTCAAACGGCTTGAACCTGAAGGGTTGAGAAGCGAACGACTTTCAATCATTCAAAGGTAGAAGACGGTTGAATACAAAAGAAACCCAAAAATTTGCCCACTTGCAGAAATAAACTGCACAAGCTGCTTGGGGAACAAATATCCATAAAACCGAATCCAGTTGTCACAGCAACAAACTGATCAATCATCTGTCAACGAAACTGACTTTAGAACTAGCTATCTGCATGATGCCACAGATAACAAACCCGAAGGTTGGATCAACATGCACTTGATCCTCTCACGTCGTCTAATGATAGACAGGAAGAGAAATAGTCTTGATCTCGCATTGTCTAATGATAGACGAGAGGAAAATTCTATTCAAATCTCGCATCGTCTAATGGTAGACGAGAGGAAGGTCATATTCAAATCTCGCATCATCTAATGATAGATGAGAGGAAAATCTTGTCCGAAGAGCTACATCGTCAGTGAGAACTAGCGGAAGAAAAACCATATAAACTTCAACACTACCCATCAAATTTCAGAATCCTTTCGTCTATAGGAGTTGATGGAAAGAACAATATCCTCAAAGGGGCCACATCATCAATAAGGATTGACAGGAAGAAAACCACCTTCAAAGAGCCATGTCGTCAACAAGAATCGACAACTAGGAAAACCAAACATTCTTCAAAGAGCCTCGACGTCAATAAGGATCGACGGTCAGAAAAACCCCTCTTGAAATGTCATCTCATCCGATAAACAGAAAGAAAGCCAATATCTGAAAGATCGCCTTGTAACCTCTCAACGTCTAAAGATGGACGAAGGGAAACCATACTCGAACTCACGACGTCTACAGATAGACGGAGAAAAATCATAATCGAACTCAGGGCGTCTAAAGATAGATGGAGAAAACCATACTCGAACTTATGACGTCTAAAGATAGACGGAGAAAATATCTTGCTCAAACTCACAACGTCTAAAGATAGACGGAGAACTCCATACTCGAACTCATGACGTCTAAAGATAGACGGAGAAAATTCCTGCTGGGGGAAATACATCATCAATAAGAATTGACGGGAAGAACAGTCTGTTTTCATCAGATGATTGATAGACAAAGCATAACCGTCGTATGATCTGAAAATCAAATAAACCGCAGAACTATCTGAACAAAGCTGATGGGTAATTGCCCCTGATCTAATTGCAGAGTGCTTCACGTTGCCACGTAAGGCTGATAGAAAAATTGGCTTATGCTTCGTATGCACATGCGTATGTTTGAATTTTTCTATGGTGTAATGCTCCATATAAGATGGAATGCTACGCATTTGGCGATGAAATGCAAATATGATGCAAATATGATGATATATGCAAGATGCAAATGCAGGCTCGGGTTGATGGAGAAAAGTTGTACACAGAAGGACCATTCCAGCAAAATAAATGCTGGAAAGGTGAAGCTAATTTCACTGCTGGAGAACTGGATACGGATCCACTTCAGCAAAATAAATGCTGAAGACAAAGCCAACTCCGCTGGGGATAACCGGGTATCGCAGAATTATTCCAGCAAAATAGATGCTGGAAAGGCGACCCGACTCCGCTGGGGATAATCAAATGTGCTAAGCATGACCGGACTTCCCTGGGGATAGCTTACACGTGCCACTGACAATTGGACTTTTGTTGGGGAAAACAGACAAAGTCTTCCTTCCTACCAATGAAGATTGGATTTTGAGACTGATGCACCAACATGAATTGGGCTTTACGGTGATTGCCACTATGGATTGGGCTTTCAGGTTATCCGTGATGGGTCAGGTACGACTGACGCTGGACAACACCCTGTCTGAATTCACGATTTCTGATTAAAGGGTCAAGGGATAGTAGCACGACTTCCCGACATTCGTCTCATATTTGAAGATTGACTGAACCTGCTCGAGTAGCTCTGAGTAGCTCTGATGACACGAAGAGGAACAATTTCTTCGCTTCTGATAATGCCCCAGTCTGTGGGATTTCCGTGGGGATATTCCTCAAAAGGAAATCTGACCCTGATGGTCTGGCATGAACTGCCCCAACACTCTGAACCTCGGAGAGATGCTTTGGATCAAATGCCCCTTGGGCAAGCAACAACTTCTGAGCTTTTCTTAGGGTGGCCTGCCCCTGTCTGCAACGACTTTGCCCCTGATTGGCTGATCTGCGGGGAGATAGACTGGTTGTCCTCGAGAGATTCATCAAATCTTGACCTGACTGCTTTAGAATAACCGACTTCGGATGGCTGACATCATATGGCTGACATCATTAGGGATTACCTGATATAGCTTGCCCCGGTTCACGGAGTATTCGGGCGTTCTGCATTCTATCATGATCAGACTTTCCATTGTAGGAAACTTTCCTGCTGTCAAGCACTTACTCGCAAGTAAAACAAGTTGTTCTGCATGAAAGACATATTAATGCACTGCATATGATAGTTTTGACATCCAATCTATTCACTGGAAAAGGAAAAACAGTTTATGGCATATAATGCACAAATCATTTCTCAAGAATATCAACATCAGTACCAACATGGTAAGAAGAACCCTTTTAGGAGTCAGTTTCGACGTGATCTTTACCGATGTATGCCTTCGAAACAAACTCTACTTCAATTAGGACTTTTGAAGGTTGTAACGTGGTCGGGTTCACGGTTTTGAAGGAAAGGATAAGGGCTCAAAATTTATTTTAACCCACCCGTTCTCCGTGATGTTCTTCAATCCTACGTTTAGCTAATTCGACCTTAGCGCTCTCTTCTTAGAGGTTGGAAATTAGGAGTGATAGTTCGAGAAACCATGAGTTCTCGGAGTGACAGCCACTCACTTTTCGTCTTTGACACTTGGGGTCACACGACTTGTATTTCATTTGAGGATTTTTCTTTTGTAATCCTTTCATTTTTCTTTTTCTTTCCCTAACTTTTGCCTGGACTGGCTCCTTTGAGCTTCTTGAAGTCCAGCGGGATGCCCTCATTTTTGCCTAAGTCATTTGTTTTGACTTAGCGGGCTTTCGATTCTTTTCTTTCTCTTTTTCTTTTGAACAAGTCGTGTGACACTGGATGTCTGACTCATTGGGGAATAATGTGATTGTTTCACTCCTGATGCTTAACCACCGTGGTTTTTTAGGCATGACCTCTAGAGGTGTGATTGATCCTCGAACGGACACTCCTTTCTGCGATTTGGACACTCGGTCAAATTAGCTAACACCTACCCTGCCCCGGGTTAAGATTGAGGGTTTTTCGTGTTCCGAAAGAAACTCCTACTACCAGGCTCAAAGGGGTTGACAAGGGATTGTCTTCCTTATAACTCCAGTGTTTGGGGATTTGAAACAATGCCTGTACATCATCAGCAGGTTTTATGTTCAAAAGCATACAATATCGGAAGCTTGCGCGTCTTTAAACTTCGTCATTCTCCCCAGATTCCGCTTAACCAAGCATTGGACATCTGTAAAAACATTGAGTGAACACGACTGGATTCAATCAAAACATGCATACTCATTTTCTTATCAATATCAATTGAAAATAATACAAGTTTTACGAATGCAATTTGCGCTTTAACAGAAAAGAAACTACAAATGCAAAGAAATGACATGATAAAACAGATTGCCAGTTGCTGGGAACCGGGCTTTTCGAACTTGATTTGCTGCTGAACCAGCAATCTTCAGAATTACTCGTCGAAGTCATCCTGATACTCCTCTGAACATCTGCTATCAGTGAACTCTCCCATAACCTGAATTGATTCACCCACTCGGCTGGATAAAGGAAGGCCGACACCCTGAGTCGTGATAGATATCCTGTTAGAGTCTATCAAGGCTTGAATCTGGCTTCGAAGCACCTTACAGTCATCTGTTGAATGCCCCTGTGCCCCAACATGGTACTCACAGCGAGCGTTGGCATCAAAACCTGGAGGGTAAGGCGGGATCATTGGATCGGTCTCCTTCGGCACTATCAGCCCCCTTTTGACCAAATCCGGCAACAATTGACTATACGACATTAGTAGCTGAGTAAACTGCCTTTCAAGTTTCCTTGGTCTTCGTCGGGCGTGCTGACACGGCTGACAATGATACGGCTGTTGACTCTGGCGGGTAACAGATATATGACATACAGACCCGACAGTTTGCTGGCTCTGAGCACTCGAAGTTTCAGGATACTGAATCTGAGGTGCGGGAGATTCTGAGGCAACATCACTGCCTTTCTCCCCTTCTTCTTGAGAATTGACAATTGATTCATCTTCATAAACTGCAGTATAGGAAATATCTTGAATCTTTCCGCTCTTGATTCCGCTCTCAACACGTTCTCCTACTCTTATCAAGTCCGCAAAGCTTGCATTTCCACAACTGAACAGTGCGTCATAGTAGCGGCCCTTCAAAGTGTCCACGAAAAGGTCAACCATTTCTCTCTCCATAAGCGATGGTTGAACACGAGCAGCCAATTCTCTCCATCTCTGCACATACCCTCTAAAGGATTCATTATCCGCCCAAGATAACTCTTGCAAATGCACGCGACTAGGAGCCATATCCAGGTTGTAGTCGTACTGCTTTACGAAGGCATTGGCTAAATCAGACCATGACTTTATGCTGTCACTCTTCAACTGCATGTACCAATCCAAAGATGCTCCGATCAAACTATCTTGGAAACAGTGAATCATAAGCTTGTCATTGGCGACATGTGAAGTCATTCTTCTGCAGAACATAACCAAATGTAGCTTCGGACAACTATCCCCTTTGTATTTCTCAAAATTAGGCATTTTGAACTTCGGAGGCAACACAAGGCCTGGCACCAAACACATGCTCGCAGCATTCAGGTCGAGAATATTCTTATTTGTCAAGGCAGCCACCTGATCTTCCAACAGCTGAAGTCTTCTCGTATGCTCAACAGCCCTAGGATTCTCAGCATTAACCTTCGGAGTAACCCTCTGACGATCTGGCACAGGGAAAGTGAAACGCTGATAGTCTGTGTCATCGAGAGAAGATGGTCCTCTGACAGGGGTTTGCACAGGCTGAGCGACATTGTTCACCGGAATTCTCTGAATGTTGTGCTCTCCTCTAGTCATAGCTGTCATGGCTTCCATGACCTGACTCAACTGGTTCTTCAACAGTTCAAACTCGGCCCTGGTAACAAACTGATTCTGCTCTGCAGAGTCCATGATCCTTCCAGAAACTAACTCAAGTCCAATGCGAATGCCGGGAAGTCAACTGCGAATTGGACAAAAGACGGGTAAGCTCTCTGCTCCAGCTAAGGATGGATATGCAAGCATGAGATGCACATGAAATGCAATGTAAAATGCAACAAACATGGGATCACAGCCCCCGCAATCTGAATACTGCTGTGCTGCTGACGGGATAAGTTCACTCTGACGAGAGAGAACCAAAATACCGGGTAGGCTGGAAGTCATGTTTCCTGCAAAAACCCTTCCACTCACGGGTATGGACCTAAATTGACACAGGTTCGACATCCTATGCGGTCATCAGCGTCACAAACTTCCAAGAACGATGATACAATACCCAGAAGGTGTGGCATCATCATCTCTTGAAGCGACCTCACTTAGCTGAATCCCAAGTGATCGGTTCCCAGAGTCGACAATCCCTAGATCTGAAATCCTTTCAACGGCCCACAGGGCTGGAAATGGAAATCATCTCAAAGAATCTCGTCTGAGTGCAGATTTCGTGGGAACTAGTGCATGCCTAACATACAGGTTCACCACAAATCTGCTCTAATACTATGTAGCTCTCGAGCCTGGGTCTGGCTTAACACTCATCAAAGCTCCCCTCCCACAATAGCACAGTAGCAACAGATAATAATGTGAGAAATGTAAATACAACAGTAATACAACATACAACGCACAAAAATAAACACCCACAGACAAGCAAACAAGTGCTAGGATTGACTCTCGTCGGGACGTTGGATCCCTCAGATTGACTCGCATAGGGGACGTTGGATCCCCAGGAAACTATCGCAGTCCCCAGCAGAGTCGTCAGCTGTCGCTACTGCGAAAATCGAGGCCGGTAAAATAGAAGAGTCACCACCTTTCGTTATTTATCCCTCAGAACGGGAAAGGAAACGATCGGGAAAAACCTGACGAAAAGGTATAAGACAAGGTCCTCGCAACCATTGTCTGGGTTCGGGAGTCGGTTACGCAAGGGGAAGGTATTAGCACCCCTCACGTCCATCGTACTCGATGGGATCCACGCTTGCTGGTTTGTCTACGGGTGAAAAACAATCTATCTACGGCTTCTAATGCTAAACGGAAAGAAACTGACTCGATAGAGCATCGCGCTCTATGCCTACGTATTCCCTCGTGCAATGGGAAAGTCAGAGTCAATGTAGTTCGGGAAACTGCAGGGGATATTGCTCGCCAAGATGTCGCGTCTCGTGCCTACGTACTTTCACACGGCGTGAAAGATCAGAGCTTACGTAGTTCGGGCTAACTACGGCTAGACAGGGTGTTCTCGATCACACAGGGGTGAGAGAAAGGGTTGACAATACTAGCGTACGCATTCTAGCAGTTAGGTGTATGCTGCTCGCTCGACGGAGACTTAGGCGTTACCTGTTTGCGGTAGAACGGACGTAGTATGTCGGGTTTGAAAGGTATGGGAACCTACAGGAACTAGGACTACGGTCTGGTCTCGATTGCGCTCAGGCAAGAGAAGGGGAAACATCAGTCGTTAGCGGGAAAGTCTCGATCGCACGGCAACGAGAGAATAGAGAAATTAGTTGTTAGTGTACTCGCTAGGATATCGCATCCTATGCCTACATATTCTCGTACAGTACGAGAAATCAGAGCAGCTGTAGTTCAGCTAACTACAGCAAACGGGGAAACAAGGAAAAGGGAGAAGGGAGCTCGCCAGGATATCGCATCCTATGCCTATGTACTCTCGTCTGGCACGAGAGATCCGAGCAAACGTAGTTCGGCGGGAAAACGAGTCTCGATTGCACAGGGGCAAGAGAAAGGGTCTCAATCGCCTGAACGCGAGAGAAAAGGGTTTTGATCGCACGGGGTGAGAACAAAGAGGAAGTAGGCTTACGCCTAAACGGGAAGGAACTCGGGACACACACGTAAGAACCTAATATGTAGGAGTGAGTGCGTCGTATATTACCCAAGGGACATATACTAAACACCCTAAACGATCGAGGGGAGACCGCTCGATTGTCATTTCCTATGTATCTAACAATACAGCTCACAACACTCGACGGTTGCCTGAAGACTCGAATAAGAAAGATGTTGAACGAAGCGGCTCCGTTGGCTCCTGACATGTGCGCAAGCTCCATTCCAATCTTCTCCTCTATGGATCCTTGATGAGGACGCTCGAATCAGGAACAATGTAACGCTTAGACCGTCATGGTTCGACTTATACGAGAAATCGAACTCTAAGAGGTAGCGTATTGATGTCCGTGTCAAAGACAAGATAGAAAAATGATATCGAAAATCATTCTCCAATTGAATCGTGTCACACGGCCAGCCAAAAATAAAATTAGAGATAAAATCAGATAAGAAACGAAAATAGGAGAGAAATCCAACGACAAAATGGAAATAATATGCTACTCCTAAAATCAGCAATAAATCTCTAATAGAAAATATTCTAAAGAAATTCAAAGAAATTGCATAATGGGAAATAGCATACAAAAAAAATTCTATCTAACTCTAATAATATCCTAAGGAAAATAGGATGAAAATTCTATATTAATATGTATAATATTCTATAATAATAGAATATAAATTCTATAAAATATTCTATAATAATAGAATATAAATTCTATAAAAAATATGCATAATATTCTAAACTATGAAAATAACCCCTAAAGAAAATAGAAAAACAAAAACTACCATTATTACAATCAATCATCCAATACAAGGGAAAAATTAGAAATTGTAAAGGGGAGGGGGGTACAACTTGCAAACTAGGGGTAAAGCAGAAAAAACAGAACTGGGCTTAGCCCACAATACATTCAAGATAACACAAAAAAAACTAAGGACCCAGGGGGGTGGTGCGCAAGAAAATGGGTGCAGGCAGAAAAAAAACCAAAATGCTTGGGCCCAACCCAATATCATAATAACAAAAATCAGCACAGGGGGGGGGGGGTGATAGTAAGCTGGGAGGTGAACCAGCAAAAACATGGTTATTGGGATTGGGGCTCTAAGCCCAATCTCAACAACACAGCCAAGGGAAAAAAAGGGGGGGGGGGCTTGCATAGCAAAGGGGGTGTACGGATCCAACACTCGTTGGGCTCAGGCCCAACATCCCAATCCACTTTCCTTCTCCCATTCCTCACTCAAAAACCCTAATTCCCTTCTACCCTCACACTCCGCCGCTGCTGTCGTACTCCTCTCTCTCAATCTCACACTTCTTTTCCATCAACCCTCCATTGTCGTTTACTCATCCTCCTTCTTTCGTCTTCTTCCGTCTCAACTGCTCTTTCATCTTCATCCATCCAAAAAATAAAACTCCTGCGAACGCGTAGTTGTTGCGTGAATCATGAAGAAGGCGATGATTGATGGAGAAATCGGTTATGACGATGAAGATCTTGCATGAACACGGTGTAGATCTGGAATTTCTTGATGAGATTCTCTGAAGAAATGATGAACAGAACGAACGGAGACGATGATGCTCATGCTAGATTATTTGATTTCTGGAAATCTTGTTCTTGATCCAAATCTGGTGAGGTTTGTTCTTGATGAAAATCTATGAAGATCTAGATGAAGATGAACGGGATGACCATCGTTGAAGGTTTGAACGATTTTGGGGATGAACGAAGATGAAGATCGTGTAGTTTCTGGGGATTGTTCATGGAGATAACTGAAAATGGAGAGAGGATGAAGATTTTTCTGGAATCTTGAGGGTTGAACAATCTGGATGAATCATGATGAATCTGATGAAATTTTGTTGAATCTGGGATGAAGATTGTTGAAGATCAAGGTAATGGAAGATGAATGAAGGTTGGAGCATCGATGAAGAACACAGTGGAGAGGATTGATGAGGAAGATGAATTTCCGGTGGAAAATGCAGTTTTCGGCGAGTTGAACGGTCACCGGTGATGGTTACGGTGGCTCCGGCGAGAAGTTACGGCGATCCCTGCGGCAGCTGCATGGCCGGCGGCGAGGGGAGACGGTGAGACAGATGAGAGACACGTGTGGGCCATGCGGGGAGAGAGAGGGACAAGTGGCGGTGAGGTGTCAAGCATTGGGAGTGCATGCAGTGAATGAAGTAGCCAGAGTGTGAAGGAACGCGTGGCTGGTTTTATGTATGACAAGTGGCACGCACTGGACTGTGGGCCTCCAAACTTAGACACATGACCCACTGAATGAATTGATTAATGACTCTGACTAATTAATAGACTTTACTTAATCTTCAATTAAAACTAATGCATTTAACTGACTCACATTAAAACGAATTAATTAAACTAATGCAATTAATTCTGCTAATTAAATGCAACTAAGATTAAAACCTAATTAAAACTCAATTAAACTCTAATTAATCTCTATGAATTAATTCTAAAAAGAAATTAAACTCCAATTAACTATATTAATTCCTAAACCTATTAAAAATAGAAAAAGAGTCCACTAAACCTATTAAAACTATTTAAAATTCATTAAAATCTATTTAATATCTAGAACAAGAATTTTCTATTAAAATCTATTAAAAAACTATTTAATATCTATAAAAAGATCTAAAAAAAAGAAATAGAAATCCTTTTAAAATGAACTTCAAATCTTGACAAACAATTAAAATCTCTTTAAAAATCTAGAAATTAAGAGAAAAAACTAAAAATGCAAGGAAGGTCAATTAAATCGATTAAAAAAAAAGATGCGCGAACATAGCGAAATAAGCGGTAAAAAATCGGACACCGAGATGGCCTCAAAAACAACAGCGAGAGCTGAAAACATCGGGATGGGCACAACTTCTCAAAATAAATCCTCGTATTCAAACTGGCCTGGAATGCCTGAAACGCCAGGAGAGGGCTGTAATCCCGATGAAGTCAATCTGACTGAAAAAATGCAATGTATGCGGTATGAAAATGCATAATGCCAAGTGAGTCGAAACATAAGGCAAATGCGATAATTGGTTGGTCAAATTTTGGGGTGCAACACTAACCTATAGGAACCTGAATGCATAATACAAGTTAACTGAGCGTAGAACTGAAGATTATCCAGTAGATGGGGTGGGTGCAAATAAATTTTGAGTCTTTATCCTTTGTTTCATAAACCGTGAACCAGACCACGTTATAACCCTCAAAAGACCTAATTGAAGCAAGGTTATTTTGAAAGCATATTATAGCAAGGTTGCGTAAACTGACTCCAAAAGATCTTTACGAATCATTTATTTGGCAGTATACCTTTGTTTTAACTTTGAGCGTTCTGAATCATCGTGTCCTGACCAACGACTCATTTATTTTCCATCTTTCAAAAATAATTTTGATTTCAAAAGTGGCATGAACTTTGCATTACCATGTTTGTACGAATATTTTTGTTTGCAAACCAGCTTTCCTCTAAGGAATTTTCAAACAATCGAGAAACTTGGTCACATGATCCTATCAGGGGCAAGCCATTCTCAGAGTTGGTTTATCCAAAATATTTTTTTCAAGACTCAGGCTAGGGCAAGCTTCCGAGGGCACAGTAAAGCAGCCATCTATAGAATCAGACAAGCTGAAGTATTTACCAGTTCAGTCTACAGACAGCTTTAATCTGGGGCAGTTTAATTGAAGGATCCCCTAGTAACTCTTCATCCTTCCTGCAAGGACCATCAACTTGATACAGTTTAAAAGTGTGGCAGAGATGTGTTCAGCAGTAGCGTCTTGAGTCCCCAAGGAGAATGAAATGATCTCCATGTTGAGGAATCAGTTTTCCAGTCTTATCATCTTACCAAAAGAGTAGAGTCTTGTCGTCGGCATCTGCATTTGCATTTGGTCATATCTCATAGCATAATTCATATACATATACATATCATGAGTGTTTTATCCTCATTTGCATTTTTTCCGAGATCGTGTTTTATCCATTGTCTTACCTTGTGGTCAAAGTCCAACTTACTTGGCACCTACCAAGCAGAGCTGTCGTGTCTATTTGACGTTCTTCAAGATATGATGTTTTTCTTATCCAATGGTTTTCCGGATATGCCTGTTCCTTTTACGTCCAATACTATTCTCATATATTGTGTTTAATCCTTTCATTCAAAGCCATTATTGGATGTCTGGTACTCTTATTTTTATTTCTCTTTCTGATGGTTTTCCAGATTGAGTCTCGTTTGTCTGATGTCCTTCCAGAACTTATCTGATGGTTTTCCAGATATTCCTTTTGATTCTGATGGTTTTCAAGAATCTATCTGATAGTTTTCCGGATACTTTCCTCTTTCTGATGGTTTTCCAGATCGAGTCTTTGTTCTGATGTTTTTCTAGAACTTATCTGACGGTTTTCCAGATATTTTCCTTCGATTCTGATGGTTTTCCAGGATCTATCCGATGATTTTCCGAATTTGTTTCTCTTTCTGACGGTTTTCCAGATCAAGTCTTTCAATTCTGACGGTTTTCTATAATTTATCCAATGGTTTTCCGGATATGTTTCTCTTTCTGATGTTTTTCTAGATTGAGTTTTGGTTCTGATGCTTCTTCCAGAACTCCTTTGTTGCTTATCTGATGTTCTTCCAGATATGTCTTCAAACTTGTCCCGTACATTTATTGCTTTCCTAAATGTTTCGGATATACATTCAGAGACTTGTCTTCATCTCATATAGATGTTGTCAGTTTGTTTCTGGATGCAGCCCAGAGTTTATTCGATGGTTTTCTGAGTATCTCTAGTGTGTTTCAGAGTTCATTCGATGTTCTTCCGGATGTCCCTGAAATTTGTTTCTTTGTCCCAGAGTTTATTCGATGTTTTTCCGAGTATCTCTGGTGTGTTTCAGAGTTCATTCGATGTTCTTCCGGATGTTTCTGATGTTTGTTTCTCCCTGCGTATTTTCTGACGATTCCTGAAGATCCCGCTTGATCTCTTCGTTTAAAGGAATGTCCCATAAATTCCAGCACTTGTCGTTTACCTGATCCTACCGCCGTGTGGATCTTGTGTTGCCATTTCATCCTAAAGTGACAACTGGTCGTGCTTGCACCAGTTGATCCATCACTCTAGAATCCCCAGTTGTCGTGTTGTTCCACCAGTGCTTTGTATTCCCTAATGTGTGTCTGTCGCGTCTGTCCCCTGTGTCGTCTGCATCCTTGCATTTATCATTTTCATCATACGCATCATATTAGATTCATAACATTGTTAGCATTATAGTCTGTTTCCGTTTTGTCCAGGGCATTGCATATCACTGCATCTGAGGGCAAAATTTTCGGTTATCTGTATTTAAATTCCTTTCACCGTGATTCCTCGAGTCGTCGTCGCTCATATCATCCGGTGAAGCTATTTAAATAGGGGCATCTGTTGCACCCCAAATTTTATCCTCATATTTTTCTTGCATTGCCTGTATAGCATATCATGTCTGTCGTTTTTCATAATACCCAATTTATCAGCTGAAATAAACTTGTCGAAATTACAGCCGAATTGGTCAAACTAAAAGTCAACTTTGTGAAAAATCAGCGGACGAAAAAATTTTAAAGTCGAGCCTGCAAACGTCAGTCATATTAATCTACGTTTGTCGTAGTTTAACCTGGCGTGTTCAATTAAAATTTTCGACCACTTTTCGGTCGCGTTTCGGACAGTTTAAGTCATTTTATCGAGTAAAATTTATTTCAAAATCTGGGCAAACGGTATTTTTCTGAGTCGTATATTTTGCACTGATCATTTTAGTATACTCGGTTTATTTTTTTGAGCACTTGGGCGTCCGACTTTTATTTATTTAAATTTCGGTTATTTTTATTGTTTGTCTAAATAGTTAGAATAAATAAATAAATAGAATTATTAGTTTTAATTTTATTTTAAGTTTTTTTTATTTAGTTTTAAATAATTATTTAAGTTGGGCTTTAAAATGCGCATTAGGTTAGAGTTAACCCTAGTTTGATACCTATATAAACATAAGTTGTATTTGAGAAAAGGGGGAGAAAACTTCATCAACATCAGAAATCAAGAACAGGTCATCAAAAAGAGTAAGAAGAGATACTTTTGAGAAAAACTCAGAAGATCCACCAACAAGGATCATCCAACGGCGGCTGTGGATCCTTTAGAGTCTCACTACCACCGGCTCACAACAACCAAGCAAATAGCCTCAGAAGAAGCTTCATCACCGGCCAAGAACACAACCACCTCGTCGTCGAAATACCCAAAACGTAAGATTATGACATTAATGAGTTTGATTTTATTTTATTTGGTTTCAGGTATGAACAGACGAAGGCGAAGTAGGAGAGAAGAGGAAAGTTTCAAAAAGGAGACATGGAGGAGTCGCCGCCGGTTGGGAAGAAGAAGAAGGGAAAGGGTTTTTTCCCAAACCCTAAAGAAGGGAAAGGGTTTTTTCCTAAACCCTAAAGAAACAACACAGCAACACGATCCACCCCTCCCCATTTATTATTACTGTTTTTTTTCTTTCTTTTTATTATTTTATTTTTCTTTTAGTTATTTATTTTTTTATTGGTAATTAATAATGAGAATTAAAGTTTTAATTAAACTATTTAACAAAGAATGTAATTAAACATTAGGATTAGAATTTATTAAAATTTAGATCTTTTTTTCAAAATTAAAATTATTAATTAGAATTAGAAACTCATTTTTTTTAAAGATTAAAATTGGATCACTTTTTTAGTAAAACGCTAAATAAAAGTTAAACTTTTTTTTAATTAAAAATTAAAACCCTCTTTTAAAAAACAAAATTTTTTTAAATCATTATGTTTAATTTAACTCAAACTTTTTCTTAATAAATTTCTAACATTATTTATTTTTAAATTTCTAACATTTCACACTTTTATTTCTAATTTTCTAACTAAAAAAATGCTAAAATAAAAAGGCTTAATATTCCCGCTAATTATTATCTGACTTTCATATCTCTTGTTTGTACTTGGTTACTAATTTCACATTTTTATTGTATTTTCCTTTTTCGGTTGTAATTATGTGAAGCTATCGTCGCTTTTATTTCGTTATTTTTTTGCATTTTTTTCATGGTTGTAATTTATGCGAGTGATCGTCGCTTTGCACCTCTGTTTTACTACTTTCGTTATTTCCCTGTATTTCAATTATCACCGTTGTAGTAATTTGTCATTTGCATCATTTTTACCGTTAATGTCCTTCCGAAGGATTAGGTCTAGCTGTTTGACCGCCGAGTCAATAACCCTAATCTTTCACCATTTCAAAACCCTAATCTTGCCTAGGTGTCCCGCTGCGGACGAAAATACCATTTACCCTAGCATTAGGTTAAGGAGTCGCCGCACTCCGTTTTAGAGTTTCTCGCCATGGAATGTTTAGTTAACCCTAATTTCAATTCAAACTATTTCAACGTAGAAATAGGAGTTGCCGCACTCCACGTAAACGCTTCCTTAAGAAATGCTTATTCCCCATTGAAACCTTGACCACAGTTAAGAAGTTTCTAACCTCCCTTTCAAGGGGAACTACGATTACTCTGATTCCATCCCCTACCTTGGATACGTAGACACAAGATGCGAATCTTGGCGAGTAAACTTAGGACTAACCCTTAGGTCTCTCTGTCGCTCTTAACCCTTAGCTCAGTATATATCTTCAAGCGAATAATTAAAGCAAAATAGTAAACAATAAACAAAAGATTCCTGTAGAGTACTACAGAAGTTTATGGTGCTAATACCTTCCCTAAACTTAACCAACCCCTTACCTAGATCTCTCCCCGCATTGTTTTTACGATGCAAAATTAAGTTTTTCCTTTCTTTGACCTTTCCTTCGAATAAATTAAAGACCAGTTGTGAACTAAAGATGTGATTCAAATTAATTAATAATTTGATATTCTATTCTATCCACAACAATAAGACTTGACATCCTACAAGGGTCACAAGATAATGCACATTGGTGGTTTGAAGTCATAACACTTTACATAAAAACAAGATGTAAATATTGGACCATGATAGAGAATGGCAATGGAGAATGATTATATGAGAAGACAAACTATTTCAGCTTGGTACCATATCCAGCTTGGTACCATATCCTTCAAATTACAGCAGAAGCATTCAAAAATAATAAATTGAATTTTTGAGTCTAGTAAGTTATCGCACTTTATCTACAGTAGTAGCGTGATCAGATTTGTTGATATGTCAAGGCTTTAATCCAAATTATCATTTATTCAAAAGCATGTATGTTCTTACGCTATAAAGCACATCATCATTATTCAAAGGCACACCATTCAAGCCATAAAGAATTACGTGCAAAATAAAAGCATATTGTTTTCATGTATCTTCATAATAACAGGACCCTATCATTTGGTTTATGTAACACCCCACTCTAAACTCTCGCGGAAAAATAAGAGAAACAACAGAAACAATTCAGAGTGCAGCAAATAAAGTTTCATGACCACCGTCATGGATGTCACGACCGTCACGGTCATGACGAGCGTCAGGGAGTGGTGACGACCGTCACACTCCCAAAATCTGGGACGCATCAGAGGTGTCACATTTCAACGCTTAACCAAAACACATACACCTGCAAAAGATCATTTACTAACATACGTAGCACAAAATTCGGATGAACAAACAACGATAATTTGTTTAACATTTTAATCATAAAACGACATGTTATAATACACTTCCAACGATTCGTAATAATTAAATTCCATTAAAATTCAGCAAGTAATTATCTTGCATTAATTCACTAAAACAACTATGCATCCAAGCAACATTTGGCATTATCAGAAACAACCAATCTATTTGCCATAGTACTTAATAAAATTCAGCAACAAGGAATTCAATTAAAACAATAACATTAATCGTTCATCCCCCCAGAGTGCTACGTATCAGAACGACCAACGACCTTAAACATAAAGCAACACTTTCTTCCGAGTTACCTGCAAATTACCACCAACGGAGGTAACATACAACGTAAAGGGTGAGATATCAACAACATAACATAAGGCATGATAAAAGTCATGTCAGAATATTATCACAGCATTATAATTCCAGCAGTTCGCATAAATATTAGTAATAATAAAATACAACAACTCTTTATTCATAACCACAACAATTATCATCATAACTCAACAACTCATCAAAACAACTCAACAACGCAACTCAGCAATGCGACTCAACAATGCGACTCAACTGTGCATATGCATGTGGTACTAGATTGCCATTACGGCCGCCAATACAGGCCAATAATTTGCCACTAAGGGCCACCAATACAGGCCAACAATTTACCACTAAGGGCCGCCAATACAGGCCAGCAATTATGATATGCTATGGGACGCAACTATTATGGACTATAACACAACAACAACAACTGTGCAACAACCGTGCAACAAGGCATCAAGCCTACAACCAATTATCCATAACAGAAACATCACATTTCGCATACATCATGTACTCACCACTTCAACATGTTCATGTCAGAGAACAAGTAACAATATCGTTCCTACAAATAAGAGTCCAACACATTTTCGCAGAAAACAATTAAAAATAACATCGTCTCTACAATTGAGAACTCAACAGTATTTTCATGTCAGAGAACAACTAACAACATCATTACTACAAATAAGAACTCAACACATTTTCATATACTTTCATACGGGTAATATAACTACAACTTCTAATTTAATTAAATAGGGACATGATAACAACACCTTCTTAATAAATGGGAAAATAGCACGTGTCAGCACCGTTTCCCAATTTCCCCCAAAACTAATGGCATAACACACTCATTCCTACACAAACAGGCATTAACCCTGAGTATTTCTCAGGCACAGGTAAACATTAACCCTTAATATTTCTTCAACCTACGGGAACATTTACTACGGGAACATTACTACGGGAATATTACTACGGGAACATTACCACGGAAACATTGCTACGGTAACATTGCTACGGGAATATTACTACGGGAACATTGCTACGGGAACGTTACCACAGGAATATTACTACGGGAATACTAACCCTATGATTCCATACCCTTCATGAAATCCATCATACCCACCGTTATAGAATTGAACCCCACCCTTACCTTTGGATTGAGGACAACTCTAAACTTCCGGTTCCGGTTTGCTCTCCCGGTGACTCTTCTGCAACAACCTTCAATTCTCTCCGGCTGTTAATTCTTCTGCTCTTCCTTTCTCCACATCCACGTCCTTTTTTCTCTTTTCTCAGCCTTTCTCCTCCAATTTGGTTTTCTGAGCAGTTTATCGTTCTTTTGCTCTTTCTCCCACAACTTCTCTAATAACTCCCTAATTCCCTTTATTCCATCCACTAATAATAATAATAATAATAATAATAATAATAATAATAATAGTAATAATAATAATAATATAATATTACTACTAGTTATTAAATTATCATCATTATTAATTATATTATATTATTATCAAACTCAATGATTTATTAAATGGTTTCCTATACTTTAAGGACACCCACCAACGCTCTCAGACACACTCCCACATAAAGGCGCACCAATAATTCATGAATAATTTAATTTAAAATGAACGGGCGTTACAACCCTCCCCTACTTAAAAGAATTTCGTCCTCGAAATTACCTCAATCAAACAGCTCCCAACCAGACCACTTTCACCAAAGCAATCTCTTCACCTCGAATTTGCTTCTCGTTCATCCACCTGAACTAGCAACGCCTCAACAGTCAAATTACATTTCACTCGTACACCATCCATCAGAATCAATGTACTTCTTCAACTTAGACACATGCCACATCATGTAAATTCCCACGAGTGACAGCGGTAAAACAGTCTAACCTGCTATTTTTCCCACGCTTCTGTTGCGCCACTCTGGTACAGATCACAATATACAGTGTGCTTCCGAGACCTCAAGCTCGACCAACACCAGTTACTATCGTAACTCTCAAAACACGTCTTTCTTGGATCCTTTGGATCTTTTCAGTCGTCACTTGCACAATCTTAGCTAGCTTCAACATAGAATGGTTAATCTCACTTGTTAGGAAAAGAGCCAAATTAGTCATTCTATCCAAAATCACCCAAGTAAAATCATATCCCTTAAATTCTCCAGAAAACCCAACACAAAATCCATGGGAATACTATCCGATCTCCACTCTGGAATATTTAACGGTTGCATCGGACCCAACGGTCTCTGACGTTTATTCTTCGACTTCCAACAAGTCTAATCAGCACATACAAACTCAACCCCTTATCTCTTCAACTATGGCCCTCAAAATAATTTCCTCAAATCCGGTTACATCCTCATAGCACCGGGATGGATACTCCATCTACCTCAATACTCTTATTCCACTCAATAATATTTAGAACACAACCTCTATCACGACATCTCATGATACCATTTCCATTACTCCGAAAATCATCCCTTCGACTTTAATTCATCAAATTCAACCGATCTGCCAACTCAATTCATATTTCTGACCTTATCGAATCTCGTCAAGAATACCCTTAGTAAGGTCCAACATACTAAGTTAAACTCCATAAGAAGTCTCCTCACAAACCAAACTCATATCACAAAAATTGCTCAATCAGTTCTAACTCTTTTCACCATCATCATCGGTATATGCAAAGATTTCCAAATCAATGCATAAGCTACCACGTTCGCTTCACCCGAATAATAATTCAATCCAAAACCATAATCCTTCAGGAGTCCCAATTATTTTCTCTGCCTCATATTCAACTCTTCCAACTCAAGCAAATACCTCAGGCTCTTGAGATCACCAAACATTCCAAGTCTCACACTAACTAATTGAAGCCTCCAACTCTGGTACAACCACAACAGTAACCAAGTCTAAATCACTTGTCAGGTGATTCCTTTTATGTACTTCAAGTTGCCTTAAAGCATAACCAAAACTCACTGAAGTTTCACTTAACATATCTCCCAATCATATCAACAAATCATCACAAAACACAACAAATGGTCCCGTCGGGTTCGGCAAAAATCAGCACACGATACATTTTCAATTTTCTTCTATAATTGAACCAGGTACAGGCCTCAAAAACTTTTTTCCTAGAACGAGCATCTCGTTAGTTTTCCAACGCTTCAAACGGGGGTCAAAACTGACATACGGTTCAAGAGTTATGAATTTTTGAAGTTTTTCCAAAACAGAATTTTTCTGCATAAAGACTGACTGCTACGGGTTTGAGCATTTTCGCCCGAAAATCTAACCGATTCAATTATTTTCTTCAAAACAACCATATACTCATTCATACCAAACATATATTAGAGATTTAGAACCATCAAACGTGAAATCTACGACTTTCAATTTCAATCCGAATCTTAAACCTTCAATTCGCGAGTTATGGCAGAAACACGAACCGCACTTTCCGCACTTACTACAAACTCCGAACATGGTCCATCAATAAATAACTTAATTCCATTCCACTACTTCACCATCACATGGAGCATTGGACTAGCTTTCCAACGCTTTGAACCGCGCGTCATTCTGAGTTACGGTTCTCCCGTTACGACAAAAATACCAAAACAACATTCTTCTGCCCAGGACATATTCGCTAGGCGGACACAGAAGCGAACCTGACAGTTTGAAATTCTATTTTCAACTGTTACCTGGCTTCCAGGTGTCCGATTTCGATTCCGTAAAAATCTGCGATCTCGGAATTCGACGTACGACAATAATTTCACACTTAGGAGGTCATTCGACACATCTTCAACTCTTGGAATGTTTAAAGGTCTAATTATACCAATATCGCATTCCACATCTTACTTTCTTTAATAATCATCAGAAGTCACTGTCCACTCTTAATATACTCGACCTCACACTCTGCTGCCTTAACACACACACACCAGACACAAGTCTCAAAGCTACTCAATCAATTTAGTTCTTTGACCATCCAACGGACATATAATATGGAGCTCTCAATATCGAATTAGTTTCCGAAACTAACTCGATCACAACTCCACTTTACTTCTTGGCTGTATATCACTATCTCGCTAGGAAATTTTCCGGGCAATCACAATTAACTGGTAACCCACCAACTTCTCCACTTTCATCAACACTCACAGTTTCCATCAAAATTAAACATCTCGGCGTCATCCTACACCGACTCATCAAAACAATTCTTAAGCACTTAACTTAACTCAAGACAATTCGCTGCTCACGCCATCTAAGCTTGCAAGACACGTCTATCCCATTCAACACAATCCCAACTGCTATCAACAATAGATTAAGGGTGATCAGTTCCTCAATTTGTCTATAGACAACAAAAAATCATGATGGGGTGTCGCTACTCGAAAAATACGCGCAACGACGGGGAAGGCGAAAAGGAAAAGGACAGAAGAGTCGCCACCGAACTTTATTTATCCCAGGAGGGGAAAGGAAAATATCGAGAAACCTTAAGAAAGAAATGGATAAGATGGTCTCGCAACCAAGATTGGGTTCGGAAGCCGGTCATGCGAGGGGAAGGTATTAGCACCCCTCGCATCCATCGTACTCGATGGGAACCATTTGTTTGTCATGTGTGATTTATTTGCTTAAAAATTATGCTATAAAAGAGTGTTCCACGGGGTAAAAGAAGGGTTAGAAACATGAAAGTTAGGAGGAAAGAGAGAACGGGGAAGAAAAGAGAAAGAACAGACTCGGTAGGATTTCGCAGTCCTATGCCTATGTATTCTCAATAGATGTGAGAAAGTCAGAGTCGACGTAGTTCGGGGAACTACAGATATGGGGGAATATGCTCGACAAGGATTGTGGCCCTTGTGCCTACGTATCTTTACTTGAACGAAGTAAAGAATCAGAGCAGCCGTAGTTCGGCCTACGATTCGTTGATGTTTTTATGGATGATGCTATCGCACACATTCTAGCAGTTAGGTGTATTGCTGCTCGCTCGTTGGAGACTTAGACATTACCTGTTTGCGGTAGAATGGACGTATCATATCCTTTTCGAAAGATAAGTTTTCTCCATGCGAGGCAAGATGTCACATTTGATTTGTTTGATTATTTTTTAGGGGCGAGATAGGTCCTCGGATAGTACCCAATTCCTTATCTCAAAGTTTTTGTTATGAAAGGGTGTGGCGAACATAGCGTCTTCGTATTGAAAGACGAGTATCAAAACCACACACACTACAGTGAGCATCTCGACACTCGGAGAGGAAGAAGTCTACACTTAATCCTCTCTCTTTAGTTCAATACAAAGAGAACTTCATTCTCTTATTAAAGTGTTTTTGGTTTTGAATGGTAAGTGCTTTTGCGACAGAGAACCCTACGGTAAACGTCAGCACTCGGGATAGGAGAAGGCCTACGCCTAACCACTCCACGACCATTCAAGTTTTTGTTATGAAGAGAGTTTAAAAATGCGCTCGGTACGGGACCGAGGTTTTTAGGTGACAAGGATTACGGAAAGAAGTTGTAGAGGGAGATAGGTGGCGGATAAAGTCACGTCTTCGTATTGAAAGACGAGTATCGAGACCACCCACACTACAGTGAGTATCCAAACACTCGGAGAGGAAGAAGTCTACACTCAATCCTCTCTCTTTAGTTCAATACAAAGAGAATCGATTTATTTATTGTAAGTGTTTTGAAAATGCACTCGGTACGGGGCCGAGGTTTTTTATGAGAAAAAGGTGCGGATGAAAACATCTTTGTATTGAAAGACGAGTGTCAAAACCACCCACACTACAGTGAGCATCTCAACACTCGGAGAGGAAGAAGTCTACACTCAATCCCCTCTCTTTAGTTCAATACAAAGTGAACTTTATCGTTTTGTTAAATGTGGTGAGTTGGCTTAACCATTATTTGAGAAAATTCACTTGACGTTGGGTCAAGGATTTAATTGTTTAAAAAAAAGGGTTTGAGGTGAAGCGAGCAAGGTCGATGGCGGACGCACAAGGCGACCGACTTACAAGGGTTAAAAATGGCTCGATAAAATCGAGAGTTTGCTTTTGAAATTGGTTTTTGGAATCAAAAGTCACCAAGGACAATAGCAACATTCCTACTAAAATCATACAACATATGGGATTAGTCGGCTAAAAAAAAAATCGAGACATGCGATAAAAACGGCCATCAAGGAGTTCGCCGTGCGAACTCCTTGAGAAAAATTTTTTGGAGGTAAAAATAACAAAAATAAGTGGAAAACAGTGGGGTAACACGGGTGGCCGTGTTGTATGACACGGCCCGTGTCACAGTTCCAGGAAAAAAATGGGTTTTGGGTCAAAAGTGGTGTGACACGGGTGGCCGTGTTGTGTGACACGGGTGGCCGTGTTGTGTGACACGGCCCGTGTCACAAGGTCTGGGGCCAAAAACAAATTAGAATCTCAAACAGAAGTACAACACGGGTGCCCGTGTTGTGTGACACGGCCCGTGTTGTGAGGCCAGGGCATTTTTCACTTTGAAAAGCCACTCAGAGATGTAACACGGCCGGCCGTGTCGTGTGACACGGCCCGTGTTAGGCTGCCAGATGAAAAATTCCAAACTTTCTCTTGTTTTTTGCTTCTTTTTGTGGTTATTTCAAAAGGGTTTCTCGGTCTTTTTGGGATCTTACATGTTATACTCAACACAACAACACTTAAACCAAGAGAACAAAAGATAAATGCACAATGTAAAAGAAGAGAAAAGTTTGAAGAAATGGATACCCAAGAGTTGTTTCCCTCCTTGCAAAGCCTCAACTGATTTTGGCTAGGTGTTCACTTCTCTTCCCTCTATGCTTTGATGGCTCTCCTTCTCAATGGCTCCCTTGTACTTTTCTTTCACTCTCTAAATCTTTTGCTGGTTTTTTGCTCTCTCTATTTTTCTGGTTTTCTCTCTTACTCTTTGCTCTCAATCTCTCTATCTCCAAAATGTGTTGTTTTTTTTTTATAGTAAAGGAATACTATGTTTTCTATGCTTGCTTGCAGCCCATTTTCCACCTTTTCTGTCAACTTTTTCTGCTGTCCTAAAGCCACACACTTTGCACACCTTTTCATCACCAACTTTCCATTTTTGGCAATGCCTTTTCCTTCCTTTTGTGCAGCCCCACTTTTCCCTTCTATTTCTAGTATGACTTGCTGCATTTTTCTGCTGTAGCATACTATACTACTATCCCTCTTTTTGCCCATTAGTCTCTTGGATGGTATTGCTTTGTATCTTGCCATGTAGCCAATTGTTACCACTCTTTGACAGCATTTGCAAACTGATATTTAGCAAGTAAATATATCATTTGCATGCTATTTCCTTGACTTTGTGACATAAAAAATGATCTTGTAACATAGTACATGTTGTCCTCTTGATTTTGTGACATGTAGTAATTCTTCAACTCTTGCATGGGGCTGTTTTGCCCATGATTGAACATGCATAATCTTGGCCCATAAACATTCCAATGTTGATTTAATTCTTGCATATTTCTTTGCACGTTTGTAAGCACAAGGAGGGTCATGTGGACTTGATGGAGCATGGGGGATACCATGGCATGAAGTTATTTAGAATCTTGAATTAAGACTAGAAATAGCTTAATTTCCTAAGCATTATCAAGAGTTCGAAATTTGGTAACCAATGTAACATTCTTGACAATGTCAAGAGATTTCTCTTTGTAAAAAACTCTTGAATCTAGCCTTGGATTCATGAACCTTGAATTTGAAATGATGGGCCTCCCTTATGCCATTGAATTTGAAAGAAATGAAAAAATGAGTCAAGCCTTGAAAGAGGGCAAATTTTGGGGTGCAACATGGGGTATAAACCATCTTTACCAAACTATAAGAGCGTTCAACCAAACACTGAGCTACAATTCCACACTTGCAGCATCCTGGAGAAGTACAAGCTTCTCCCCCACTTGAATCATTCTCACTCCTGCAGACAAAGGTTCCACCACAAAACATGTACCGACACTGCTTTCACACACATGTCGCATACCAGGGAATACACAACATTAAATAACTTGGTCGGACGGACCGACCTGCTCTGATACCAATTGTAACACCTCACTCTAAACTCTCATGGAAAAATAAGAGAAACAACAGAAACAATTCAGAGTGCAGCAAATAAAGTTTCATGACGACCGTCATGGATGTCACGACCGTCACGGTCATGACGAGCGTCAGGGAGTCGTGACGACCGTCACACTCCCAAAATCTGGGACGCATCAGAGGTGTCACATTTCAACACTTAACCAAAACACATACACCTGCAAAAGATCATTTACTAACATACGTAGCACAAAATTCGGATGAACAAACAACGATAATTTGTTTAACATGTTATAATACACTTCCAACGATTCGTAATAATTAAATTCCATTAAAATTCAGCAAGTAATTATCTTGCATTAATTCACTAAAACAACTATGCATCCAAGCAACATTTGGCATTATCAGAAACAACCAATCTATTTGCCATAGTACTTAATAAAATTCAGCAACAAGGAATTCAATTAAAACAATAACATTAATCGTTCATCCCCCCAGAGTGCTACGTATCAGAACGACCAACGACCTTAAACATAAAGCAACACTTTCTTCCGAGTTACCTGCAAATTACCACCAACGGAGGTAACATACAACGTAAAGGGTGAGATATCAACAACATAACATAAGGCATGATAAAAGTCATGTCAGAATATTATCATAGCATTATAATTCCAGCAGTTCGCATAAATAGTAGTAATAATAAAATACAACAACTCTTTATTCATAACCACAACAATTATCATCATAACTCAGCAACTCATCAAAACAACTCAACAACGCAACTCAGCAATGCGACTCAACAATGCGACTCAACTGTGCATATGCATGTGGTACCAGAATGCCATTACGACCGCCAATACAGGCCAACAATTTGCCACTAAGGGCCACCAATACAGGCCAACAATTTACCACTAAGGGCCGCCAATACAGGCCAACAATTATGATATGCTATGGGACGCAACTATTATGGACTATAACACAACAACAACAACTGTGCAACAACCGTGCAACAAGGCATCAAGCCTACAACCAATTATCCATAACAGAAACATCACATTTCGCATACATCATGTACTCACCACTTCAACATGTTCATGTCAGAGAACAAGTAACAATATCGTTCCTACAAATAAGAGTCCAACACATTTTCGCAGAAAACAATTAAAAATAACATCGTCTCTACAATTGAGAACTCAACAGTATTTTCATGTCAGAGAACAACTAACAACATCATTACTACAAATAAGAACTCAACACATTTTCATATACTTTCATACGGGTAATATAACTACAACTTCTAACTTAATTAAATAGGGACATGATAACAACACCTTCTTAATAAATGGGAAAATAGTGCATGTCGGCACCGTTTCCCAATTTCCCCCAAAAATAATGGCATAACACACTCATTCCTACACAAACAGGCATTAACCCTGAGTATTTCTCAGGCACAGGTAAACATTAACCCTTAATATTTCTTCAACCTACGGGAACATTTACTACGAGAACATTACTACGGGAATATTACTACGGGAACATTACCACGGAAACATTGCTACGGTAACATTGCTACGGGAATATTACTACGAGAACATTGTTACGGGAACGTTACCACAGGAATATTACTACGGGAATACTAACCCTATGATTCCATACCCTTCATGAAATCCATCATACCCACCGTTATAGAATTGAACTCCACCCTTACCTTTGGATTGAGGACAACTCTAAACTTCCGGTTCCGATTTGCTCTCCCGGTGATTCTTTTGCAACAACCTTCAATTCTCTCCGGCTGTTAATTCTTCTGCTCTTCCTTTCTCCACATCCACGTCCTTTTTCCTCTTTTCTCAGCCTTTCTCCTCCAATTTGGTTTTCTGAGCAGTTTATCGTTCTTTTGCTCTTTCTCCCACAACTTCTCTAATAACTCCCTAATTCCCTTTATTCCATCCACTAATAATAATAATAATAATAATAATAGTAATAATAATAATAATAATAATAATAATAATAATAATATAATATTACTACTAGTTATTAAATTATCATCATTATTAATTATATTATAATATTATCAAACTCAATGATTTATTAAATGGTTTCCTATACTTTAAGGACACCCACCAATGCTCTCAGACACACTCCCACATAAAGGCACACCAATAATTCATAAATAATTTAATTTAAAATGAACGGGCGTTACAGTTTACACAACATGGTTTCCTAAGCCTAAGTAGTAATATGTGTACAAATTTATGTCGTCACTACGATAGTGAATTGCCGCTTGAGATCTTGGGACCTGACGTAATTAGAGGTTCATTCCTTCCTATCTTGGGTGCTTTCCTGATGCCATGCTCATTTCTCAAAGTGCAGAAGTTGCTCAGAGTCCGCTAGCCGGACCAACGGTATCATTGGCTATCATACGGAGAACCTAAGCAAATGTGACATTGAAGATTTCATCGCATTTAATATTTGGACAAGTTATACTGCAACGATTAGAGTTTCCAACCCTGGATTCATATTAAACACAAGCATGTTATTTCAGGAATTTTGAGACATTTGAAGATGCACAGAAGTAATTTGCAACTATTGAGGGAAATAAAGATGGACAAGCAACAATACATGTAACTATAACAAGCCATTCAATCTCACAAGCAATACAAGCAGAAACACGTCTATTTCCGGTTTTTAGACTACCATTAGCATTCAACCAGCAAATGAACAACATGACCGTTTCGGTAGATATTTTAAACATAGCCAAAACAAACTTTCCAAATAAACAATTTTTGTCTGAAGAGTTTCCAAAACAGCTTCAGAACACAAGCAAAACATGATCTCACAATTTATGACAATGTTCCCCCAAGAAGGTTTGACAAAATCATTAAGGTTTGAATCAAAGGTTCACAAACATGTTGGACTGAGAAAGGAAAGAATCAAGAATAATACGAACATGTCACAAACGTGTCGGTACAAAAATGGAAAGATCTTAATCATACAAGCAATGCAAATTTAGCATCAGTATTTGGTATTTAAGGTGGAAATCAAAATTTTGAAAAAAAGGAAGATTCACAGGATAGTAAAAAAAGATTCACAACTTCACAATACAGAGGATATACACGACGAGCCCTCATAGACATGTAATTTTGTTTGTTGAAAAAAGAACAATATCATCAACGTTACAAACTTACCAAATTCTTGTGTCCACCACCATTCTTCGCTCCTCCTCATCATCCTCAGTCCATCCATGAACCGAACCTTCAAAACCTTCATCATCAACCATTCTTCCACATCAAACTTCACCTGCTTCCATTAAACCAAAACCCGCTTTGAAACACCATTCAAACTCACCATAAAAAAATTGTTTAATCATGACAGAACCCATACAAAAAGGAAGAAAGAGAGTTGGGTGAGAACATTCACCAAGTACCTTGCAGGCATGGTATAGAGGTCAGCTTGAAAGCAATACCTTCAACCTCTCAAACCTACAACAACAATAACAACAATAGTGAGCTATAGAATACACGAGTGTCAATGCAAATTCATGACAACAACAATACGAACAACACGCATAACAACGTGATTTGAAGTGAAAGAAGAAACAACATCAACAACAATATAACAACAAAGGGAGAAAACAACATAGTTACACACAAGCACATGATTTGAAGAAAAGAACATACAACATAGGAACATCAATACAATACACACAGGGGGTTCACAGACACAATATCCGAACAATTCCATCATAAACAAAATTCACCTACCAAAAAACTCACATGCGTCTTCTCAGAAGAGGAATTCATTCCAGAAAGAACAATTACACACCATACAAGTTATGCACGATCTCGTAAAGATAATAGCAGAGAACGATATCATGGTAACAAGAACACGAGCATCAAGAGTAACACGCATTGCAGCAGGGAGTATTAACACAATTTACAGAAGCAGCATACACATCACAAACATATACATCAATACAATTACGACGCAAAACAAAAGTGCAAGAATCCAAAATCATACCTCTGTTTGATTTCAGGTAATCATCCAATTCAATTTCATTGTAGTTGTGTAGTTCGAGTTGTGACATTCTAATTGGTAGCGAGGCCAAAGCAGAGTCGATTTTGGTTTGGGGTTTGAGTTAGACGAGGGTCTAGCATCGCATTTTAGGAGTGAGAATGGGGTGGAAAAGATAAAACGTGTGAGGGGGAGCTGTAGCAGAAAATAAAGATGACGATGAGGCAACGATGGAGCGGCGACCATGGAAGATTACTGCGTGGGAAGCATCGCGAATCGAGAGAGAAATAAGAAACGTGATGGTTTTGCGCGAGAGAGAAAGGGTTTGTGAGAAAGAGAGAATACACGTGTGGGTAAGATTAGGGTGATGCTGAAGCTTGAAGATCAATGTTGTTGTTGTTGGCCGGATGAGCCAGATTTATTTTTCTTTCTCTCCATCCCAGAACGAACACTTCTGGGATGACGATGAGGCAAGGATGGAGCGGCAACAATGGAATATTACTGTGTGGGAAGCATCGCGAATCGAGAGAGAAATAAGAAACGTGATGGTTTTGCGCGAGAGAGAAAGGGTTTGTGAGAAAGAGAGAATACACGTGTGGGTAAGATTAGGGTGATGCTGAAGCTTGAAGATCAATGTTGTTGTTCTTGGTAGGGGTGTGCATGGATTATAAACCAAACCAAACCACATATATGGTTTGGTTTAGATCTTAAAACCATTTATGTAAAACCGGTTTATTTTTTAAAAATCGGTTTACAAGTGGATCGGTTCGGTTTCAAACCAGTTTTTAAAGAAAAAAATAGTTTTTTTAAAAAGCAGTTTTAAACCGGTTTTTTTCAAAATCAGTTTTTTTATTTTTTTAAAAAAAATCAGTTTTAAAACCAATTTTATAAAAAAAAAAACAGTTTTAAAACCATTTTTAAAAAATCAATTTTATTATTAATTACCCATGTGCACATAATGTTAAATGTAGACGCATTACTCGATACAGATGAATTGGACTAAGTTTATTATCTATTTAGAATTAAATGTTAAAATACTTTAAAATTTCGTTAAAAAATTTGAAAATAAAAGCATGTTTAATAATTTCCAACTTAAAACTAGACTACTTTTTAAATGATTTGTGAAGTATACTATATCAAGTCTCAAATATATGGTTTTTTTTTAAAGATTTCTAACAACATCCCAATAAAAGTGTTTTACATGCTAAGCAATTGTCCAAATAGCTTTCTCTCATCTTGTATGCACATATATGATTCAACTTTGTTAAAGAAAATATAAATTTATCTATAGTAGATAACAAGTCTGTTATTGAATTTTCTTTTTCTACTGCTTTTGTTATAAGTGCTCCTATTGACTTTCAAGTCGAACACAACAGAAGAAAAAAATTACTTTCTATTATTTCTGAAAAATATTTCTGTTGACTGGTTCAATCATCGACTTGAAAGTAAATTTTCTTTGTTAGCCATTATCTATGATGAGTTAAAAAAATAAATCGAACAACTAATATAATGAAAATAGATCAAACATCTGGTATGCAAGCATAACAACTGAGTTTAAAATTATAACAGTATACTATTTTGATAAACCCATGATTGTGATTTAGAGAATTAAGATACAAATGAAATTAAGGTTTGAAATTTAAATAATGATAAGAAGAAAGAGATGAATAAAATTTGGATTTTGAGGATTAGGGTTTCTGAAATTTGTGTTGATCTTGATTTTTCAAAACTATTAATTGAAAAATGGTTACCAAATCTCAATCCGGTTTGAAACAAATGGTTATCGGTTATTTTTTAATTTGATAAATGGGCCACCAAATTTAAAATATAAATTTGGTTTGGATTTTAAAATTTGGATTAATTTGGATAGGAATTTGATTTATGGTTATTGGTTATTTTGCACACCCCTAGTTGTTGGCCGGATGAGCCCGATTTATTTTTCTTTCTCTCCATCCCAGAACGAACACTTCTCTTCCCCCCCCCCCCCTTATCTTCAATAAATTAAGTCGATATAGGCTCTAGGATTTGAACTATTGCATGATACCAATAGAATAGCTTTCCTTTTCAAGTTTGATCTTCATAATCATAATATTATGATAGAATTCCAATGCTTAAAAAAACTAATCTTTTTTTTACCTAATTAAAAATACAAATATTCTAGCTGTAATCTAAATGTTTTTATGCATTATTAGTTTCCATATACGCTTGACATGACATATACTTGATTCATGATATCATATCTTGCTTCATGAGTTGGTTGGACGTTATATTGTATGTCTTACATGTAGAGTACTCAATTATAAATCATAGTTGTAATGCTTAATGCTTCTATCTATTTTCCTTTAATAATATAATTGCACATGTTTGTATCCAAGGGAAGAACTTGTGTTTGACTTTATAGTCATACACATTGCATTTTCATCTGCATCATTTACCCATTTGCTTGATCCCTGGCTCCCTTCAGGTCGAGCAGCCTAAGATATACATCCTTATATCCTCATGATAGATTCCCTTAGGATTTCAACTTTAGACAACTTACCAACTAAATCCCATTCTCTCATGAGAGAATTAGACATAAGTCATCTATGTAGTCGAGATATAATTCTCCTACCCCATAACATAGTCGAGAAAGATGTAGATTATTTTCCGCTTGAGAGAGGTATATGGCATACTAGTCGATTCTATATTCGAGTTGGAGCCCTTCTCCCAATGTGAAGCAAAGACCGTCTTCCACATGTTTGTGGTGGCTTAATTTGAGTATTCTCCTTAAGATGACGACTTGTCCCTTCTCCAAAAACCAATTAACAAACTTTGTTTATCCTTAGTGAGGGGAACTATGAATGCTCTGATTCCATTCCCGTCAGGATACGTAGGCACGAGATGCGATGTCTTAGCGAGCATACTTAGAAATAACACCTTAGGTCTCCCTTTAACTTTTCACCCTTTAGCAGAAAATTAACAAAATAACACAATAAAGCAAGAGGTTCCTGTAGAGTATTGTAGATGCTTAGGATACTAGTACCTTCTCTAGGTATAACTAACCCCCGAACCTTAGACTCTCTAGCTTTTCATTGCATCGCATACTCATTGGTTAGTCGATCTTTTTCCCTTCCCTTGGAAAAATTAAAGACCGGTGGTGAATAATGATTTGTGATTCAAGTTAATTAATAGCTTGATATCCAATTCTCACCTCGACACAACCACCAAAAGTCTACTTTGCCGGCATCTTCATAAACTCAAAACCCAAGCCACATAGGTACCCAAAAATATTGCCTTTGAAAAGAAGACCAATCTAAAAAAATAATCACCATAAGGTTTAATCGGTCCTTCTCAGTAAATTCCAATCATACTTGCCACATCCTTAAATCCCCAGCAACTCGAGCATACATCGACATTCTGCATATAATAATCATCATTACATTACATCCTCAAAATGCATAGCATATCCATTTGAAATGGATTTTTGTGGCATAGAAAAATTCAAACATGCATGTTGCGGTGAGAATCGGATATGAAGCTATCAAATTAACTTGAATCACAAATCTTGAAATTCACCACCGAGCTTTGATTTATCCAAAGGAAAGGGTAAAGAACGAAAAAAACCCTATATGCACTATAAAAACAATTCGGGAGATCTAAGGTTCGGGGGTTGGTTATACCTAGGGAAGGTGTTAGCATACTAAACATATGTATTACGCTACAGGAACCTCTTGTTTCATATGTGTTATTTGTTATCTGTTAACTATATGCTAAGGGAATGACCTAAGGTATTATTTCTAAGTATGTTCGCCAAGACATCGCATCTCGTGCCTACGTATCCTGACAAAAATAGAATCAGAGCATTCATAGTTTCCCTCAACGAGGGTGAGGAAATTTTGACTATGGTCAAGGTTCCAAAGGGGAAGTAAGTATCTACGGCAAGATACTTACATGGAGTGCGACGACTCCAAACTGAAAGCTAAGTTGAAAGGGAAAGATAAGTAAGTGTCCATGACAGGAACTTACATGGAGTACGAAGACTCTAATCTTAAGGCTATGATAAGGGTAATGATAAGCAAATGTCCATAGCAAGACGTTATGTGGAGTGCGACGACTCCGATTCTAAGGCTAGGATGAAAGGTAAGGACTTAGAAATTGCTACGTGTGACATGGCAGTCAACGAGAGAGAGATCCTTTCCTTTGGAATAGTATAATGTTTTTATGATATTAGAAAAGATCAGAAACATTATTTAGGTGACTTTGTATTTTTTTGAGAAAAGACTTTAGTCTTGATGAGGAAAACCTAACTAATTCTAAAGATCCTAAAGTTAAGATGTAAACAATTGTCATCAGAATTAATGAGAAACTTTAATCAAAGTTACTTAAAAGTGTGATTAACCAATTAGAATTTTTAGAACTCCAATTAAAAAACTAATTAATCTAAATCCAACATTATTATATAGCAACAAAATATTAAATCACATTATAAAATAATTAGTGAAAATCAAATTGAGACATAAAAAAAAACAAATTAATAAGAAAAAAAAGTGATTTTCCTTTGGAAAACCAAAATAATGGGCCATGAGCCCAATCTCCTCATCACACAACAGAAACAAAAAAATTAAAAACATCATTGGGTCGGGTAACACATTAACAACATAGGGGCATCAACAAAAGCAATAAATGTTATACCCCTCTCCTTCAAATCGTTCGTCAAATTCTCTCCTTCAACCCTAATCGCCTTCCTTCTCCGATCATCAATCTTTTTCTTCTTTCCACTCTCCCCCTTCACGCCGTCATTTCTTTTTCCCCTCGAATCACTCTCTCTCATCTTCAACAATGCCTCACAACCTCACAGCAAATAACTGACCTCTCCTCCTCATCAACCTCCCAATACAAACATAATAACAAAATATTCACATGAAAGAATCAAAATATCAGGCTACCTCAAACGCGTCAACACTTTGAGACGGATTCGGTGCTTCTCCAACGGGTACTACAGTGGCGAAAGAAGGGTGATAACTCGATGGCTTCGGCGGCTTCCAGCAAGTTGTGACGAGTTTCTGTTCAGGTTCCTCCCCTGTTGATATTGTCGATGCTCGATTTATGCATGTATGTTTGTCGTGATTCAATCTCCTTTTTTTCAATTTTGTGTTATACTGCCTGTATGTTTTTTCTTATTTTTCTTTTCTGTCAAACATACATGTTTGTATTGAGGTGTGGTGTGAATTTTGTTTTGGTGTCTGATGGTTCCTTGGATTCTTCCCTGCAGTGTGTGCATGGGTGATTTACAGGTTTTGTATAATTTTTTCTACTGCTATATGATGTTTATGCTGTGAGCTTTTTGCGTATGAGACTTGTGATGATGGCTTTGTATCTGATTCCCCCTCTTTCGTATGTCACTAAATGTCTCCCTTTTGTACTGCTAAATCATCCCCTTTGAATATTGATTTTTGTAAATAAGTTAATACTGCTTTGAATGTGTTTGGTACTTATCTTAGAAACATTTCTGATCTTTCTCTATTTAACTTGACATGTTTGATTTACTGCTGAAGCTTCATGAATAAATTTCTATTTTCAACTTAGACATGTTGGGACTATGTTTTAAAATGTTATTGAATGTTGTGAAATTATGTCTTGGCTTCTTTCCTTATTCAACTCAGTATGTCGTAAATTTCTTTGGAAAGATTTGATAATAGTGATGTTATTTGAAACACATCTCCTTATTCTTGGACTTGTATTAATGGCTGAAATTTGAATTACCAAGTACTGCAATTGTGTGTAACTCGGGTATCCTTCTTGCAGAATTTGTATCGTGAAACATTTGACCATAATTCGAGTTTCCTGCAGGTGCTGCATTTAGGAGGTTCTTTGTTTTGTCGAAGAACAAGGTATGCATCTTCTACCTATTCCTCTCCAGTAAGAAGAAAACGAGTACGTCTCCTTTTAGTACACACATAATGAATCTGTACCAATATTGTCCTAATTGCATCATACCAAAAGTGGATCTATAAAAAATTTAGCAACCTATGTTCATCATTAATATTGATTTTTGTATTTAAGCCTCTCCTATCATGTCGAGACGAGGATTTCAATCTTCATATCTTCGGATAGAAGAAACTTAAATAGGGGCATCTGTCATACCCTAATTTTTTACTATAAGATTTCTCAGTTCTCTCTATAAGATCATATCGCCTTTGGCTGTAATCTTCTGAGATTTAAGTCATATGACCTTGTGTGCATGTCCATTGTGACTAACGAGTGTGTGTAGGTACATTGATTCCAAGTGTAGATGATACTTATCCTCACAGTCAAGTATTTCAGGGCATGACCATTCTGATTCAAGGATCCTAGGGTTTCCTATTGGTTTGAATCTTCGAAGATTGATTAAACTGGTTCTTTCATGAAACTAGGATTTAAGCATATTCTTATCAAGGATCAAAGTCATTTTCCTCAAGATTTCTCAGAAGCTTCATTTGGGTTTTCTTCCATTGATATTGAGCATGGGAATTTGAGGATTGTTATGGTATCGTTGTAAGTTTGTTCTTGAAGATATGGTGCATTGACCTCAAACTTGAGTTTGTCGGGCTTTAGTGTATTAGACCATGGTATTTCAAACTTGGTTGCAATATGATATTTGTCTTAGACGTATTATCCTTTGAAGAAGTTTTGCCATTTTTAAGAGTTTCATGGTTTCATCGAGGTGTTCAAAATCAAGATTTGCAAAGCCTTGGCCCGATAACATAACCATGAACCGTCCATCATCTAAATATCCAGGCTACGAATCTAGAGGAGTTTTTGGCTTAATTACGTCTCGTGTGATTAAAGGTCCCAGAAGAATAAAGCTTCACAAAGTTTAAATCCAAGATCTCAAGATTCATGTCCTTCGCTAAATTTGAGTGAGTAAAGTCTAAGTTCAAGTTCAAGTTCAAGTTCAAGTCATCATGGGATTCAAGCCTTTAAGTTATCATTCAAATTTTGAAATTTATAGGAGGCAAGTTTAATTAAGTTATGATTCAAGTTGCAATTTTTTTTGACAAGAAATGGTTCATATGTCATCATGAAAGTTCACTATTCAAATTACAAGAACAAGGAATTTCTCATCAAATTTTAAAATCAAAGAGTCAAAGTGCAAGGCTCATGTTCCTCACAAAATTCAAGTTGAAAGAGGCAAAACTTAAGTTTAAGTCATCATTCAAGAGGATTCAAAATTTTGAGCTCAGGCAAATTAAAAAGTTAGAGTTCCTAAAAAAGGAGTTCACATGCTACACAAGTTCATCTTTAAAGTGCCAGGTGTTTCTTGAAGGAAAATTGCGATCTAAACGCAGCGGAAAACAAAAATTTCCTTTAGTGATCCTTACGAATGAGCATGGTCAGTGATAGAATTGTTACCTCTTTGTGGCGATTCAGATCTTTGATGCAGCGATCACAAGCGTTGATGAAGTGCAACGCCTCTACTCAGTCCACACGAACAGCTTCCGGTCACAGTGCTAGCTGCTTACGAACGGAATTATTTGAGTGAGAAAAGAGAATCAAAAACGAAATTGCATCCAGTGAAAGCTTCATCACAAGGGTTCCTTTTATAGACTCTCTTGTGGACTGCGGGCTAAAAACCCAATTCACATGATCCATAATAATATTATATATTATTATAATAACTATTATTATAATAAATATATTTATTTTATTATTATTTTATAACCATTATAAAATAACAATAATTATTATTATATTATCCAAATTTCTATTTTTTCACTTAAGTGCACCGTACCTTACGGTGTTCCTTTGATTTCTCTATCTCTCATCAAACTGTCCTTATGTGTGTGACCCTGTAGGATTTCGTAACGTTGGTAATTATATTAAATTATATATTTAACATAATAAACAGTAAGCGGTATCTAGCAACACATCACTGCTACCCAAGTCACGAAAATGTCATGTGATCTGACAAAACCTTTTTCGTGATAATATATGTTTGTACAATTACCCTTTTGCCCCTATGTCTATATTGAACACAAGGCATACACTGTGTCATCCTTGTCCAGTTCAATATTGGGCCCTTAGACATTTCTCCTGTTATGCAGGATTGGCAAATTCCATCTAGGACACTCATGTCCCTCAGCATGCTTCGTGGAGTGCCCATCAACTGTCTTTATGATCATCCAGTTACGGATAATGTTTGATCAGCAATAAAGCACCCGACTCTACATCTAGGGTCCATAGTGGTTTCAGGTCGAAGGGTGGTAATACACCATTATCACCATGAGAATAACTTATGACACTTTGCATAACATACTATGTAGTATTCTCATAGCGGGTCAATCCGGTATAAATATTACTCCTAATATTTATACCTATGTCAAGACTTGATAACTCTTTATCCATGATCCATGAGATGTGATCATCAGTCTATCTTCATAATAGTCTCAATGCTTTTAATGTTATCCCACTTTGCAATAAAGCTTGACTACAGATATTTTAAGAATAATGTCTTTATGTTTAATGGGATCTCATGATTAAGTCACACTTAACATTTCATTAATCAGACTAACTATTCTAGGGACTTTATTATTCTGAAAGACAAACATAATAAGGAAATGCCTTTTATTATTAAACGAATAATCTGATACAAGTACCAAAAAATATTGGCCTCTAGGGCTTACACCAACATTTCTTTACAAATTTACCTTAAAATTCACATTCACATAATTTATAAAGACCTCATAACCGTCTATACAAATAAATTTCATATTCAAAGATTATAAAGAACACAATGGCGTGGCAAGAAACTCTCCTAAATGCAAGTCTAACTAGGAAAAAATTTAGTGATGTAGTAGGTGTTACACCCTAAAATTTGACCAACCGGTTCCCTATCTGGTTTATGTTTCAATACATTTTGCATTCGCATACGACATGCATGGCATTTTTATCAATCAAGATTGACTTTTATCAGGATTAGAGCCCCTGGTGTTTCAGGCAGTACAGACCCGTCAGAATGAAAGTTTGTTGAGAATTGGGGCTCGTTCCTGGTGTTTTCAGGCTATCTCGGAGCCTGGGTTTCTCTACGGTTGTGTAATTGGGTTGTAATCAGTTTAATCGGCTCCCTGGCATTTTTTAGTTTTTTCTGTCATTTTTCTGGATTTTTAGTGCGTTTAATGAATTTTTTTTCTGGATTTAATAGAGTTTTTTAATATTTTTTTTTAGAGTTTAAATAAATTTTCTTTTCATTTTTTAGAAATTAATAGTTTTTTAAAGTTTTAATAGATAAATAGTTTTTTTTCCTTTTAAAGAGAGTAGATAAAAGAATAATAATAAATAGATAGTGGTTTTTTTTTAGAGTTTATTGTCAAAAAAAAGGGAAAAGATTTAATAGAATAAATAAAAAAAAATATATAGAGAGAGTAAGTGGGTTTTTTAGATTTGTTTGTTTTTTTATTTTTTCAGAATAATTTTTTAGAATAAATAATAGTTTTTCTTGATTTTTGGATTTAATTAGGTTTTTATTTTCTATTTTCGTTTTTTAGATATTAATTAGGGTTAATTTTAGGTTTAATTAGGGTTCATTAGATTTTAATTAGGTTTAGTGTTTAATTTTCGTTTTTAGTTAATTAGAGATAATTAGAGGTTAATTAGATTTATTTTGATCTTAGTTTAGGGTTTAATTAGGTTTAGTTCTAATCAGTTTTTTAATCTGAAATTAGTGTCATTTGGGCCCAGTATGCAATATCCATTGTCCAAAGCCCAGAATCCAAGTCCAGGTCCAACGCCACATGTCATTTAAAAGGCAATGCCACGCGTATGCCAGAGGCTTGGCCACCTCATTTCTCTCTCTCTCTCTCTCTCTCCCCAGAACCTGCCACGTTTCCACTTCACTCTCTCTCTCCGCTGACACGCGTAGCGCCTTCACCACACGTGTTTCTCCCTCGTTTCTCCCTTCTGCCACCTGCCCCTCGCCGGACACTCCCACCGCCGGCCATGCAACCACCCTAACCAATCCCTTCCAGCCGCCGTAACCTCCCGCCGGACCACCAAATTCATCGGAACCTGAAGAAATTTCCAGATTTCTTCATCCAATCTTCGTCTGTGCTTCTTCAACACCTCACCGGATAAATCATCACGACGTTCGTCTTGGCCAAAGCTCGCCGGAATCATCATCGGAGAGCTCATCAGAAGTTGTGCTTCTCCCAACTCCATGCGAATCTCGTCTATGTTCGCCCAGATCTTGACAGCTCCATAGATCTTCATCAGCGTTCATGGGATTCTCCAGAATTCACATCAATTCAAGAAGATCCTTCAGATGTTCTTGACCAAATTCCCAGATCTTCGTCCATAGATTGTTCGTCGATTGATCATCAGGATCTTCAATCGGTCACCAGAATACCTTCATGTTCATCATTCTTCATAATATCCTCCAGAATTCATCATCAGATTTCTCCCAGAGACATCGTTAATCGGCAAGCGTCTTCGCCAAGATCGTGCGCCTAAGATCTTCCCCCCCTCGAGATCTCACTCCAGAATCTTCAAAGATTTCTTCCCAGAGTCGTCGTCTCCACTAAATTCTCCAGGTTTTGATTCTTCATCCTTCACTCATTACACCTTCGTTGGTCTAGTTCGCATGATGGTTAGGTTTTGAAACGGATTTATGTGAGAGTTTAAGTGTTGATTTGGTGAGGCAATGTATGTTAGGGCTGAAAGGTTGGATGGAGAGAGAGGTTTCAGAGGGTAAGGTTGAGAGAGTTTGTGAGCGGCGCCGTTTAGGGTTCGTGGAAGGAGATGAACAGTGGCGTGAGGGAAAGGCTTAGTTAGTTTAGGGTTTGATGTTTGCTGAAGATGGTTGTATGGGATCCTGGGCCTTAAGCCCAATTGTGTCTTGCTAAACCATAATCCCTCTGTTTCCATTCGTACCCCCTCCCCCTTGGTTTGAGTATGTGTGGGCCTTGCCAATTGCTGTTGGCACCCCCATTGAGGGCCCAAGAGGATTCACAAACGGAATAGGCGCTATTCGCACCCCCGGGGATTTTATTTTTTTTGTGGTTTTTCTGGATTGGTTACTGGGCCCAGCGCTTTGCTGAGCGCATCCCCCATTCGGGCCCAAAATGAATAAACAAAGGGATTTGCTGCTATTTGCCCCCCCCCCCCCCCCCCCCCCCCCCCGTCGCTTGTTTTTAGTGTTGTTTTCTGAATAAGACATGGGCCCAGCGTGCTATCAGCACCCCCCATCCTGGGCCCAGTATATTTCTGAACTACAATAGTTGCTTCTAGCACCCCCCCTGTTTTCCAATTTCAATTGTTTTTTTCTTTTCTTTTCATTTGTATATAAGTCATAAATAATTCATAAAAAAACCGAAAATGGTCATTTTAATATGGGATTTTTTCCCACATTTTAATAATGATGTCAAGAAATTTGTGAGAAAATAAAAATATTGTTTTAGTTTTGTTTTCCATTTATGGTGATTTTTTTACATATTAATTGCTTTTATTTTCATATTGTTTGTACATGCATATTGGTGAATTTTGTTTAGGCCTTTAAATTCATATTTTGATCCTGTTCTTTTTGTGGTAGCTAGATTAGAGCATTAAGTGCCCTTAGGAATTTATTTCCCATTTTTGTGATTAAATTTTGATTAGTTTTGATTAGAGAACATTAGGGTAGTATAATTAGGGTTTAAAATCAACATAGGTGCATTCTATCATTTTATTTTTGGGTTTTTAGCTTGAATTAGGGTATGGGACGTATGGGGTATGTAGGGTAGATATAGAGACTCCCTTAGAATAAATCCTAGAATGTTAGATACTATTTTACTATTTTTTAGTATATTTTGCAAATTGTGTGATTTTCTGGTGTGCCCACTTGGGGTTTTATCTGTCTGCTTGGGCTTTTGGGTTTTTATCTGGGGTATGGGCTTGAGTTGAGCTTGTGGAAGCATGAAGAATCAATAGAGAAGATTGAAGATGTTAATCAAGGTTGAAGCATGAAGATTGCTTGGATTGAAGATGTTTTGAAGACATAGGATAATAAGAGTAAGCAGAGCCTTAGAATAGACTGAATTTTTTGTACAAACATGGATAGCTTCGTGTGCTTCCATTCCTATCTATGACATAAATTCCCTCTATGGTATTCACCTCCCTCCTTTGGAGGGATAAGTGGCCCTACCTGAGAGGTAGAACTTTGAGGGAAACAGTCTGTTACAATGTCAACTGTTTATAGACTTCCTTTGGTCGTCAATGAACTGTTTGACATTCAACTTATTCTGATAAATCAATTCTCATCTAGGAGAGCTTGCTTTGAAGAAAGAAGCCATTTAGGATGAAGTTCATTGCATTGAAGATTGATAAAGAAGAAGTTGGTTCATGTCAAAGCTGCTCAACTGTTGAATTAGGGTTTGCTGCTTTCTGAAGATGCTGCTGCTGGAGCTGGAGTGCTGTCAGGGCTGGTCTTGGGGTTTTATTTTCTTTACTGTATTGCTTGTTAATTTTCCCATAGGGTTGAGGTGAATTTGTTTCACTTTGCCCATTGTTTTCTAGGTTCAAGGTCGAGTGGGACTCCCTTGCCTCGCTTGTACTGCTGCATTCATGCATTTTACTGCTTTACTGTATATATGCTATTGCTTTTCCGTTTATCCCTTAGGATCTCTATTTCTCTCTGCGCAAGAGAGAAATATGACAGACCTTAGGCTTTCATCCATGCATGATAACACTAGGGTAGATTTTGATTCCCTTTTCAACCATAGGTTTTAGAGTTGCTGTCTCTCTTCTTTCTCAAAACAATCAAAAAATACAATAAAAGGATAAACATCAATAAAAAATAGTTCTTGCGTAAAAGACTGTAAACCAATTAAAAAACGTCATTTTTGTCCGCTTGGACCCATAATCAGGAGAAAACCTTTTTCAGAAGGATAAAAACAATCAAGACAGACTTGTGTCGTACGTGGCCCGAACTACGTTTGCTCTGATCTTTCATGCTGTATGAAAGTACGTAGGCATAGGATGCGATATCCTAGCGAGAAACCTTTCCCTCCTTTCCCGTGGGTAGGCGAACTACGTTGACTCTGATTTCTCGTTCCAGACGGGAATACGTAGGCATAAAGTGCGATACTTTTCCGAGTCAGTTTATTTTCTTTTAACCCCAGACCTGTAGAATAGATAGAATAACAATCCGTACTAGAAAACAAGTGTGGATCCCATCGAGTACGACGGACGTGAGGGGTGCTAATACCTTCCCCTTGCGTAACCGACTCCCGAATCCAGGATTTGGTTGCGATGACCATTCCTTTCCCGTCTTTGCGGTAGGTTTACTTCGAGCGTTTCCTTTCCCTCTCTTGGGATAAATAACGCACGGTGGCGACTCTTCTGTTCAGCCGGCGCCGATTTCGCAGTAGCGACAGCTGGCGACTCTGCTGGGGACTCCAACGATTCCCTACGCGAGTCAATCCTAGCGCTTGTTTTCTCGTCGAGGATTTTGTATGGATTTACGTTTTCTGTATTTTATATTCAGCATTATATTATTGTTATTATTGCTGTGGGTATGAGGGGGTTCTATGATTGAGAGATAAGCCGGACCTGGGCTTGAGTGCACCTAGAATTAGAGTGGAAATTATTGGGCGCGTGCATGCTTTGCAAGTACTAGTGTCTCATGAAATCCACGCTCGGACGAGGTTCTTCTGGTTGACTTCTTTTTCAACCCTTTGGGTTGAGGGGGTTGTTGGTTAGTTGGATTGTCGACTCCGGGGACCGATCATTTGGAAGTTGGCTAAGTGAGGCCTCTTCAGGACATGATGATGCCACACCTTCTGGGTATCGTATCATTAGCCTTGAAAGTCTGTGACGCCAACAACCGCATAGGATGCCGTACCTTGTGTCAGTTATTAGGACACCTACCTATGAGAGGGGTTGGGACATGCAGGTAACTTGACCTCCAGATTACCGGTTTTCTTGATTGAGATTCAGTGGTATTTGAGGATAGTGTTATTAGGTCTGTCAGAGACCAGGTTGGAGCAGTGGGGATGATCTTGAGCAGTTTGTGGGTCTATTTGAGGCCAGTGTTGTGGATTGGATTTCCCAGCCAGGGGCACTTTATCCCTTGTTGCATTGCTTGCATATTGCATTGTTTGCATCATCATTTGCATATCATTAACGTGTGTCTGTGCTGCAGGTGCATTTGCATACTTCCCGATTCTAGTGCCCCGGACTTCTATCTGTTATTATGAGTACTTTGAGGAAGACTGTTGCGTATAAGTTGCCTACCCCTGATGTGACTTCTCTGTTGGCTCTGATTTCCCTAGCTGACGATGATGTGAGGAGAAGTTTTAGAAAGAGTTATGGGAAGCTACTGAATTTGGTTTGCAGACCAACTACATATGAGCTGAATGGGTTATACACATTGATGCAGTTATATGATCCTTCCTTGAGGTGTTTTATGTTCCAGGACTTCATTTTGGCTCCGACTATGTAGGAGTACGCTGAGTTTCTAGAGTTGCCAGTTCAGAATAGAGTGCCCTTCATTCACTTTGATGCTAAGCCTAAGCTGGAAGACTTAGCTGTTCCCTTGCATATGGATCCTGCAGAGCTGTTGTTGACTTCCTGGCATGGAGTTTCTGGGTTTTCTCTCAATTTTTTGGTTGGCAAAGCTCAAGAATATGCCAAAAGTGGCTGCTGGATCGTGTTTAACGTTGTTCTTGCCTTGTGTATCTATGGGATTATATTGTTCCCTAATCTGCCTGAGTTCGTCGATTTGGATGCATTCCACTTGTTTGCTGCAGGCAACCTGGTGCCTACCTTGATTGGAGATTTCTATCATTCCTTGCATTATAAGAATGAAAACAGAAGGGGGAAAAATGTCCATTATTGTGTACCGCTGCTGAATATATGGTTTGAGAGCCATCTGCCCAAGAAGGGTCCTTTCGTTGAATCTGCATATACAGCTGAATGGTCTGAGCGTCTAATGAGGCTTTCTTCAGAAGACATTATCTGGTTCGACAGAGATTTATTGGGGTCAGAGATTATCTTCAGTTGCGCTGGGTTTCCCAATGTTCCTTTGATTGGAAGGAAGGGATGTATTAATTACAACCCATCTTTGTTGGTTCGACAGTTTGGGTATGCTTTGAAGAGTCCGCCGAAGGAAGAAGAAATACAGGAAACTCTGTATTTCACTGGTGAACTGAGTGGGGAATTATTGGCCAAGCTTCAGCGCGCTTGGAATCATATCTGCAGAAGAGGGAAACCATTGCTAGGCAAGAATGATTGTGAAGCCTATATGCCTTACAAGACGTGGATTCAAGAGAGGGTAAGACAGGTGCAGATGCCTTTTCCGGCAATACCACGTCCTGTTCCCATTCCAGCGGAGGAACCAACTACTGTAGCTATTAAGGTCTATGAGCGGGTTGTGAAAGAAAAAGAAGACTTGATAAAGATCAATGAAGAGTTAGAGAAGGAATTGGCTCAGATGCGGAGTGAGAAAAACAAAGCTGTGTATTCCTTCCAACAGCAGACTGAGTTAGTAAACAGGCTAGGTGTTGAACTGACAGAAGAGAAAAAGAAGCGTGAACGCCTGGAAAAGAATTCAGAAGCTCTCATGATATGTTAGAGTCCAAGAAGAAGTCACTCGATGCCGCCTACCGGGAAATCTCTTCGTGCAACAAAACGTGGAATGCTACGCTAACCAACAACAAAAAGAGGGAAGACAAATTGAAGCAGCAAATTTCTGAACTCGAAGATCAGTTGAAGGCTAGCAAGAGAAAGTATGAAGAGGAGGTTATGGCAAGATATAGTCTTCAGAACTCATTGAACAAAGCCATCGAGTGCAAGAAGGAGGTTGTGTCTCAGAAACGGAAGTTAGAGGATCGCTTCGGAGAAGGGGCACGGGAGGAATCTGCTGGTGATTTACGACGTGTTCTCAAGCGAAGAGATCTACTTGTCGAGGGTTTGCTTACTCAACCAAATCATCCCGAGACTAAGAGGTTATTAGAGGAGTACCAGGCGTATGGTTGCACTTGACTATTTCATGTATTGATGTGTATGCTTTATTTGCATTGTGCTGGCCATCACCAGGATTGTTGGTTGAGGTCATGCCTTCTTATTGTACGCTCATTGATATTGTATTCCTGACTTGATGGGATTCTCTGCAATGTATGAGATGTTTTTCTATGATTGGATTCCGAACTTCTTATTGCTGTCACTCTCACCACACTGACACATTAGCACTAGAATTGGGGAGTGATATTCCCTAATGCACAGACACATGTTGCATTTGCATACACATTCATATTGCATTACAGGTGATTATTGAACTGTATCTCATTTCCTGCATTCTCCAGTTTTTTCCAGGATTGAAAGTCAACGTCCTCACCGATACTCTACTCGTACCAACTGCAAAAGAGTTATGGACCAGGTGCAGAGCGAGATGCAGGACATGCGTGAGAAGCTGGCGCTGTTCATGCAGACGATGGAGACAATTGTGAAAGGGCAGGAAAACTTGCAAACATTGGTGCAGCCATTGCTGGTGAGAAATGCTGGGCATGGAAACGAAGACCACAATTCTGTACGTGTTGACACCATTCATGGGGATGGTACTCCTACGCTGTGAACATGAACAATGGCGCTGGCGCCGGGAATGGTAATACAGGGATGGGTAACGAGACTGTCATTAACAACGTTGGATTCGGAGATGCCAATCTGGGCGGGGATAATAATGGAGGTAATGGCTTCGGTAACAATGGATTTGGCTATAACGACCAGGGGTTTGATTATGCTAACCAGGATGGGAAATTTGGCTTCAACGCTCCGGGTTTCGGACATGATGGATTTGGTAATGCCAATCAGGGCTATGGTGGATTCGGTAACGGAAATGGTGCTGGAATGATGCCTTTTGGACCTGCCGGGGTCACTCAATGTAGATCCATGGTTTTTGCTATTTTTTGATCCATCTTGATGATTTGGATCTGGGTGATTTGTGATTTCAGTGTTTGATTATGATTACATGATGTTTCATCATTGTTTCTTGATGTTAATTTCGTGCTTGATTGATATCATGATCATATGAATGATTGGAGAAGCTGTTGGATGTTGAAAACTAATTTTAAAAGTTGTTTTTCTACTTCTGGTTCAGTGGTAACCACTTACCTTATATAGAGTAACCGGTTACTCAGTGTAAATTTCATGTTTTCAGCTTTTTTTCAATAGAGTAACCGGTTACCCTATATTGAGTAACCGGTTACCGCTGGGCCAAAATGTGATTTTCTTGCATTTTCTTGCTTGTTTGGTAACCTTTCCACATGTAAACTCCCTGAATTGATGTGATGAATTTATGTGGATTGTTTTTGACATATTTCATCATTCTTGAATGTTCGATCTCGATTCTTCGACGCACAACTTTTGGTTTCCCTTTTGAGCACTTAACATGTTAATGTTGTTTGCTTGATGAATGATTCTTGTATGATGCATTGTTGATTGATTAGGTTTGATTGGTGAAGCATGTTCATACTTGTGTGATGTCTATCCATGATTGTTATTTGCATTTGATTATTTACATTCAAGCTTGCTTGCTCCATACTTTCCATAGTTGTCCATGCTTTGAACTCGCATGCTGCATTTGCCTTACTTGCTTGTGTTTCCCTTAAAAATTGGAAAACAACCGCTGATCTTCCAAATCTAACTTTGGTGACTCACAGGATCGATCAGATTGATCCTAGGACATGTGCTAAAGGCTTTTTGTTTTGGAAATCTATCTAAGTTTCATACTTAGGCAGTATTGGGGTAAAAGAATCTAAAGAAACACCTTGTTCGACTACGGAATAACTTAAAAGATAAAATAAAGCTTTTAATAAAAGAAAGAAAGAAGTTTGTTTGGAGAGGGAAGATTAGAATAAGGGCAAAAAGAAAGGAATTGCCAAGAAAGAGAAGAAAGAAAGAAAGTAAGGAAGAAGGGTGCAAAGAAAGTAAAAGACTTTGTAAAGTTTAAAGCAAGTAAAGTAAATTTCATTAAGATAAAAGATGGTGTGTTTACATCACGTACATTCTCTATAATACTCGCTTTCTCTACGCTCGGATACTTGGAGTATCTAAGAGTAATTTGTACAATGGTAAATTACAACACACCTTGTTCATGTCTAAAACATCCTATTTATAATAGTAAAAAATAACTTCTAATAACCTCCAACATCACCACCTCTCGCCACTTGTCATAATGCATGGATCTACTGCTCATAATGTGCGACGTGTCTTCTTAAGCATTTGGCAAACGAAACCGTTCCCTCCAAAACTTTCAAATTTCAAACCTTCGACAAACCACCAATAGCAACAAACGGTCGAAGTCCTTGTTCCTCCTTTAATCTTGGTGAGTTCTTTGACTCCTTCCTTTAGCTGCCTTACACCTTTCGACCAACTTTTATTCTCAACTTGTTTTTGGCATTTCATCTTGAATTCCTTTCTTTTGCAAGAGGCGTCGAATTTAGGAGCTAACAAATTGCCCCCCAAAAATGTCTTTTTGACTTTTGATGTGGAAAAGCACATTTTTTGACAGCGTCTGATTTCGACGCCGCTTGTCCTCTTCATACGTGTCATCTGATGTTCTTTCACCCAATACAAGTCTGGGAAGGTGAAAGGGAGGAAAGAGAAAAAGAGAAATAGAGGGGAACACGCAAGATACTGTTCCGCCACCTTGATGCACGTTTCTGACGTCACGTTTCATCATGGCAATTTTCTCGGGAACCACCAAAATCGTGGGCCATCATCACCTTTTCACCCTAGGGGACATGAATTGCAACTACTATATCTGCCACCCTACTCCAGGCACACACACGTGGCCCACTAACTCTAGCCCCTTAATGATGAAAACTTTCAATCTTCCATACACTATATAAGTGATTCTCCTATGATATTTTCATTTTTTCCAACTTCTCTGACTCTTAACAATACTCTTGCATTTCTCTTCCTCCAATTTTCTGTTCTCCAAACCAACACACTTTTCACTACTTTCAACAATGGCCGATCATCAAAAGAAGAAGCCGTAACCCAAAGGGGAAGCTTCTGCATCAACTCTCCCACCTTTTTCCAGCTTAAGCGGTCCTAAGGTAGTGAAGAACCAACAGTTCATTCGCGAACCTTTGTTAGAAGAGAAACGCCACATCTATGAATTGCATGTAATCATCCTAGTTACTGTTGCAGGTAAACCCTTAGCCATGTCTAGCCCTTTACCTCCTTTAGGTCTTGATTATTCTGCCATTAGAGACTTCTTTCCCTCTTACAGAGTCACTAAACCTTTAGGGAAAAAAGATTCTAGCAAAGTCTCCGCTGATGGCCCTGATAACCTAACCCTCTTCGACGTAGATCTCAGGTATCTCCATGATGGATCCAGATTATTTAGGGCTACCCCCTACTTTAAAGATTCTGAACTTTACCTCAATTGGCTGGCAAAAATAGAGAAAGTGAAAGCCCAAGATTGGAAGGACACTGGGATTTATGATCTTATAATGATGTCGAAGGTAGGCCCTACTTACTGCCCCCTTATGCTGGCCTCTTCCATGTTTTTCTGAGACAATACTCATAATACTTTCCACCTCCCTTGTGGGATGATGACACCCACATTGCTTGATGTAGTTGCCATTGTGGGCCTAAAACCCCATGGCCTTGTTTACGACCCTGAAATTGATAGCCAAGACACTATAGGATTCACCAACACCAAACATACTTACACAACCTTTGTTCAACACTATCATAACAAAACCACCACCTCTGTCGATAACGAAGAACATATAACCTTTATGGCCATGTGGTTATCTCGTTGCATATTTTGTACAAAGTTTCTGCAGGTGGCACGGAAATATCTTGTTCTGGCCAACCAACTGCACTTGAAGAGAGGTATCTGCCTGAGTGAGATGATTCTGGCTAGTCTCTATGAGGCCTTGGGCGAAGGTGCTGCCAAATTGAAAGACCCTGAAAGCCATGGCAACTTGCTGTTATCAGGCCCCTTTTGGCTCCTCCAGTTGTGGCTTAATGCCACTTTTGAACATAACCTCCCCAACAGTGGCGAAGTCGATGAAGGTTCGTCTTCAGTCTCTGAGAGACGATTCGAATGGCCTCGCTTGGCTCAGCTTACTCCTAGCGAAGAAGGACATACTCTTCGATCCAACTTATCCAACTTCATTCACATGTTTGCCAAAAGGTACGAGTTCATCTCGAGGATGGCTCCCTTTGCAGAACAAAGATGCGGCCAGAGTGGTTCACCAGGCCCTTCCCTGCTCCATTAAAGAAACAAGAAGAGGAATCGAAGCTGATTTGGGAAAGATTCCTCATACCTCGATTGCTGGTTCATAAATTAAACCTTGTTAGAGGTCAGACCAGCTTAGTAGCCTACCAACCAAACTTGGTGTCCAAGAAATTTGGTTTAATACAGACTTTGCCCAAGTGCCTATATGACAAGAAATCACACATCATACTTCCTCTCGCGGTGCTTTCTCCCCTTGACTGTTCGACACAATTGGCGCGCCATGCCCATAAATCCTTCCTTACGCCTATCCATTTTGAACCCTCTTATTTCTGCTCCCAAGATTTCTACGACTGGTGGTCAAAACATTATGCCTCAGAGTTTCTTGACGCTTCGAGTTTTGCTCGCTTGATTGACCAAGCTTTCGTTGATGTGCAGGAGAAGATCAAGAAAGGTACGTCTACCCATATCAAAGAGATTCAAGCCTTCCAGAAGTACTTCGAATCTGCCTATCGACCAGATGATGTTAGTCAGACCATCCGTGAGGCTGCTGTTACTTTGAAGGAAAAGTTTTCTAAAAAATTAGACAATTTAAATATTCCCTCTTCTGTCCCTCGTGAGAAACGGTATGAGGTTGCCTTTAAACTTTTTCCCCCAAAAGTCCCTCGACTACCAACTGCTAGTTTTGGCGTGGCTCCATCCCCTCTATTCCCAGATTGGTTCTTTTGTGGAGACGCTATAAAAATTCTTCGACAGCAGTCGAAGCCCAAAGCGCAACAGGTGGTTCCGAATAAACATACACTCGATACGTTTAAAGGGTACCTTCATGTTAGTATCGAAGATGTTCGCATCGAATTCGACATTCTTGAAGGTTCATCCCCCTTCGATTTGGACTTTCCTCCCTGAGCTCTATTGTTGCTAACTGGCATTGGTATTATTTATTTTTCAGCTGCTCCAAAATATGCTTGTAACACCCGTTGATTTCGATTAATTTAATTGTGATATTTTGTCATGTATCGTTGTGTCGTAATTGTATGCGAGTGTATTGGGTGAAGTTTAGTCGGGAGATTGGACTGTTAGTGTGAAACGTAAGCAAAAGAGCAGAAAGGTGGATTTTGTTGATGTGACGCTTGTCACAAGCATGTCACGGTCGTCACGCTCATTACGATCGTCATGGGAATGTTACGACCGTCATGGCCTTGACGTTCATTACGTTCGTCATACTAACAAAATCCGTAACTTGCAGAATTGGAATGTGGCTACGAAATGGGGAGAATTATAGTAACATTATTCCATATTTCACTTACCCTCTTTCTCTGTCGTTTTGGAGAGAAAATAGAACCGAAAGAGAAAAAAGAACGTGGTTGAGAGAAATTGAGAGCAGAGAATTATCCATTAGGGAATTGGAAGATAGTTGCAGAAAAAGTCGCCGGAGAGCAGAACCAGAACCGGAAGCTTGGAATTGGCCTCTATTCTAAGGTAAGGGTGGGGTTCAATTCTATAACCGTAGGTATGATCGAATTCAGGTAGGGAATCGAATCATAGAGATAGTTTCCGTTAATCGATAAATGTTAGGGACGAGGTTGTCTGTGTAGGAACAAATGTGTTATATCGTTAGTTTAGTACGATGTTGTATGGTTGCCCTTAATGGGGAAAGATTAGTTGCCCCGTAGTTAACGAACCTTGTCAGGAACTATAATTAATTTAGTGAGTAAGAGTTGTAATGTTGTTCTTACGATAATGTGCTGAATTCTTAATTGTCAAAAGTATGTTGTTATTGTTCTCGTATATGAACAGGTGGGAATGATGATTTCATGAGTTGTATGAAATTATGAGGCTCTGTTATGGACAGTTTGGTTGTAGGCTAAAAGCCTTGTGGTATGGTTGTTATGGTTGTGTGGTAGTCCATAATAGATGCATTTCATGGCATATCATTTTGGTTGGCCTGTATTGGCGGTTGGTTGTGCCTGTATTGGCATTGGTTGTGCCTGTATTGGCGGCCTTTAGTGGCAAATGAATTGTTTGTGGTGTTTTACTCCGAAATGGTACCACATGCATGTGTATAGTCGAGTCGCACGATTTCGCGTCGTTGTATTGATTGTAAGTCATGATTGCTGCTGAATTTTCTTAATCATCGTTGTATATATGAGATATGGATTTACTTCCAGTTCATTATAGATAATGTTTATAAATTTGCGAAGATTATAATGTTGTGATATGATTTCTGACATGATTTTTATCATGCCTTATGTTATATTGTTGATATCTCACCCTTTACGTTGTATGTTACCTCCGTTGGTGGTAATTTGCAGGTAACTCGGAATAAAGTGTCATTCCGTTTAAGGTGTCGTCGGTCGCTCTAATACGTAGCACTCTTGAGGGGATGAACGATTAATTCTATTGTTTTTATTTGATTTCCTTGTTGCTGATTTTTATGGTTGAAACTAGTTGTTTTAGTGAAGTTATGAAAGATTATCACTTGCTGAATTTTAATGGAGTTCATATGTAAAACATTCTATGCCTTGTTTTGGCTGACTATGAGTTGTTTGAAAGTTTATTACGTTCCGCTGCAAAATAACTGGTTGTCTTACAGTTAAAATACTAAGCTGAGAATTGTTGTCGTTTCATCCGAATTTATGCTATGTATGTTATTAGATGATTGTAGCAGTTGTACGATTGTCTTTTAAGTTGAAAATGTGACATCTCTCGTTGATGCACTCTGATTTTCTTAATTATCCGTTTGGGTAGAATATGGGTGTTACATTAGTGGTATCAGAGCAGGTCGTTCCATTCGACCAAGTTATCGAGTCATTCATCGTGTCTAACAATCGAGTATTATTGTTTGTGAAATCTAACTGCTGGTTGTTGCAGTTTAAGTTGAAATGGATGGAAGGAATGATGCTGCAATTGCTGCTGCTCTGCAAGCTTTTGTAAGAGCAAGATTTGTCTCTACAGGATAATCTCTATGTTTTGATGATAACAATTGAGTATTTGTGAAAGAATCATTTTATGGTTTAATGTTTGTTATGTGCAGGTCATATTAAAATTAAATATATTAGACCAAACAAACAGAAGCAACGTGTGCAGCTAGTAACTTATGGAATTACTTAGTGTGACGTCATGAAGCGCTTGTGAGAAGCTAGTTTGCTTATGTATCTGATCACCATCAGTAAAGAACCAAGGGTGCTGGATATTGCAGTTACAATGCTCCTGTGGTTTCTGCTCTGAAAAAGTGCATCTGATCTGAAAGCAAATGAAGCTCAGTGAAGAAGCAAGTTTGTTTCTACATCTGATCATGTTCAGTAAAGAATCAAGGATGCTGGATATTGCAGTTGCAATGCATCTATGGATTCTGCTCTGAGTTATGTATCTGATCTGGAAGCTAACGAGCATTTCTGAAGAGTGAGCCCTCTGAAGAACAAAGTGCTGAAGACTCCGATGACTTGAAGTTCTGAAGGCTAAAGGCTCTGAAGACCAAGTGCGTCAAGACTCTGAAGACTGGTTCTGAAGGTCAAGACTCTGAAGACTCTGAAGACAGGTTCTGAAGGTCAAGACTCTGAAGACAGGTTCTGAAGGACAAGACTCTGAAGAAGTGTTCTGAAGGTCAAGACTCTGAAGAAGTGTTCTGAAGGTCAAGGCTCTGAAGATTCTGAAGACATGATTTATGAAGAATTAGTCATGAAGATTCTCAAGATTGTTTCAGAGGAAACTTAGTTCTTGGAATGCTGAAGACTGGATTCTGAAGTGGAAGATTGTGTCAGAAGAAGATTCATCCAGATGCAAGACATGTTACATCAGATAAGCTGCCGCTGTTCAATCTGATAAACATGCGCTTGAGTTAATAACTCTGATGCTGAAGCTTTCATACCAAAGTAGTTCTGAACTACTCATCAGACAAATCATCAGAAGAATCAAGAAGATTGAAGTACAACGTATGCAATTATTCAAATGTGGTAAAGACGTTGGTACTGTTCAAGCGTAGTTCCCAAGGATTAAATATATTGAAGCTACAAGCTAAGGTCACTGTTCCAACACATGAGCTTATTCTATCCGTTGGGATATGACCGTTGGAATGAGAAAGGACAACTATATCCTCACAACAACTCTATTAGCTACAATATAAAAAGAAGAATCATTTGATCAAAAATGTTGTTGAGTTGCTGAGTCAAGCAACGCTGTTGCTGTTAAGCTGCACTATAAGAAATAACATTTGATTCATTCAAATTTTACCATGCTAGTAAGCATGAAGTGAAGAAAGAAAGAAAGAAGAAAAACTTAAATGAAAAGAAGCCTTAGTGCTCACACACAGAAAAGCTTTTAAGCAATATGGAAACTATGTTCTTATAATCTCTTAGAGATTCATCATTAGATTAGTTTCTACATTAGGAAGCAAGGAGTTGTTACTCATTACTTGCTATGTGCTTAACTTGGAGTAATTAGCTTGCTATGAAGCACCATTGTAATCTCCGGCAACACAACATTCTATTTTAGAATTAGTGGTTCCTCAAGTGATCTTGTGAAGATCAGTATACTTGAGATGACAAGTGACATTAGTCATTTGTGGTTTTCTAATAGGATATCTTTAGTGACCGGATTCTATTAGATGTTAATGAATGTTATATCCTTGGGAATCCCTGAACGTTTCATTGATCTGTTGTTAGTCACTTGCAGTTAGCTTGTGCATCTGTAATCAGTTCGGTTATAGTGGATTAAGTCCTTAATTGATTAAGGAGAAATCACCTTGGAAGGGTGGACTGGATTAGCTTGGGAGTTGCTCAAGTGAACCAGGATATATGTTGTGTTCTTTACTTTCAGTATGCTTTATTACTTATGCTTCCGCAATGTATTTAATATAAGCGCATAAAGCATCAAGTGAAGAAGAAGACAAGAAAAGGAAAAAGTTTTTATTTAGGCATAAACCCAATTCAATCCCCCCCTTTCTTGTGTTTATTTCTCACCTTCATCTTTAGCTAATGCTATGGAAAATCAGCCGAATCCTGCTGGAGATGCTGGGTCTCGCAGTTTGGCAACATTTCAGCGGGAGAACCCACCTACCTTCAAGGGTAGGCACAATCCCGATGGTGCACTGGACTGGTTGAAGGAGATGGAGTGAATCTTTCGTGTGATGGACTGTACTCCAGCCCAGAAGGTTCGTTATGGGACTCATATGCTAGCAGTAGAAGCTGAAGACTGGTGGCTAGAGACTCGTCCGGTATTGGAAGCTGCAGGTGAAGAGATCACTTGGACGGTATTCTGTAGAGAATTTCGGAAGAAGTATTACCCGGAAGATGTCTGTGGTAAGAAAGAGATTGAGTTTCTTGAACTGAAGCAGGGAGACAAATTTGTTACGGAGTATGCTGCAAAGTTCAAGGAGTTGGCTAAGTTCTATCTGCACTATAATGCAGAAACCGCTGAGTTCTCTAAGTGTATCAAATTTGAGAACATATTGAAGTCTGAAATCAAGAAGGCAATTGGGTATCAGAAGATCCGTGTTTTTGATTCATTGGTTGAAAGTTGTAGGATTTATGAAGAAGATAGCAACGCTAATTACAAGCTGCTGAGTGAGAGGAGAGGCAAGTCGCAGCAGAATCGCGGTAAGCCTTACGACCCTCCAGTTGGCAAAGGAAAACAGAGAGCAACTGAGGACAAGAAAACTAGTAGGGGGATGCTCCTGCTGGTATTGTTTTCTATAAGTGTGGGAAACCCGGTCACAAGATTAATGTGTGTAACTTTGGACCAGTGAGATGTTACCCTTGCGGTGAGTTAGGACATGCTATTGCTGAGTGCAAACGCAAGAGGATGGTTTGTTTCAACTGTGGTGAAGAGGGACACCTGCGTGACAAGTGTCAGAAGCCTAAGAAAGAAAAGACTGGTGGAAGGGTGTTCGCTCTATCTGGGACTCAGACATCCAGCGATGACTGTCGCTTTCGCGAAAATAAGGTGTATGCAAAACAGAAGAGTCGCCACCTTTCGTTATTTATCCCTCGGAGCGGGAAAGGGAACGATCGGAAAAAACATGACGAAAAAGGGTAAGACAAGGTCGTCGCAACCGTTGTCTGGGTTCGGGAGTCGGTTACGCAAGGGGAAGGTATTAGCACCCCTCACGTCCGTCATACTCGACGGGATCCACGCTTGTTGTGTTTACGGGACGAGTTGGTTTATCTATCTACCTATCAAGACTGGCTTAAACATAAAAGAAAATGACTCGGCAAAGCGTCGCGCTTTATGCCTACGTATTCTCATCAGAGAATGAGAAATCAGAGTCAACGTAGTTCGACCTACTACGGGTTATGGGGAAGGTAACTCGCCAATACATCAGTATTGTGCCTACGTACTCTCAACAGGCATGAGAGATCAGAGCTTACGTAGTTCGGGGTACTACGCATTACGGGGATTCAGATTCATCTGTTTTATCGAGCAGGGTTAAACAACAGTTCCAGCAGTTAGGGACAAAGCCTGTTTGTGTTGGCGCTGAAGTTTAACGATACTCTTTTCTTCAGAAAAGCTTTCCTTTGAATTATGGGCCCATGGGGCAAAAAGGTTTGAAGTTTGTTTTCTGTCTTTTACGAAAGAAGTGTCTTTTATTGTGTTTGCAATTTCAATCGCACTAGAGACTATGACCTGAGAGTGAATGCGTCGCATGTCACCCAAAGGGTACCATACTAAACATCCAGACTGTGGAAAAGAAACTCTCCCACAATCCTTTCTCAGATAGCTTAAGGCTCGTAACGTACGAAAGAAATCATTCATGATTACTGTATCTTAAGCTGTTTTGATATGAGAAGAGAACAGGCTCAACTAAAGGGAGACTATCAAGTCCTACTGTTGTCATGCCAAGGATTCATCCTATGGTTGAGGTTTGAAACAGGGAACTCCTAGAAGTTATCATGTATAGGTTTCAACCTAAAGTTCTATCATCACTTCCTTATCAAAGGAAATGAGAGTCCTAAGGGATCATGTCAATGATAAACAGAAACAGATAAAAGCATCAGCTTAAACAGTAAACAGTAAAATGCATGCAATGCAAGTGAGGGAGGAAATATGTATGGGGCATCAACCTCCACAAGCTCATCTCAACCTCAAGCCAGAATGAATAACAGTAATCATACTGAAATAACAACATGCTATCAAGCAAAATATAGTAAACTGCAATCATACAGAAAGAATAAAATAAAATGCTATCAAGCAAAACAAACCACATGGGCAAGGGAGCAGGGCTCTACCGAATACCCGCAAGCAAAGCCATACAGTAACAATACAAGCAGATGGAGCAACTCAACCTCTAGTGCAATCATGCTCCTAGCTTAAATCTAGTCTAGATATGAACTTATTCTAATGCATCAAGCAAGTCAAACAAGGCACATCAATACAGAAAAGAAAACAGACAAGAAAGCAGATCAACTCCTCTCTCAACTCCATGCTTCAGCTCTTCTAACAGCAACTCAGTCTTCAGACCTCAATCACTCTTGACAAATATCAATTTGCTTCTCCAGGTTTCAACCCTTCAACATAAGTTTCAACTTATCTTCTTCTCCAAGCTTCAGCTCCTTAATCAGTTCCACCTTCAGGCTTCACTCTTAACCACAAGTATCAACTTGATTCCTTCAGGATCTCCAAGCTTCAAGGTAAGTATCAACTTATCCTTTGTTCTTCAAGCTTCAAGGTAAGTATCAACTTAGTCTTTAAGCTCTCAAGCTCTCTTTGCTTTACCAGTCTCAACTTGGTCTTCTCTTCCTGCAAGCTTCAGCTTCTCAGAATAGCCTTTAATCACTTAGAAGTGTCAACTTCATCCTTCAATCTTTAAGCCTCAGCTTTTCATTCAATCTTTACTGGATCTTCAAGTATCAACTTGCTCTCCTTGCTCTCCAAGACTCAGCTGCAATGGCAATGCTCAAGGAATCATCCTCTTCCATACTATTCAATGAAGTCTTCATCTTCACACTCAAGCTCAACATCCCTCAAGATACTCAAACCAGAGGAAATCACTTAACTGGATAAGCTGGGATATTAAACTGCTTATTGACCACCAAAGGTGACCTATAAGGGTTTAACATCAAAAGAATGGTTCCCTCAAAAGTTCTACTTCCTAGGTACCATCACTTATCCCTCCTAAGGAGGGAGGTGAATACCCTGGAAGGACCTTGAAACATGGGGAAGAATGGAGGTGAAAGATACCATCCATGTTTAAGAAAGAAGTTAACTAAGTCTAAGCTCTTCTTAATCCCTAACCCTAAAACAACAACAAAACAAACAAGACTTCAAGCTCTCAAGCCCTTTCTTCAATCCTCAAGTCTTCTACTATGCTCCTCCATGCTCCTCAAAGCAAGACCAAGCCCACTAAGCCAACAAAGCAAAGCAAAACAAAATACAAGCCCACAAGGGCAACACAAACCACCATCAATTACAAAAATCACTTAAAAATAGTATACTATTATATTAAAATCTAATATAATTTCTAGGGGATCCTATATACCTACCCTTAATACCCTATATGTCCCAATATCTAACTTGACCTAGAAACCCAAAATTCTAGTGTTATTGTGGACCTATGTTAAGGATTGACCTAAATCTACACAACCTAAAGTCATCTAATAAAAACTAATCAAAAACTAATAACAAAATTATGGAATAAATCCATAGGGGAGCTAAAGTCCTAATATAACTATCCTAAAAAGAATGGCCTAAAAATTCAAAGGGAACTAGCTAAACAAAATTCTACAAATCTATGCATCAACATAAAAGGAAATAAAATGCTATTAAAAGAGAAAATACACAAAAAATATTAAAAATGCATGAAATGCAAATATTTTGATTTTATAATTTTCTAGACATTAACATGAAATAGGAGAAAAAATCCCCATGCAAAAATCATTAATTTTCTATTTATTATGATTTCCCAAAGATTAAAATAAAATGGAGAAAAAGAAATTAAAATATGAAATGTTTGGTGCAGATAGCAATTCAGTGCAGTTCAATTCATGATTGGGCTAAAAATGGGGGTGGGGATATCAATGCGCGCCAGGCCCAGTTATTATCAGAAAATCAATTTAGAAATTATAAAGAAAAAGAAAAATACACAGTGCAAAAAGTAAGGAAATTCAGTTCAAAATCCAGTTGGGCCATGAATGGGGGTGTGGTTATCAAACTCATCACTAAAGCCCAAAACCTCATTTTAATGAAACGCTTCGTTTCATTGTGTCTTCAGACTTCTCTTCACACGTGAAATCAAATCCTAGCCCTTGGATCTCCACTCAGTCAATGAGTCCACGCCTGATCAAACGGCCAACACTTCATCTTCCTCCTTCAGCCATGGAAATGGAGGGAAAGCTCCATAGTTGCATAGCTCCAATCCCTAATTCGAACTCCATCCAAACTCAACCAAAAGCCATGATTCAAAACCCTAATCTACTCTAAATTCAACCCTGAATCCAACCATACCCTTAAAATCCATTGAATCATCCTAAATCTCTGAACCCGATCCAAGATCAAAAATAAACTCAAACTTCAACTTTGATGATTCTTGAAATTGATTACCTCAGAATGATCACCACCTCACACTGGTTAATTCTTGATATCAAACTCATGCTATAGCTCACTATACCTCGTGTTCTTGGTCCAAACAAAAATGGTGTCACCAACTCAAACTTCACCAATTGATCTCAAACTTCCCAGAATCCATCACCTAATTGTCTCTAACCATTCTAACCTAACAATTCTACCTAATTATGCTTAAATTAGGGTGTAGAAGAAAAGTTACTAACCTGTCAAATCTTGATTATCAGATAGGGCAAAGCTTCACTTCAGCCTCTCAAACTCTTCAGAAACCTTCCTTGATTGATGATAAAGCTTCTGTTTGCAAAAGATTTGATCAAGAAAGCCTGAATCTCCAAACCCGATTGTGACTTGCAACCTCCAAAATCCAAAAGCTATCTCTTCAATTCTCTATGGTTTTGCTCTCAATTTGGTATGCACACATTCAGTGTGATCAATGGAATGTGTTTGGATAGAAAGAAGCAATGGAAACTGTGTGGAATGTGGAATTTGATTTCAACTTGCAATGGAAGCAATTGAAATGGCTATCTCACTCTTCTCTCTAATCTCTCACCAACCTTGCATCTGAGCAAGTTCTATACACTATATAGGATGGTTCAGACTCATCTAGAACCTTCTGGAATCATCCAATGAGAATTTGGGATTCTCATGCCATGAGTTTATGATTTCATCTCATCTCACATGCCATCTCATGCAATGCCTCTTGCAGCAACTTACCTTGACTTGAAAATCTCCCTAGATGAGATATATGATGTGTTGGGATACCTTACTAGCTTGTGTATTGCCTTTCCTTGTGTTTTGCATTTGTACCTTAATATGCAAGCAACCATTTTCCAAAGCAACCCCATGATCTAACCTTCAAATCAAAAATGTGGCTGAACCATTGTTTCTAAAATTCTTTTTAGAGTCAAAATGATCTATTATATGCCATGGTTTGGATGTGTAGCTTGGAAATTTCAATTTCCAACTTTGACTTATTTAACTTATGCCTCCATTTTGGGCCATTTTTACCATTGTTTGCTACAAGCCTTTTCAACATCTCATGAACTCCCTAATAGCCTTAAAACATCATTTTAAGAAAGTTTTATGTTGAAGATTTTTCCATTTGAAGCTTGGAAATAGGAGTTATGGCCTTATGCTTGAAATGACCTGTAATCTCCAAATGACCAAAATGCCCTTGACTTATCAAAGCCATAACTTGAGTTCTACAAATCCTATCAAGGACTTCTAGTACTCTCTAGAAAGCTAAGAAGATGAGGAACAACATTCATGTTGACCAAAATTTCATAGGAAACATCCTTCTTGGGCAAAAGTTGGATGCAAGTTGGGTTACTTTCAAGGCCCCAGATTCACATACCTCAGATGACCTGTAACTTGTCAAAGTCATAACTTGAGCTCTACAAATCCTATCAAGGACTTCTAGTACTCAAATTAAATTTAAGAGCAAGCTCTACAACATTCATGTTGGGGGTAAGGTGATATGACAATCACATATTGAGCTAAACTGCCTTGAAGTTAGGGGTCAAACTAGGGGATTTTACACTATCAAGCCTTAGAAACCCTAGCTTGAAACTTCTCAAACTCCTCAATCATGATGAGTTGACCTTGGAATCATCCTTATAGCATCTCAATGCATCAATCCATGATCACATGGCTCTTAGATTAGGTCTCAACCCTCTCCAAATCATCAGTTGACCTAGGGTTGACCCAGTCAAACCCTAATTATGCCACTCATGGCTGAGGCTTCTTATTCTTGCACAATGACCTCTCTAGGCTTAATGATGGCTTTCAAGACATCTCATAAGCTCTCTCAAAGCTTCAAGTCCATCCTCATAGCTTCATAATCATCTGAGGAGCTCCCACAACTCTCAAGTTAGGAGGCACACAACCTTGGTTTCAACCAATCTCTCTGAGGATCTCTTAACTTCTCTGACAAAGATATCAACCCTTGAACACTTGAATAAGCTTCTTGGCTATCTTCAAAGTCTTAATTGGTACTCATACCTCTTGATCTCTTGCATACATGTCAATGAAATGCAAATGATAATGCTAATGAACACAAGCTAAGTAAAGAAATGTTGGTCAAATTTTGGGGTGCAACAATGACAGACTCATTGAAGGTACTTGTTTCATTAATAGTACTCCTTTACTTGTTATTATCGACACTGGTGCTTCTCATTGTTTTATTGCTGTTGATTGTGTTGAACGTTTGGGTCTGGTGTTATCTCACATGAATAGGGAGATGTTAGTTGAGACTCCAGCTAAGGGATCAGTGACTACATCTCTGGTATGTTTGAAATGTCCTCTGTTAATGTTTGATAGAGATTTCCTGGTTGACTTAGTCTATTTGCCACTAAGTGGGATGGACATAATTTTAGGTATGAACTGGTTAGAGTATAACCGCGTTCATATTAATTGCTTTGATAAGTCAGTGAGGTTTTCTACTCCTGAAGAGGAGGGAGCCCATTTAGTAACTGCAAAGCAGATGAGGCAGATACTGCTAGAAGATGCTCAGGTGTTTGCATTGGTGGCATCATTATCCGTTGAGAATCAAGTGATGATTGATGAGTTTGAAGTTGTTCATGATTTTCCTGAGGTGTTTCCAAATGAAATTCCTGAAGTTCCTCCGGAACGAGAAGTTGAATTTTCTATTGACCTTGTACCTGGTACTAGACCTGTATCTATGGCACCGTACAGGATGTCTGCATCTGAATTGGTTGAGTTGAAGAAACAGTTGGAAGACTTACTTGAGAAGAAGTTCGTTAGACCGAGTGTGTCTCCGTGGGGAGCTCCGGTATTATTAGTAAAGAAGAAGGGTGGCAGTATGAGGTTGTGTATTGATTACTGACAACTGAACAAGGTGACAATTAAGAATAAATATCCGCTCCCAAGAATTGATGACTTGATGGATCACTTGGTTGGAGCACGGGTGTTTAGTAAAATTGATTTGAGGTCGGGATATCACCAGATTAAGGTAAAAGACGAGGATGTTCAGAAGACTGCATTCAGAACCAGATATGGACACTATGGGTATACGGTAATGCCTTTTGGTGTTACGAATGCGCCGAGAGTTTTTATAGAATACATGAACCGTATCTTCCACGATTATTTGGATTGGTTTGTGGTGGTATTCATTGATGATATATTAATTTATTCTAAGTCAAAGGAAGAGCATGTGGAGCACTTGAGATTAGTACTGCAAGTTTTGGAAGAAAGGAAGTTGTATGCGAAACTGTCGAAGGGTGACTTCTGGTCGAAAGAGGTTAGCTTTCTGGGTCATGTTATATCAGGTAATGGAATTTCCGTAGACCCATCTAAGGTCAATGCGGTGTTGCGATGGGAAACTCCGAAGTCGGCAACTGAGATTAGAAGCTTTTTGGGATTTGCTGGTTATTTCTGAAGGTTTATTGGAGGTTTTTCTAAGTTGGCTCTTCCATTAACTAAGTTGACGGGTAAAGGGAAGGCTTTTGTGTGGGATGCTCAATGCGAAGCAGGTTTTATAGAGTTAAAGAAGAGGTTGACGTCTGCTCCGGTGTTGACCTTGCCTAACACAAAAGAACCGTTTGTTGTATACTGTGACGCTTCTAAGTTTGGTTTGGGAGGTGTACTCATGCAGAGTAATAAAGTAGTGGCTTATGCTTCGAGGCAGTTGAGGATCCATGAGAAGAATTACCCCACGCACGATTTAGAACTTACTGTTGTTGCTTTTGTGCTGAAGATTTGGAGACATTATTTGTATGGTTCGAGATTCGAAGTGTTCAGTGACCATAAGAGTTTAAAGTACCTGTTTGATCAAAAGGAAATGAACATGAGACAACGAAGATGGTTAGAGTTGTTAAAAGATTATGACTTTGGTTTAAATTACCATCCGGGAAAAGCTAATATGGTAGCTGATACCTTAAGCCGCAAGACGTTGCATATGTCTGCAATGATGGCTAAAGAGTTAGAATTGATTGAGCAATTCAGAGATATGAGTTTAGTTTGTGAAGTAACACTGAAGAGTGTAAAGTTGGGCATGTTAAAGATTAATAATGACTTTCTGGACAGCATCAGAGAGGCTCAAAAATTAGATGTGAAGTTGGTAGACTTAATGCCTGGAGTAGATCATTTGGAAAATAATGATTATCAGTTGGATGCGCAAGGCGTGTTGAGGTTTCGTGGTCGTATTTGTATTTCTGATAGTGCAGATATGAAGAAAGCGATCCTGGAAGAGAGTCACAAAAGTAAGTTGAGTATTCATCCAGGAGCGACGAAAATGTATAGGGATTTGAAGAATCTGTTTTGGTGGCCTGGTATGAAGCGTAATGTGGCACGATTTGTTTACGCATGTTTGACCTGTCAGAAGTCAAAAGTTGAGCACCAGAAACCTGCTGGGTTGATGCAACCATTAAAGATTCCAGAATGGAAATGGGACAACATTTCGATGGATTTTGTAACGGATTTGCCGAACAACTTGAGAGGATGTGATTCCATTTGGGTGATTGTTGATAGGCTTACAAAGTCAGCTCACTTTATTCCTATTAACATCACTTTTTCGGTATCGAAGTTGGCAGAGATTTATGTCAGAGTGGTTGTTAAGTTGCATGGTATTCCATTGTGTATTGTATCGGATAGAGATCCGAGGTTCACTTATGAATTTTGGAAGAGTCTGCAAGAAGCATTAGGTTCCAAGTTGAGGTTGAGTTCAGCATACCATCCTCAAATAGATGGTTAGACCGAACAGACTATTCAGTCTTTAGAAGATTTACTAAGGGCATGTGTTTTGGAGGAAGGCGGTTTGTGGGATACCTACCTTCCTTTGATAGAGTTTACTTATAATAACAGTTACCACTCTAGTATCGGAATGGCACCGTTCGAAGCTTTGTATGGTCGGAGATCTAGGACTCCATTGTGTTGGTATGAATCCGGAGAGAGTGTAGTACTTGGACCGGAAATTGTTCGGGAAACGACGGAGAAGGTGAAGTTAATTCGAGAAAAGATGAAAGCTTCATAGAGTAGGAAGAAAAGTTATCATGATAAACGCAGAAAGGATTTAGAATTTGAAGCTGGAGATCATGTGTTTTTGAGAGTTACTCCTGTGACTGGTGTTGGTACAGCGCTGAAATCTAAGAAGCTTACCCCTCATTTCATTGGGTCGTATCAGATTTCGGATAGAGTTGGAAAAGTTGCGTATCGAGTGGCGTTGCCGCCTAATTTGTCGAATCCGCATGATGTATTTCATGTGTCGCAACTCCGAAAGTATATTTCAGATCTGTCGCATGTCATTCCTATGGACGACGTGCAGGTGCGTGACAATCTTACTGTGGAGACGATGCCGGTGAGAATTGATGATCGAAAGGTGAAGACGTTAAGAGGAAAAGAGATTGCTTTGGTGAAAGTAGTCTGGGTGGGAACCGCTGGCGAAAGCTCGACGTGGGAGCTTGAAAGCAAGATGCGGGAATCTTATCCAGAGCTGTTTGGTTAAGGTAATTTCGAGGATGAAATTCTTTTAAGTAGGGGAGAGTTGTAACACCCGTTGATTTCGATTAATTTAATTGTGATGTTTTGTCGTGTATCGTTGTGTCGTAATTGTATGCGAGTGTATTGGGTGAAGTTTAGTCGGGAGATTGGACTGTTAGTGTGAAACGGAAGCAAAAGAGAAGAAAGGTGGATTTTGCTGATGTGACGCTCGTCACAAGCATGTCACGGTCATCATGCTCATTATGATCATCATGGGAATGTTATGACCGTCATGGCCTTGGCGTTCATGACGTTCATTACGTTCGTCATACTAACAAAATCTGTAACTTGCAGAATTGGAACGTGGCTACGAAATGGGGAGAATTATAGTAACATTATTCCACATTTCACTTACCCTCTTTCTCTGTCGTTGTTTTGGAGAGAAAACAGAACCGAAAGAGAAAAAAGAACGTGGTTGAGAGAAATTGAGAGCAGAGAATTATCCATTAGGGAATTGGAAGATAGTTGCAGAAAAAGTCTTCGGAGAGCAGAACCAGAACCGGAAGCTTGAAATTGTCCTCTATTCTAAGGTAAGGGTGGGGTTCAATTCTATAACTGTAGGTATGATCGAATTCAGGTAGGGAATCGAATCGTAGAGATAGTTTCCGTTAATCGATAAATGTTAGGGACGAGGTTGTCTGTGTAGGAACAAATGTGTTATATTGTTAGTTTGGTACAATGCTGTATGGTTGCCCTTAATAGGGCAAGATTAGTTGCCCCGTAGTTAACGAACCTTGTCAGGAACTATAATTAATTTAGTGAGTAAAAGTTGTAATGTTGTTCTTACGATAATGTGTTGAATTCTTAATTGTCGAAAGTATGTTGTTATTGTTCTCGTATATGAACAGGTGGAAAATGATGATTTCATGAGTTGTATGAAATTATGAGGCTCTGTTATGGACAGTTTGGTTGTAGGCTAAAAGCCTTGTGGTATGATTGTTATGGTTGTGTGGTAGTCTATAATAGATGCATTTCATGGCATATCATTTTGGTTGGCCTGTATTGGCGGTTGGTTGTGCCTGTATTGGCGTTGGTTGTGCCTGCATTGGCGGCCTTTAATGGCAAATGAATTGGTTTTGGAGTTTTACTCCGAAATGGTACCACATGCATGTGCATAGTCGAGTCGCACGATGTCGCGTCGTTGTGTTGATTGTAAGTCATGATTGCTGCTGAATTTTCTTAATCATCGTTGTATATATGAGATATGGATTTACTTGCAGTTCATTGTAGATAATGTTTATAAATTTGCGAAGATTATAATGCTGTGATATGATTTCTGACATGATTTTTATCATGCCTTATGTTATATTGTTGATATCTCACCCTTTACGTTGTATGTTACCTCCGTTGGTGGTAATTTGCAGGTAACTCGAAATAAAGTGTCGTTCCGTTTAAGGTGTCGTCGGTCGCTCTGATACGTAGTACTCTTGGGGGGATGAATGATTAATTCTATTGTTTTTAGTTGATTTCCTTGTTGCTGATTTTTATGGTTGAAACTAGTTGTTTTAGTGAAGTTATGCAAGATTATCACTTTCTGAATTTTAATGGAGTTCAGATGTAAAACATTCTATGCCTTGTTTTGGCTGACTATGAGTTGTTTGAAAGTTTATTACATTCCGCTGCAAAGTAACAGGTTGTCTTACAGTTAAAATACTAAGCTGAGAATTGTTGTCGTTTCATCCGAATTTGTGCTATGTATGTTATTAGATGATTGTAGCAGTTGTACGGTTGTCTTTTAAGTTGAAAATGTGACATCTCTCGTTGATGCACTCTGATTTTCTTAATTATTCGTTTGGGTAGAATAGGGGTGTTACAGTGCTGCCCCAGCAACCAAGACTGAAGGCAAGGTAGAAGACCAGAAGGTAATCCTCCGCAACTTTCTACTATTTCGACTTCCTCAATTACCCTTAACACTTTATGTTGCTTTCAGGCTAGTCGAAAACCACCCACCCCATAAAAGAGGCTAAAAAGGGCTTCTGCCCAGATTATCATTGATTCTGATGACGAAGATGGATCTCCTCGCGAGAGTCTTCACGTAAAAAGAAAACGAAAGATCACCCACGATGTGGATACTTCTGATGCTCCATCCGCTCCTCTTGCAACCAACATACCTCAAACCAGCACTCCCCCTATAGACCTTACCAAGGCTCCCACGGGGGATGCTTCGATCCAAACTGTTGTTCCTATGGAGAGTAATAATTCCAGCCCTGCTGATGAAAATGCCAAGGTATGTTGTGCATTTATCTTTCTTTGGGTCTTGCACTGATTTTTGGTCCTACTCTTTTTGATGTCTGTTTTTTTCTAGGCTGATGTTGGGGCTCCAAAACCTGACCCAACCAAGCTTCCTTTATCACTCTATCCTTTGAATAGCCAAGGTGAGCCTACCTATCATCCCACCTCTGATTTGGGTTCTGGTATAAGTTCTCTTGGTGAGATTAATAAACCTGATTCTTTCACAGTCCCTCCTTCACCTGCCAAGACAACTACCCAACAGTCTCAAACTGATGGATCTGACCATGAAGACAATAATATTTTGGTCGATCCTATTATAGCAGATGATGAAGTTAACACTTTGGAGGGGGGCACAAACTTGGTCGACACGAACAGTTCTCCCTTGGGTCAAACGATAGCTGTAGATGAAAAGGATGCTGAAGGTGATCATGCTATTGAAGATCAAACCATGCACCAGTCTGAGTTGAACGAGTCCAGCAATGAAGGTACTGGAGATGAAATGGAAGAGGATGGCGCAGAGGCAAAGGAGGGTCAAGATAAAGAATCGAAACATGTGGAAACTTCCGTCGAGAAAACCACCACTGCTGAAGTGATAAAGACTCCTGTTTCTTCTACCCCCAAGGACACTCAAACAATCCCCCTCCAAGGTGAAGCTCAGTTTACCACAGACGAACTTGATGCATTGAAGGTTTCTAACCCTCGACAATACATCAGGCTTCTCTTGAGCAGGCAAAGTCATTCTTCTGGCAGAACTCCCAGCACCTCGACATCTGAAGGACAAACCTCAAATCAACCAACTGACAATGCTCTTGGTAAGATTAAGAAAATATCTTCAAAGGGGATCTTTTCACCCTTCTGCAGATGGGCTCAGCCAACCATCTTCCCTTCAAAGCTCTTCTCCAACAAGTGGATCTTAAATCGATTACTCCTGAGGCCGCAAGTGTCATTCAAGAAGTTGGCACCTTAATTGACCAAGTTTACAAAGACTTTCGACTATTGCCCCAGATTGAGGGTGACATTCTGACGAAAGCAGGCAGTGAAGCTGCCGCTTGGACTGCTGTTGTCGACTCTGAAGAAAAGATCACTGAATTGGAGGAGACGAGGGAGAAAAAAAAGCAAGAGGTCCTTACTAATGAGGCGAACATTGCCTGTTGGGAGCGCAAGATCAAAAAACTTCACAGTAAGATAGGGAAAGCTAAGAAGAAGAATGCTGAATTATCTTCTTTCGATGATTCCTCCCTAACAGCTGAACTTGAACATGCCGTTAACTTCGCCGAGGAAGCCCGTCGCTTGGAAGCTGAAGTTGCCCAGCTGAAAACAGACAAAGCTCAATGCCAGAACTGCCTCGAACTTCAAAAGTCGAACTACCTCAAGGTGAAGGCAAATCTTCCTTTTTAATTTATTTAGGTTTTGTAATAGAGCAATTTTTACTGGCCTTTGTAAGCCATTTTAACTTTGTTTGTAAGACACTGGGCCATTTTGGCGTATTTGCTAATCACCATTTATGGCTTTGCTTTATATTCTAATGTTATTCTGCTGATATTTTTACCTCTTGAAGTGCAGACTTATATTTTTTTAAATACTTGCCATTCACTTTTAATATTCTTTTGTCTTCACTCAACTCTGTCACTTCGTATGCCCCATTAAAGAAAACTTTCGATACCTGGAATGGTCCTTCCCACTTTGGGGACCATTTGCCTAAAGACCTCACCTTTCAGTCCATAAGCAGAATTACTCTCCACACTAAATCTCCAACCAGGAAAGCTTTTGATCTAACCTTCTTGTTATATGATTTCTCCACTCTTTCCTTCTGTCTTCTCAAGAGTTCTAGAGCTTTTAATCTTTCCTCGTCTAAATCCACTAACTCATCAAGCATCATGTCCCAATAAATTTCTCGAGGGATTTCATGATGCCTTTGAATTCTGACCGACTGTATGTATATCTCGACTGGAAACACTGCATCATGGCCGAAGGTCAGTCGATAAGGGGAAGTGTTGGTTGCTTCCTTCGGGGACGTTTGACATGCTCATAGGACTTGATCCAACGTCTTATGCCAATTTCTAGGCTTGCTTCTAATTTTCTTTTTTATCATGCCAATTATTACTTTGTTTGCTGCTTTGACTTGGCCATTGGCCTGGGCGTAATATGGCTTCGAAGTAAGAAGTTTGAATCCCATATCTTTGGCGAACTCCTGCATCTTCCTTCCTGTAAACACTGACCCTTGGTCTGTCGTTATTGTTTCTGGTAGTCCAAATCTGTAGATGATGTATGTCTGAATGAACTCGATGACATCTTCTTGGTCTACTTTAGGTAGAGGTATAACTTCGATCCATTTGGTGAAGTAGTCTATCCCCATCAAAATATACTTCTGGTTTTTGGAAGATGCGGGTCGAATCTCCCCTATCAAGTCTAAATCCCAACCTCTGAATGGCCATGGCTTGACTATGGAGTGTAACTCGCTTGCTGGGACAAGTTGTATGCCAGCGTGGACTTGGCATTCCTAACAACCTTTGGCGAACTCAATGCAATATTTCAGCATCATGGGCCAGTACATCCCCTGGCGAAATAGTAGCCATTTCATCTTATGGCCTACCTGGTGTGCCCCACATGTCCCACCATGGACTGATGATAATGCCAAGTATGCCTCAGATTCACTGAGGCATTTAAGTAAAACTCCCTCAGAGGTTTTCTTAAATAACTCATTCCCTAAAAGGACATAGCTTAGCGCTTGATATTTTATTTTTCGTTCTGTGGTTACCAAAGGGTTCTGAAGGTATTCGACCAAAGGTTTCGTCCAATCTTTGTCTGTCAGGCCTTTGACCGTAAAAATCTCGAAGGTTTCCTCGTCAGCATAGCCAAATTTCGTAACTTCAAAGTCCGAAGGTCTCAAGCCTACGGACACCACCTTACCCCTAGCCTCAATTGCTTGCAAGTTTTCCTTTGAGACCCTATATCCTGATGCGACTTGTGCCAAATCATTGGCTATCTGATTGTGTAGTCGCGATATATGTCGAATAGGGCAGACTTCGAATTTTTTGTGTAGCCTGTTGGCTATCACGAAATACATAATGAGATTTTCTTTAACGCACTTGTACTCCTTTGTTAGCTGTTTTACGACTAACTCCGAATCTCCCATTATTTCGACTTGGGTTTCCCCCAATTCTAACAAAATTTCAAGTACGGCAATCAAAGCTTCGTATTCAGCTTCATTATTGGAACATAGGCCCTCAACTCTATACTTGAATTTTGTTGGAATTTTGTCAAGCGAAATAATCAGCAGATCTATGCCTGTCTCGTTCTTGTGGCTAGACCCGTCGAAGTATAGCTTCCAAGGCTCTAGTTCAACAATGTTTAGGGTATTTTCATTTATGGAGTGGTCGACGATGAAGTTTGCCACTATTTGACCTTTGACCGCTTTTAGCGGTCTATATGTCAGTGAATATTCAGTTAATGCTAATGCCCATTTACCAATTCGACTATGCAAAATAGACTTGGATAACATATGTTTAATAATATCAAAATGCGACGAGACATAAACATTAACTAGTTTTATATATTGCTTCAACTTTATACATGAGAAATACAAACATGAGCATAATTTCTCTATCTCGCTATACCTAGTTTCTGCATCATTCAAAACCCTGCTAAGGTAGTAAATGGCTCTTTCGACGCCATTCCTGTCCTCTTGAGCAAGCATGCTCCCTAGAGTTTTGTCTGACGCTACTATGTATAGTCTCATGCTTTTGTTTCGACATGGAGGTGAAAGGACTAGAGGATGAGTCAAGTAGTCTTTGATCTTGTCGAAAGCTTCTTGGTGATCTTTCCCCCATTCGAACCTCACCTTGGTGACTCGAAGCAATGGTGAGAAGGCCTGCGTTTTTCCACTGAGGTTTGATATGAACCTTCTTAGGAAGTTTATTTTGCCCAGCAAGGATTGTAGTTCCTTTTTGTTGGATGGCGCTTTCGCTTCCATGATGGCCTTTGTCTTCTTTTGGTTGATTTCGATCCCCTTTTTATGGACTACGAAACCCAAAAAATCTCCTGCTTGCACACAAAATGCACACTTCAGGGGATTCATTTTGAGGCCAAACTTCCTCATCCTTATGAAGGACTTGCACAGATGTTCTACATGAGCTTTTCCTGATACAGATTTTATCACAATGTCATCAATATATATCTGCATAAAGGACTCAATGTAATCATGAAAAATCGAATTCATCGCCCGCTGGTATGTTTCCCCAGCATTCTTCAGGCCAAAAGGCATCACTACCCATTCGTAAGTGCCTAAGGCCCCTGGGCAACGGAACACCGTTTTGGGAACGTCATCCTCAGCAATGAAAATCTGGTTGTAACCAGAATATCCATCCAACATGCTAAGGTACTCGTGGCCAGCGGCTGAATCGACTAGCATTTCTGCCACTGGCATCGAATACTCATCTTTAGGGGTTGCTGAATTTAAATCCCTAAAGTCTATGCAAACTCTTAAAGACCCGTTTTTCTTAATTACTGGTACAATATTTGCCAGCCATTCGACATACCTGGTCATACGGATGAACTTGCATCGGAGGAGTCTTTCGATTTCTTCCTTTATCTTTGAGAGGATTTCAGGAGCGAAATGTCTTGGGTTCTGTTTGACTGGACTTTTGCCAGGCTTGATTGGCAGTCTATGCTTGACTAGATCTCTCTTTAGACCTGACATTTCATCGTAATCCCAAGCAAAACAATCCTTGTACTCTCGCAGCAACTGGATGGTCTCGACCTTAAGTTGGGGGTCGAGATTGGCACTGATATACGTCGTCCTTTTGATTACTCCATCTCCCAGATCCACTTCCTCTAATGGATCTTGCGCCAGCATTTTAACATCGTTGGCCAAGGGATCTTTCTCAAAACCCAAAGGTTCATCGTCATAAATGGCGTCGAGTCTTTGCCCTTCGTACTGAATTTTGTCGGGAGGCTTAGGGTTGAAACGCCCACCGGAGCCTATTTGTTCAGATTCTTCATTGGCTCTCTCTGCCATTTTGTTGTTGGCAGCCTCCAAGGCCGTTTGTAGTTTAGTTTCGGCCACGTAGGCCGAAATCCTTTGAAGCGCTATGGCTTCAGTCATCATCACTAAATTCACTTTCCCACCCAGTGGGGTCTATAGGAAGGGTGCCAAGGTATGAGAGCTTCTCACCTGGAACTTCCTTATCCCATCGGAAACCGTCGACGGGATGCAGATAAAGTGAGCAATACACTTCATCATTTGGTGCAAATTCGAAGTCTGTAGGCTCGCATGGGCCTATGCTAGCCAAATGTTTGTCAAAGTGTCTTCTATCAAAATGGTTTATAGGTGCCTTGAAATATCCTTGATCTGTTTCAATGTTTTCGACATGCCATCTGGTCTCAAGATGGTGATCCTTTGATGTATCGAAGATGGCACTGCCCCCACTCCATGAATCCATTCTCTTCCAAGCAATAGATTATAGTTGGCAGTGGTTTCTACCACCATGAAGACAGTTGGGCGGGTAATGGTTCCGACCGTGACATTCACTTGTATGACCCCCATGGTCGAACCCACTTTACCTTCATAGTTTGATAATACCATGTTGTGCGGCTTTGTATCCGTCTCATCTTTTCCAATCTTGTTCAACAGAAAATGCGACATTAGGTTCACCGTAGCGCCGCAATCTACCAAGATCTTGTTAACTGGGCCCTTCTCGACTTTTGCCGTAATATAAAGAAGTTTCAGATGATTCTTCATCGCCTCCGTGTGTAACACCCCGCTCCCAAAATAAAATAAAACAAACAAGTAAAACAAATATCAGAGTTTCCTCCCAACGGGATGTCACAATTTCACTACAAATTCCATAAATAAAATTTTCTAATTAAATTAACTGAACTTCTCATAAAATTTCAGCGGAGAAGAGAATAAACATAGTCTGTCATAAATCTCAAAAAATCATACATATACATCAACCATATCCATCATCCTCGTATGTATACATACATACGACAACCATCTGCCCAAAATACATGACATCATCAAAACATCATCATGCATATACAAAAGTCAGACACGCCACTGGGGCACACATATCAATAATAACAGAAAAACTCCCAAAACGCCTCGGTGTTATGTATCAGAGCAGTCCTACGAGACACCACAAATCCATCTAGCTAGCACCTGAGTTGTCTGCACTTCCGGAGAAGCACAGACCACAACAACAACGACAAAGGGGTGAGAATTACGATCAAATAATAATAGCATATAAGTGCATGAAATAAAAGCAGAAATCAATAATAATAATATTATTTCATACACACATCATCCGGACTCACGGTCCCACCCTCATCCACAATTCACAATCGCGCAACAAACGCCCTCACACCACTCACAATATACGACACCGACTCACTACCACGATGGGCACCAGGCCATCAACCCTCTATGCGGGAGCACAAAATATAACGATGGGCAACTGGCCATCAACCCTCCACACAGGGAGCACACCACACCGATGGGCAACTGGCCATCAACCCTCCACAATGGGAGCACTATAATAATACCGATGGACACTTGGCCATCACCCTCCGCTACGGGAGCATATCTCTGATGGACAACTGGCCATCACCCTCCACTCCGGAAGCACGTCATCAACATCGATGGACACATGGCCATCACCCTCCCCACTGGGAGTACAACAACGCTATCGATGGTCACTGGGCCATCACCCTCCTCTACAGGAGCACACCAATGATGTCGATGGTCACTGGGCCATCACCCTCCTCTACAGGAGCACACCACCTTAACCACGCACATTAAACAACTAGCACACCAAGTGCACATGAATCATATTGATCCATTCCTCGCCACACACATACACTACGCCCACGGCGTACCGATCCCACGGATCCGCTCACTATAAAATTCACCATATACAATGCACACAAGGCATGTCGGTCTTACTGACCCCAATACTTCACATAATAGCATGCAAACGCAATGCACGATAAGCGTATCGATCCCCACGGATCCATTTTCCATAACACACCGACACAATGCACCTAAGGCGCAATGGTCGTACTGATCTTCACCTTTCACACTCAGCACACACACATAGTGCACATACTACACGTATATGCATATCCGCACCGGTTCACACATAACACGAATTCCCCCAATTATGCCACGTGCGATAAACACCGGCCAAACATCCCCACAACCTCATACACATGCTCGCATTAACTTCCTAGTAAGCCTCCCAGCGCATACGACCAGCAAGGGTCGAAGTCCGCGAAGGAACCACACAAAAACGACAGCAAAACACAGCTCTGCTGTCGGGCTCGCTGGCACACTCGCCTGGCGAAGGACCGCAGCGAACATTCGCTTGGCAAAGCCTGGCGAGGTCTCGCCTCCATTCGCCCAGCGAAGGTTGGCGAATCCTGCAGAATTCAGCACATTCTGCACATCAGAATCGTCCCTCACTTCCAATTCTGCCCGATTAAATCATCACCCGATATCCTACAACATACTACCCCTACACTACGGGTCTATTCCCGATTCTTTTCCGAATATCATCCACTCTATTCTCCGAACCAACTTCCGGGTTCAACTCCGAAGTTTTACCGAAATGTTCCAAAACTCTCACAAATCAACATCTCAGCACATGCACGAATCAAACATCATATAACTCAACATTCACAACAATAATATCATACAAACAACATCAAACAACAACAATTCCATGGGGTTAGGGATTTTCCCTAAAATCTACCGAATTCCATGCAAAAGCCAAAGTACCGTAAAATCCCCCCTACTTCAAACGAAGCTTGGATGATGAATTTGCACTTCAATCCTCACGAAAATCAGCTAACTTGTTGTTGTTTTTGATGCTTCAGCTTGCACCCTTGATCGCTTGTTCTCCTTCCTCTCTCGTGTTCTCACGAGTTCTTTCTCCACTTCTCTTTCTATTCTCCAAAAATACCCACAATACCCTTAGTCCCAATATTCTTTTTATTAAATCCAAATAACTCATTTTTAATCCAAATAAATATATTTTCCAAAATTATATTAATTCTTCATAATACTTTTTATTCCAAAAAGTCCAATTAATTATGTTTCCTCATATATTAATATTGGAAATAACAATGATAATAATTAATAATAATTTTCACATTACCATTAATTATCTCATTTTATTTACCACATATTGATACTATGAGTTCATAATCTTCTAACACTTCCTCAAGACACATCCGCGAATAAATTAATACCGGAAATGAAATTAATTAAAATGGGCGTTACAGCTCTCCCCCGCTTTAATTATTTTCGTCCTCGAAAATACCTGATGGAAACAGTTCCGGATATGCTTCTCGCATCCTGCTATCCAATTCCCAGGTCACACTGCCACCTGCAGCACCTCCCCAAGCCACTCTCACCAACGGTATCTCTTTCCCTCTGAGTCGCTTCATCTTGCGATCCTCGATCCTCAACGGAAATGTCTCCACAATTAGATTCTCTCTAACTTGGACTTCATCCCTCTGAATCACATGAGACGGATCATGCACATACTTCCGAAGTTGCGACACATGAAACACGTCGTGCAAGTTCGAAAGCTCCGGCGGCAACGCCACCCTATAGGCCACAAAACCAACCCTCTGCAAGATCTAATACGGTCCGATAAACTTCGGATCCAACTTCTTGGACTTCAAAGCACGTCCAACACCCGTTACTGGGTTAACCCTCAAGAATACATGGTCACCCTCACTAAACTCCAACTCTTTCCTGAGGCTATCATAATAACTCTTCTGGCGATCCTGAGATGCTTTCATCTTCTCACGGATCATCTGCACTGTCTCGGTAGTCTGCTGCACCAACTCTGGTCCCAAAACCACACTCTCACTCGACTCATACCAACACAAAGGAGTCCTGCACCTCCTGCCATAAAGAGCCTCGAATGGTGCCATCCCGATACTGGAATGATAATTGTTGTTGTACGTGAACTCAATCAAAGGCAAATGAGTATCCCACGTACCACCTTTCTCTAACACACATGCCCGCAACAAATCCTCCAAAGTCTGAATAGTCCGCTCCGATTGACCATCTGTCTGTGGATGGTAAGCTGAACTCAGCTTCAACTCAGTACCCAAAGCCTCTTGCAAACTCTTCCAAAACACAGAAGTGAACCTCGGATCTCTATCCGACACAATGCTCAACGGTACACCGTGCAGCTTCACAATCACCCGAATGTAAATCTCTGCCAGTTTCTCCAACGGAAAGCTAATACTGATCGGTACAAAGTGCGCAGACTTCGTAAGCCGATCTACAGTCACCCAAATGGCGTCAAAACCTCTCGCCGTATTCGGCAAACCTGTAACAAAGTCCATAGCAATATAATCCCACTTCCAAACTGGAATTTCCAACGGTTGCATCATCCCCGAAGGTCTCTGATGTTCCACTTTCGCTTTCTGACAAACCAAACAAGCATAAACATAACGAGCAATGTCCTTTTTCATGCCCGACCACCAAAACAACTTTTTTAAGTCCTGATACATATTCGTAGCTCCTGGATGGACACTCAGGCTACTACGATGTCCTTCGTCCAAAATCGACTTCTTCAACTCATCATTATCCGGCACGCAAATCCTGCCCTGAAATCTCAACACACCTGAGCTATCCAACCTAAAATCATTACCGGAGTCACTTCCGGCCTCTCGCATCAAATCCACAAGTCTCACATCTAATTTCTGATGTTCTCTAATCATGTCCAAGAAATCATTCTTCACTTGTAATTTACCCAACATCACACCGTCCGATGTAAACTCACAAACCATACTCAAATCCCGAAACTGCTCAATAAGCTCCATGTCTTTTACCATCAATGCCGACATATGAATTGTCTTCCTGCTCAACGCATCTGCAACCACATTCGCTTTCCCTGGGTGATAACTCAAACTAAAATCATAATCTTTCAAGAATTCCAACCATCTCCGCTGCCGCATATTCAGCTCCTTCTGATCAAACAAATATTTCAAACTCTTGTGATTGCTGAATACCTCAAACCTCGAACCATATAAGTAATGTCTCCAAATTTTCAACACAAAAACTACCGCAGCCAATTCAAGGTCATGAGTAGGATAGTTCCGCTCATGCACCCTCAATTGCCACGAAGCATAAGCTATCACTCTCCCATTCTGCATAAGAACTCCGCCCAATCCCATTTTGGACGCATCACAATATACCACAAAAGGCTCAATCGGGTTCGGTAGTACTAAAACTGGTGCCGAAGTCAATCTCTTCTTTAGTTCTTCAAAACTCTCTTCACAAGCAGCATCCCACACAAATACTTGATCTTTCCTTGTCAACTGCGTCAACGGCAAAGCCAATCTAGAAAAGCCTTCAATGAATCTTCGGTAATACCCTGCTAAGCCCAAAAAGCTTCTAACTTCGGTTACCGTCTTCGGCGGTTCCCATTGTAGTACCGCACTCACCTTAGATGGATCCACTGAAACACCGTCACCTGAAACAACGTGCCTCAGAAAACTCACTGTTTTCAACCAGAATTCACACTTTGATAACTTAGAAAACAACTTGTTATCCTTTAACACTTGCAAAGCGATCCTCAAATGTTCTGCACATTCTTCCTCGGACTTAGAATAAATCAGAATGTCATCTATGAACACGACAATAAACTGATCCAAATAAGAATGGAAGATACGGTTCATATATTCCATAAACACGCCCGACGCATTAGACACTCCGAAAGGCATTACGACATACTCATAATGTCCATATCGAGTCCTAAACGCCGTCTTCTGAATGTCACCTTCCTTCACTCTTATCTGATGGTAACCCGACCTCAAGTCAATCTTACTGAACACACGAGCTCCCACTAACTGATCCATCAAATCATCAATCTTTGGAAGAGGATATTTGTTCTTGATGGTCACTTTGTTCAACTGTCGGTAATCAATGCACAAACGCATGCTACCGTCCTTCTTCTTCACTAACAATACTGGAGCTCCCCACGGCGACACACTTGGTCTGATAAACTTTCTATCTAACAACTTTCCAATCTGAGTCTTCAACTCGACTAACTCCACCGCCGACATCCTGTACGGCGCCGTAGAAATAGGCCTCGTACCAGGAATAAGATCAATGCTAAACTCCACCTCTCTCTTCGGAGGCAACTCAGTAATATCATCCGGGAACACTTCCGGAAACTCATTCACAACCGCTAACTCATCCAACAATGCCTTGTTATCGACAGACAGTGATGCAAATAAAGCAAACACATGCGCTTCATCTTCCAACAAGGTCATCAATTCCTTATCAGACAAGGAATCTGCCAATGCTTCCTCCTCTGGAGTCAAAAACAGTAACACTTTCCGGAAACAGTCGATGTATACCCGGTTGAATTCCAACCAGTTCATACCAAGTATCACATCCAAACCACCAAGTGGCAAACATATCAAATCCACACCGAAGTCTCGGTCAAAGATTATCAGCGGACACTTCAGACACACAAGTGAAGTAGTCACTGAACCAATCGAGGGGGTCTCAATAGTCATCCACCGCTCAAGAGTAGTCGGCTCCAAACCTAACCTCTTCACACAATCTACAAATATAAACGAGTGGGTTGCACCCGTATCAATCATGGCAGTCAAAAGAGTGTTATTGATAAAGCAAGTACCTTTGATCGAACGCTCTCCATCATCCGCTTGAGTTCCCACAACCGCAAATACTTTACCCGTCACCTGAGGCGCCTGAGGCCTCCTTGGCTTCTCACAATGAGTAATGATGTGGCCCTTCTCTCCACAGTTATAACAAGTAGGCATATTAGTTCTACAATCCGCCATCATGTGGCCCAGCTTCCCACACTTGAAGCACTTTTTCGCATCAGGAGGACAATCATTGGCACGATGACCCATGCCACCGCACCGGAAACATTTCGTACTAGCTAATGCCTTACCCTCTCTGGGCTTCCTATCAACATCACCCTTGAACTTCCCTTTACCCGTCGGAACACTGTAAGGAGTACCACCGAACCTTTGTTTACCCTTACGATCACCTGCCGCCTTGTAGTGTGCGATCCTCACACGGTTATCATTATCATAGATACGACTCCTACTCACCAACTCAGGATAGCTCCTGATCTTCTGACATGCGATTCCCATCTTGATCTCTGGCCTCAGCCCATTCTCAAATTTCATACACTTTGAAGTCATAGCTTCCTCAGTATTGTAATGAGGACAATACTGAGCTAGCTCCTCGAACTTAGCCGTATACTCGGCTACTGTCATACTGCCCTGTTTTAATTCCAAGAATTCCACCTCTTTAGCACTTCTGACATCTTCTGGAAAATACTTCTCCAGAAATCCAGACCGAACCAATTCCCAAGTAATCGGAGTCCTCGAAGCTTCCATCCTATGACGACAGTTATCCCACCAAGCCTCGGCCTCCCCCTCAAGCATGTGAGTGCCGAACCTCACCTTCTGCTCGTCACTGCACCCCATAGTTCTGAATATCTTCTCGATTGCCTTCAGCCACTTCTGTGCAGCTACCGGGTCCAGAATCCCACCTTCGAACTTTGGTGGCTTGTTGCTCTGGAACTGCGTCAAGTCTCTGAACTGAGCTCCCGCAGCCAGATTCTGATTGGCCACCACTTGTGCCATAGCCTGCATCGCCGCAGCTAACGCCGCGTCATTTCTCCCAGCCATACTGCTCAACAACAACAATCCAGGTTAACCGAAAACAAGCAATTATATCCTATAGACAGACTCAACACACTACTCTGGCCGGACGGACTGACCTGCTCCGATACCAACTTGTAACACCCCGCTCCCAAAATAAAATAAAACAAACAAGTAAAACAAATATCAGAGCTTCCTCCCAACGGGATGTCACAATTTCACTTCAAATTTCATAAATAAAATTTTCCAATTAAATTAACTGAACTTCTCATAAAATTTCAGCGGAGAGGAGAATAAACATAGTCTGTCATAAATCTCAAAACGTCATAGATATACATCAACCATATCCATCATCCTCATATGTGTACATACATACGACATCCATCTGCCCAAAATACATGACATCATCAAAACATCATCACACATATACAAAATTCAGACACGCCACTGGGGCACACATATCAATAATAACAGAAAAACTCCCAAAACGCCCCGGTGTTACGTATCAGAGCAGTCCTACGAGACACCACAAATCCATCTAGCTAGCACCTGAGTTGTCTGCACTTCCGGAGAAGCACAGACCACAACAACAACGACAAAGGGGTGAGAATTACGATCAAATAATAATAGCATATAAGTGCATGAAATAAAAGCAGAAATCAATAATAATAATATTATTTCATACACACATCATCCAGACTCACAGTCCCACCCTCATCCACAATTCACAATCGCGCAACAAACGCGCTCACACCACTCACAATATACGACACCGACTCACTACCACGATGGGCATGGGGCCATCAACCCTCCACGCGGGAGCACAAAATATAACGATGGGCAACTGGCCATCAACCCTCCACACAGGAAGCACACCACACCGATGGGCAACTGGCCATCAACCCTCCACAATGGGAGCACTATAATAATACCGATGGACACTTGGCCATCACCCTCCGCTATGGGAGCATATCTCTGATGGACAACTGGCCATCACCCTCCACTCCGGAAGCACGTCATCAACATCGATGGACACATGGCCATCACCCTCCCCACTGGGAGTACAACAACGCTATCGATGGTCACTGGGCCATCACCCTCCTCTACAGGAGCACACCAACGATGTCGATGGTCATTGGGCCATCACCCTCCTCTACAGGAGCACACCACCTTAACCACGCACATTAAACAACTAGCACACCAAGTGCACATGAATCATATTGATCCATTCCTTGCCACACACATACACTACGCCCACGGCGTACCGATCCCACGGATCCGCTCACTATACAATTCACCATATACAATGCACACAAGGCATGTCGGTCTTACTGACCCCAATACTTCACATAATAGCATGCAAACGCAACACACAATAAGCGTATCGATCCCCACGGATCCATTTTCCAAAACACACCGACACAACGCACCCAAGGCGCAACGGTCGTACTAATCTTCACCTCTCATACTCAGCACACACACTGTGCACATACTACACGTATATGCATATCCGCACCGGTTCACACATAACGTGAATTCCCCCAATTATGCCACGGGCGATAAACGCCGGCCAAACAGCCCCACAACCTCATACACACGCTTGCATTAACTTCCCAGCAAGCCTCCCAGCGCATACGACCAGCAAGGGTCGAAGTCCACGAAGGAACCACACAAAAACAGCAGCAAAACACAGCTCTGCTGTCGGGCTCGCTAGCACACTCGCCTGGCGAAGGCCCGCATCGAACATTCGCCTGGCGAAGCCTGGCGAGGTCTCGCCTCCATTCGCCCAACGAAGGTTGGCGAATCCTGCAGAATTCAGTACATTCTGCACATCAGAATCGTCCCTCACTTCCGATTCTGCCCGATTAAATCAACACCCGATATCCTACAACATACTACCCCTACACTACGGGTCTATTCTCGATTCTTTTCTGAATATCATCCACTCTACTCTCCGAACCAACTTACGGGTTCAACTCCGAAGTTTTACCGAAATGTTCCAAAACTCTAACAAATCAACATCTCAGCACATGCACGAATCAAACATCATATAACTCAACATTCACAACAATAATATCATACAAACAACATCAAACAACAACAATTCCATGGGGTTAGGGATTTTCACCAAAATCTACCGAATTTCATGCAAAAGCCAAAGTACCGTAAAATCCCCCCCCCCCTTTACCTCAAACGAAGCTTGGATGATGAATTTGCACTTCAATCCTCACGAAAATCAGCTAACTTGTTGTTGTTCTTGATGCTTCAGCTTGCACCCTTGATCGCTTGTTCTCCTTCCTCTCTCGTGTTCTCACGAGTTCTTTCTCCACTTCTCTTTCTATTCTCCAAAAATACCCATAATAACCTTAGTCCCAATATTCTTTTTATTAAATCCAAATAACTCATTTTTAATCCAAATAAATATATTTTCCAAAATTATATTAATTCTTCATAATACTTTTTATTCCAAAAAGTCCAATTAATTATGTTTCCTCATATATTAATATTGGAAATAACAATGATAATAATTAATAATAATTTTCACATTACCATTAATTATCTCATTTTATTTACCTCATATTGATACTATGAGTTTATAATCTTCTAACACTTCCTCAAGACACATCCGCGAATAAATTAATACCGGAAATGAAATTAATTAAAATGGGCGTTACACCGTGGGTCGTTCGAAGAATGCGTTTTGTTCTTGGACGCAGCCATTATTCATCACATAGTAACATAGCGGCTTATGAGCCGCCATCTCCCAGTCCGTATAGGTGTCCAAATTTTCAACCACGGAAATTATGTCAAATTCCCTAGGCATCACTAATACTACATTAACCAAAATATCCAGAGTATCATGAGAGTCTTCATCAAAATCATCGGTCATTTTGTCATCGACCCCGGCCAGTTTCCTCTGCTCTTCGACCTGTGTCGGAAACAACTTTCGTCCTACAGGTGTCTTCCCAAATTCTTTCGTCCGTCCTTCATTTTCAACAGGAACATTGGTACTGGATTCTGGCTGGTCCCTTTGTGCACTTTCCCTGAGTGCTTTTCTTTTATGTTGTTCTCGTCTCCATTGCGATCGAGACATGAGATTTTTTCCTTTATAATTTTCAGATACATGGGCAGCCTTTGAAGACTGAAACTCCTTTCGATAGCTTAATGAAGATCCTCGTTGCACCTCAAAGTTCTTCCACCTCTGCTGCCCCTGCTGCCTATTCTCATTGAGCTTTGTCCACTTTCCATTAGTGGCCTCAGCGTTGGGCTTAAAACTAGTGGGTTTGTTTGTAGGAGGCCTTATGCGGGGCTCATATCTTTTTTGAAGACTTCTTCGAGGGTCGAATCTGGGCCTTTCGTTATCTTGCCTTAGCCTCCGTGTTCCCTCTAGCTTTTGTGCGACCTTTTTGTCAAATATGGCGCTGCATCGTGGACAAAGCATCACACTAGATCCTCTCTCTTGGCAACGGTGGAGGAAAGCAACAATCGATTCTTCCTGCTCTGGGTATGCTTCCCTAGTGTGTGCCCCTGGTAATTCGGTTCACTATCCCCTACATCTTCGTGTTGAGTGATCTCTACCATATTAATCTCAACTTCTTCGACCAGATTAAGCTTCCTTAGGCCTAGCTCCACGCCTTTAGTGACCTGATCAATTCTGACGAAGTTATCAGCAGTTTCTTTGGTCACTATCTCCCAACCTAGCTTGCTCTTGTTACTTGAACTTATGGCTTCATCCCTTTGGTCGTGGTCATCAATTGCCATTTCCACACATTCCTTTTGTCCGAAGCTCATGGTAACTTTCGCCATCACAGCCTCATCTATGAGATTGTCAGTAGTTTCTGTCATGTCGATTGACAGATCGCAGCCATCAGTAGCTTCAACCATGTTGGTTGAAAAGTCGCAGCCATCAGTAACTTCGACCATGTTGGCTGAAAAGTCGCAGCCATCAGTAACTTCGACCATGTTGGCTTCCACTGGTTCTGTATAATGTGCGTCCGCTATTTGCAAATAGTCTGTGTCGACCTTCATCTGGACGCTAGCCTTCTCTCCAAACCTCAGACGTCCTTTTTGAATTGCATTTTGAACAAGGTCCCTGAAAAGAAAACATTGAGACGTTTTATGACCCAGAAAATTATGGTATTTACAAAACCCTCTTTTCTTCCTTTGTTCTATGGACGGCATTTTAGCACCAGGTGGCACTATCATTTGTCCGACTTTAACTAACAAATCGAAGATTTCATCATATTTTGTGATGTCAAAAGTATATGTTTTCTTTGGGAACTGTAATACCCCAAATTTTGCCCTAAGATTTGTCGTCGCATTTCATTGCATTTTTCTTGCATTTAATCAATTACTAACAAATTTGTGTAGTCGTTTGACTTTTTGCAGGTAAATATCATGTGGCATGCATTTTTTTTCTAAAAAGTAAAAATGGTACAATTGGCAAGAGGACATGTGTAAGGAGTTGTGAGTGTGAGAGGTTGAGAGTTCGAATCTCACCTTTGTCACTTTTTGTTTTTTATTATTTTTACTCTAAATGTTTCTATCTTTCATTAAAAAATAACAAAAATAGTTTTTTATTATTATTTAATTATTATTTTCTTATTTTAATTAAATCATTTTTTAAAATATTATTTTTTTCATTTTTTTCTAAATTATTCATAAAAATATCCAAAAAATCATAAAATAAAAAAATATTGGAAAAAATTTTGTTCTTTTTATAATATTTTTGATTTTAGGAATCAATAGGATTATTAGTTTTTATTTTAAGTTTATTTTAAATTATTTAAATTTTATTTTTTCTTAACTAATTATTTAGTTTGGGCTTTAAAATGGGCTTTAGGGACATTATTGACAATTTGGTGTTAACCCTAATTTGTTCCCTATATATACATGTGTTGCCTTGTTGAAAAAGGGGAGAATGAAAAAAAAACCTAAGAGGAGTGAGTGTCGTTTACCGTTATTTCTTTTCTTTCATCTATTACTGTTATTTCTTTTCTTTCATCTATTACTGTTGTTTCTTTTTCTTCATCGTTTACCGTTATTTCTTTTCCTTCATCTATTACGGTTGTTTCTTTTCTTCATCTTTTACCGTTATTTTTTTTCTTCATCTATTACCGTTATTTCTTTTTCTTTATCTATTACTGTTACGTTTATATATTTATAATTTTTAAATTGTTAGAGTTTATATATATATATATATAAGATTAATTTTTGATCGAATTATATCGATACGATGTTTGCACATTTGTGTGCATGACGCGTGACATTTGTGTTAGTTCGATCTGGTTGCGATATCGCATTTTTGTGTGAGCAATAATACTGTTTTTTTGCTTAATTTCTTTTTTTTTTTTTGCGATAAATTTTGTTTCGTCCGATTTAGATCTGGTTGCGATGAACGCATTTCTGCGTTAGCAACATTGTTGGGTTATTTGGCACATTTAAAATTCATTATTGCTTTATTATTATTATTATTATTATTAGTATTATTATTATCATTATTTATTGTTATTATTAGTATTATTATTATTATCATTATTTATTATTATTATCATTATTTATTATTATTACTATTATTATTATTATTATTATTATCATTAATTTATTAAAACTTGTTATAATATAAAAATCTGTTTTTTAAAATAAATAACATTAACATCTTTTCCAAATTAATATGAAAACCTATTATTTTTAAGAAAAACTTTTTTTTTTAGATAAATTTAAAATAATAACTAAAATCTTTTTTTAAAATAATAACTAGAACCGTTTTTAAAAAAATATATAATAATAACATTAAACCTTTTTTTTAAAAATAAAACCTTTTTGTTAGATAATTAAATTAAGACTATTTTTGAAAAGTTTTTTTTAATAATATTAAAACCTCTTTTTTAACTTAAATCAAAAGCTTTTTTATATATCACAAATAAACAACAAAGAATATCTATAACTTTCGCACTTCCGTTTCATAACTCGTCTGATTACTGTCTGACTCTGTCTACTAACCTTGTGTATTCAATGTGCAGCTTGTTACGTTGCTATTAGCTATTTTAATGTGTTTTTCAATTCAAGTTGTATTATAATTGTATCTGTTTCTCATTTGTAACTTCGCGAACAAATTATCGCGTTTACCTTTCCGCACTTTAATTTCTGCTGTTTGTATGGTTTAAATTCGCGCATTTGCATCGTTAATTTGTCCCATTGCATTCCTCCGAAGGATTAGGTCTAGCCGTTTGGCCGCCATGCCAATAGTCCTCAAACCCTCAAATTTCACACATTCAATTTCAAACCCTCAAAACTACAAACTACAAACCCTAATTTTCACAAATGCCTCGCCGCAGGCAAAATTACCATGTTACCCCTAGCATTAGGTCAAAGAGCCGCCGCGCTCATTTTAGGGTTTTCCCGCCGTGGAATCCCTAATTTAACCCTAATTACAACTTAACAATTCATAACGTAGAGATCGGAGTTTAAGACTCCATGTAAGCGTGTCCTTAAGATGCGTTTTTTCCCCTTGAGACCTTGACCACAGTCGAGTGTTCTTTAACCTCCCTTGAGAGGGGAACTACAGTTACTCTGATTCCATTCCCGTAAGGATATGTAGGCACAAGATGCGATGTCTTGCCGAGTAAACTTAGAATTAACCCCTAGGTCTTTTTTAATTTTCAATCCTTTGTATATACCCTTAAGCAAAATAATTAATGAAATAAATAAAAAAAATAAACAAAAGGTTCCCGTAGAGTACTACGGAAGTTTAGGGTGCTAATACCTTCCCTAAATTTAACCAACCCCCGAACCTTAGATCTCTCCCTTTTAGGTTTTTCCTTTCTTTAACCTTTCCTTCGGATAAATCAAAGACCGGTTGTAAATGAATTAAGATTCAAGTTAATCAATAGCTTGACATCCAAATTTCACCGCAACAGAAAATGGCGACTTCACTGGGGAGTCCTAACTATTGAGGGTTATCCCTATTTTGTTTATTTTTCTTTATATATTTGTTTTATTATATATTTTGCTCACCTGTATATATATAATTGGGGTACCTTGCTTGGGGGATACTTTGTTGTGAGATAAGTCCTACACCCGGACTTGAGTGACATTATTATAGGATGGCGATATATTCGACGAGGCTTATAGGGAGTGAGTCCCGACTAAGCTAAATCGAGAATCACCGCTCAGTTGAGACCCTTTTGAAAATGGTTCGGTTGATCGAGTGTAGTCGTGAAAACTTTTACCATTATCGATTGGAGTCTGTGATACTGAGAACCGTAGTACCTTTACACCATCTTGGCCTTATCTAGGACGTAGTGCGGGAACTATGTGGGAGTAGTCCTACAATGGTTGCTACGCGATACTACACTCGAACGAGGTTCTCTTGAGAATATTATCGACCCTTGAGTCAGTCGAGAAGTTGATAATATCCGAAAGATGGGCTGATAACTTTGGGCACTTTTTTAGAACCCTTGTTCTGCAGGTACAATTAACCTATAGTACACACCACTTTGGGAAGGGTAGACCTTGACTCCATTCATTGTTCCTCTAACTTAGGACCTTTTTTTTACTTATGTGTATTTGTGCTTCGCATCCATAAAGCATCATATCATTTCTAGTTTCAAGGAATTCAAAAGTCCTTTGCAAATTCAAGAAGTCCTACATTTTAAAGTCTAACAGCTTTTCTCGCTTTCCTAAAAGGGAATGTTTGCAATCGACCGTTGAAATTCTTGAGACCATTGCATGGCATTAGCATCACATTTTCGCATTGCATTTATCCCTCAGTTTCTCCTTCTTGGTCCTATCGTCTTCTAGTGTACCTTTGAGTCGTCAAGCTGATTCCTCGACACAGATATCAGACCAGAAACGGAACAAGGATCACTTTGATCCTATTCTCATGACTTACACAGAGCTATATCCTGACTTAGTCCGGCAAGGACTGATTACTACAAAGGCTTTACCACCTCCTCTTAATCCTCCGGCTGGATTTAGGGCTGATCTCCATTGTGCTTCCCATGAGGGTGCCCCAGGCCATGACTTGGAGCATTGTTTTGAATTGAAGGCTAGAGTATGTGAATTGGTTAGAACTGGAATACTTGATTTTACAGACAGTCATCCGGATGTTCAGAAAAATCCCTTGCCAGTACATCAGAAATGAAGTTTTGTCACTAGGCCTTTTGTTTCTCGTTGTTTGCACTTTCCTTATTTTGTTTAAGTTGTTTGCTTTTAATTATGTTTGTACTTTCATTAATGAAATAAGCATTGCGACTTTTGATTCAATTCATTTCCGTCCATTTATTTTCATCTTTATGCTTTATTTTTCAAATGTTTACTTCTTGTCCAAAATTTTGATATGCTAAGATTGGAGGGAGGATGATGAAAACGTTATACCCATAATTGCTGTCAGTATGCTTTCAATCAAACCTTGTTGACGATGTAAGGCATTGTTTCAATTCCCAAACACTGGAGAAATAAGGAAGTTAATCCCTCGTTACCCCCTTCAAGCCTAGAAGTTGGAGTTTCTTTCGTTACAAAAAACCCACAATTTTAACCTTGGGATGGGTAGTTCTCAGTTAACTTGGTTGTGTGTTCATACGATACACCTTTCATTAACAAATTTTCCTTCGCACACGTCAAACAAGTGTCGAAGATGTTTTCTAATCAAAAGGTCGATGATGGTTCACCGTAATCATTAAAATCAAACAGTCACTTTCCTTCACACAAAAAAATAATATAAAAAAAGCAAAAGAATCCCGCTAAGTCAAAACCTATGAAGGAGACTTAGGCAAAACTGGGGCATCCCGCTGACTGTAAACTCTAAAATAAACAGTTCAGGCAAAATTTAGGGATAATACAAAGAGATTTTTAAATCCTTATCTTGAAAATCCTCAATGTCAAAACAATCAAATGTTATAGGGGAGTAGTGGCTGCCTTTTCATAGGTCCCTTTGACTTCTGAGTCATCATTGCTACGATCAATGAAATCCCTAACTTATGGGAACCTGAATGCATAGTATGAGTTAACTGAGCATAGGACTGAAGATCATCACGTAGATTGGGTGGGTACAAATAAATTTTGAGCCTTTATCTTTTGTTTCATAAACCGTGAACCAGGCCACGTTACAACCCTCAAAAGACCTAACTGAAACAGGGTTATTTTGAAAGTATACTACAACAAGGTTGCGTAACCTGACTCCAAAAGATCCTTGCGAATCATTTATTTTGGCAATACACTTTTATTTTAAACTTTGAGTGTCTTGAACCGCCTTGTTCTGACTAACGACTCATGTATTTTCCATCTTTCAAAAATAATTTTTCAAAAATCGCATGAACTTTGCATTACCATGTTTGTATGAATATTTTTGTTTGCAAACTGGCTTTCCTCTAAGGAATTTTCAAACAATGAGAAACTTGGTCAAGTGATCTTATCAGGGGCAAGTTCCTTTTACATCCTGTCAAAGAATCAGTTCAAGATTTGTTCAAGGCAATATCTTCTCAGATTTGGTTTATCCAGAGAATTGTTCAAGACTCAGACTGGGGCAAGCCCTCCGAGGATACAACAAAACAGTCGATTCCACGAATCAGACAGCTGAAGCAATTATCAATTCATTTGACCTGGGGCAGTTTACTTGCATAATCCCCAAGCAGTTATTCATCATTCCTACAGTGACTATCAACTTGATACAGTTTAACAGAATGACAGTGATCTCCGTGTTGAGGAATCAGTCCTCCAGTTTTGTCATCTCACAGAAAGAGTCGAGTATTGTCGTCGACGTCTGCATTTGCATTTGATCATATGTCATAGCATAATTCCTATACATGTGCACATCTTGGGTGCTTTATTCCCCATTTACATTTCTAGCTTGGGTGCTTTACTCCCCATTTACATTTCTATCTTGGGTGCTTTACTCCCCATTTACATTTTTATCTTGGGTGTTTTACTCCCCATTTACATTTTTATCTTGGGTGCTTTACTCCCCATTTACATTTTTATCTTGGGTGCTTTACTCCCCATTTACATTTTTATCCTGGGTGCTTTACTCCCCATTTACATTTCTATCCTGGGTGCTTTACTCCCCATTTACATTTCTAGCTTGGGTGCTTTACTCCCCATTTACATTTTTATCTTGGGTGCTTTACTCCCCATTTACATTTTTATCTTGGGTGTTTTACTCCCCATTTACATTTTTATCTTGGGTGCTTTACTCCCCATTTACATTTCTATCCTGAGTGCTTTACTCCCCATTTACATGTCTATCTTGGGTGTTTTACTCCCCACTTACCTTCTATCCTTGGGTGTTTTATCCCCCATGTACCTTTATCCCGGGTGTTTTATTCCCCGTTTACTAGATATTCCTGGGTTTACCTAACATCATGGTGTTTTACCCCCATTTACTTTTTTTTTCTCCCTGAGGTTGTGTTTTACTCGCGTCTTACCTTGTGGGCAAAATTTATTTACTTGTCATCATGGGTGTTTCATCCCCATTTGCGTTTTTCTCCTGAGCTCGTGTTTTACCCGCGTCTTACCTTGCGGACAATTTCTAATTTACTTGACACCTATCAATAATTCTGTGTCGTGTCTATCCGACGTTCTTCCAGATATGACATGTCTTCTTCCCTAGTGCAATTCCTCGATGGGTCGTCCCCTGTGACGTTTGTTTCGTCTGTATCCGTGCATTTGTCATTTTCATCATACGCATCATATCAGATTCATATCATATTTAGCATTATAGTTCGTTTTGTTTTGTCCATATCATTGCATAGCACTGCGTCTAAAGGCAAAATTTTCGGTTATCTGTATTTAAATCCCTCCACCATGATTTTTCGAGTCTCCGTTGCTCAAATCACCCGGTGAAGTTATTTAAATAGGGGCAACTGTAATACCCCAAATTTTGCCCTAAGATTTGTCGTCGCATTTCATTGCATTTTTCTTGCATTTAATCAATTACTAACAAATTTGTGTAGTCGTTTGACTTTTTGCAGGTAAATATCATGTGGCATGCATTTTTTTTCTAAAAAGTAAAAATGGTACAATTGGCAAGAGGACATGTGTAAGGAGTTGTGAGTGTGAGAGGTTGAGAGTTCGAATCTCACCTTTGTCACTTTTTGTTTTTTATTATTTTTACTCTAAATGTTTCTATCTTTCATTAAAAAATAACAAAAATAGTTTTTTATTATTATTTAATTATTATTTTCTTATTTTAATTAAATCATTTTTTAAAATATTATTTTTTTCATTTTTTTCTAAATTATTCATAAAAATATCCAAAAAATCATAAAATAAAAAAATATTGGAAAAAATTTTGTTCTTTTTATAATATTTTTGATTTTAGGAATCAATAGGATTATTAGTTTTTATTTTAAGTTTATTTTAAATTATTTAAATTTTATTTTTTCTTAACTAATTATTTAGTTTGGGCTTTAAAATGGGCTTTAGGGACATTATTGACAATTTGGTGTTAACCCTAATTTGTTCCCTATATATACATGTGTTGCCTTGTTGAAAAAGGGGAGAATGAAAAAAAAACCTAAGAGGAGTGAGTGTCGTTTACCGTTATTTCTTTTCTTTCATCTATTACTGTTATTTCTTTTCTTTCATCTATTACTGTTGTTTCTTTTTCTTCATCGTTTACCGTTATTTCTTTTCCTTCATCTATTACGGTTGTTTCTTTTCTTCATCTTTTACCGTTATTTTTTTTCTTCATCTATTACCGTTATTTCTTTTTCTTTATCTATTACTGTTACGTTTATATATTTATAATTTTTAAATTGTTAGAGTTTATATATATATATATATATAAGATTAATTTTTGATCGAATTATATCGATACGATGTTTGCACATTTGTGTGCATGACGCGTGACATTTGTGTTAGTTCGATCTGGTTGCGATATCGCATTTTTGTGTGAGCAATAATACTGTTTTTTTGCTTAATTTCTTTTTTTTTTTGCGATAAATTTTGTTTCGTCCGATTTAGATCTGGTTGCGATGAACGCATTTCTGCGTTAGCAACATTGTTGGGTTATTTGGCACATTTAAAATTCATTATTGCTTTATTATTATTATTATTATTATTAGTATTATTATTATCATTATTTATTGTTATTATTAGTATTATTATTATTATCATTATTTATTATTATTATCATTATTTATTATTATTACTATTATTATTATTATTATTATTATTATCATTAATTTATTAAAACTTGTTATAATATAAAAATCTGTTTTTTAAAATAAATAACATTAACATCTTTTCCAAATTAATATGAAAACCTATTATTTTTAAGAAAAACTTTTTTTTTTAGATAAATTTAAAATAATAACTAAAATCTTTTTTTAAAATAATAACTAGAACCGTTTTTTAAAAAATATATAATAATAACATTAAACCTTTTTTTTTTAAAATAAAACCTTTTTGTTAGATAATAAAATTAAGACTATTTTTGAAAAGTTTTTTTTAATAATATTAAAACCTCTTTTTTAACTTAAATCAAAAGCTTTTTTATATATCACAAATAAACAACAAAGAATATCTATAACTTTCGCACTTCCGTTTCATAACTCGTCTGATTACTGTCTGACTCTGTCTACTAACCTTGTGTATTCAATGTGCAGCTTGTTACGTTGCTATTAGCTATTTTAATGTGTTTTTCAATTCAAGTTGTATTATAATTGTATCTGTTTCTCATTTGTAACTTCGCAAACAAATTATCGCGTTTACCTTTCCGCACTTTAATTTCTGCTGTTTGTATGGTTTAAATTCGCGCATTTGCATCGTTAATTTGTCCCATTGCATTCCTCCGAAGGATTAGGTCTAGCCGTTTGGCCGCCATGCCAATAGTCCTCAAACCCTCAAATTTCACACATTCAATTTCAAACCCTCAAAACTACAAACTACAAACCCTAATTTTCACAAATGCCTCGCCGCAGGCAAAATTACCATGTTACCCCTAGCATTAGGTCAAAGAGCCGCCGCGCTCATTTTAGGGTTTTCCCGCCGTGGAATCCCTAATTTAACCCTAATTACAACTTAACAATTCATAACGTAGAGATCGGAGTTTAAGACTCCATGTAAGCGTGTCCTTAAGATGCGTTTATTCCCCTTGAGACCTTGACCACAGTCGAGTGTTCTTTAACCTCCCTTGAGAGGGGAACTACAGTTACTCTGATTCCATTCCCGTAAGGATATGTAGGCACAAGATGCGATGTCTTGTCGAGTAAACTTAGAATTAACCCCTAGGTCTTTTTTAATTTTCAATCCTTTGTATATACCCTTAAGCAAAATAATTAATGAAATAAATAAAAAAAAATAAACAAAAGGTTCTTGTAGAGTACTACGGAAGTTTAGGGTGCTAATACCTTCCCTAAATTTAACCAACCCCCGAACCTTAGATCTCTCCCTTTTAGGTTTTTCCTTTCTTTAACCTTTCCTTCGGATAAATCAAAGACTGGTTGTAAATGAATTAAGATTCAAGTTAATCAATAGCTTGACATCCAAATTTCACCGCAACAGGAACCTATCGTTCTTTTCGGATTCGACATAACTCTTCCCTTGTGGGGGCGCTAGTACTTTACATGAGTAAGGTGGTCCTTGTTTGAGTTCAGCAAGATCCACTTCGCCATCGTCGAAGCACACAGGATCATCGCACAACCCTTCGACATTCTCATTATATTCGACAAAAGCTACCTTCTTACTCTTATTAAAATTAACCTTCTCGTCTTTGAGTCTTTCTAGTTGCTGAACTCTATCGGCTAGTTGGGCCATGTCCCTTAGATACTGGGTATCCAACTTCTTCCTAACGGAATAGTCGAGGCCCCCAGCGGCCATTTCGACCAACTCATGTTCAGGGACCTGTGTGAAGCATCTGGCCTTAAGCAAACAGAATCTATTAAGGTATTCTTCAATTGGCTCAGAAAACTTACGCTTCACACTAGCGAGTTCTTTTAAGCTAATCTTAGTCTGGCCCATATAGAACTGTTCATAGAATAAACGCTCTAACTGGGTCCAATTGCACACCATATTAGAGGGTAGAGTTGTGAACCAAGTGAAGGCATTTTTAGTAAGAGAACTTGGGAAGTATTTTATTCTAAGGCTTTCATCATTCGCTATCTCTCCAGCCTCGATTAGATAACGGACCACATGTTCGACAGTAGCCTCCGTCATATCTCCTGAAAACTTAGTAAACTTGGGTACTTTCGTCCTAGGGGGTAACTCCGCCTGAAGGATATAGTCTACTATGGGTGAAGTATAATTTGACCTGGTGAACCCAGTGTCCAAACTATTTCTGGCCATAATTCTCTCGACCATGGCTGCCAGATTGTTATCAACGACCACGTTATTTCGTCGAACCTGTTGGACTACATTGTCCGCGTCCTGGTTTAGATTCACGATAACCACTCCTGGGTCTCTTTCTCCTAGGACACGGGGCTGATTTCGCAATGGCTCTTCCCTAAGCACTACAACTACAGGAGGGGCCATCCTTCCTTGGTTTCCTACGTCGATTTCTGCCGTATTTCCCAAGTTTTCTCGTGGGATATCCACTACTGTGGCCTGATTTCTGGCTAAGGGGGTACCCCCATGAATTAAGCCAATCTTGTCAGTTGCACCGCTAATTTTTGATTGGTCTGAGTTGTATTTTGGATTAATGGTTGAAAGATTTCACCCATGGTTTGTGACAAGGTCTGAACCATTTGTAGGTTATTTTCATCCATCTGCTGTCTCAAACAGGCAACTGAGGTATTGGTCAAATTAGGGCCTTGCGTCGAATACCCTAAGCTCTGGCTTTGAGGATTTCGACCCATGTTCACGCCAGACCCTGACCCATGTAATGGCGAAGCCATTACATGATCTGAGAATATGGGGGGTGCACTTTGGAGCCCCTGCATCATAGCGGTGGGCATCCCATATGGGGGATTTCTTGGTGACTGTGAAAACCCAAGGGGAACGAACTGCCTGGAAGTCGAACTTCCCCCTAACAATATCTGAGGATTTGATGTTTGATGGCCAATATATTCCAACACTGGTTGACTATAAGGTCTTATCACCGTCGATCCGGTCCCAAGTACGGAGGGTATCGGTACTGGCCTCACAGGAAGCACCGTTTGTTCTCCGGTCGACGGTATCGGAGGAAGGACTCCATCGTCTCATATTCCCTCACTGGAACCGTCTCCCTGACGGTTGGGGTTATCTGGCTGGTTCGTATCCGTAGCCATGTTCCTAATGTTTCGTCTTGGTCGTCTTTCTTCGTTTACAACGGTAACTCTACCACTTCTCAGTAACATAAAATGCACTTCTCACGTAAAGGACCAACACGACTGAATTTTTTTGTAAATTTAGTTTTGTAAAAAAAACAAAATCTTTTAGCACTGTCCCACTGGGTGTGCCACTTTGTTTCCCTTAAAAATCAGAAAACAACCGCTGATCTTCCAAATCTAACTTTGGTGACTCACAGGATCGATCAGATTGATCCTAGGACATGTGCTAAAGGCTTTTTGTTTTGGAAATCTATCTAAGTTTCATACTTAGGCAGTATTGGGGTAAAAGAATATAAAGAAACACCTTGTTCGACTACGGAATAACTTAAAAGATAAAATAAAGCTTTTAATAAAAGAAAGAAAGAAGTTTGTTTGGAGAGGGAAAATTAGAATAAGGGCGAAAAGAAAGGAATTGCCAAGAAAGATAAGAAAGAAAGAAAGTAAGGAAGAAGGGTGCAAAGAAAGTAAAAGACTTTGTAAAGTTTAAAGCAAGTAAAGTAAATTTCATTAAGATAAAAGATGGCGTGTTTACATCACGTACATTCTCTATAATACTCGCTTTCTCTACGCTCGGATACTTGGAGTAATTTGTACAATGGTAAATTACAACACACCTTGTTCATGTCTAAGACATCCTATTTATAATAGTAAAAAATAACTTCTAATAACCTCCAACATCACCACCTCTCGCCACTTGTCATAATGCATGGATCTACTGCTCATAAGGCGCCACGTGTCTTCTTAAGCATTTGGCAAACGAAATCGTTCCCTCCAAAACTTTCAAATTTCAAACCTTCGAAAAACCACCAATAGCAACAAACGGTCGAACTCCTTGTTCCTCCTTTAATCTTGGTGAGTTCTTCGACTCCTTCCTTTAGCTGCCTTACACCTTTCGACCAACTTTTGTTCTCAACTTGTTTTTGGCATTTCATCTTGAATTCCTTTCTTTTGCAAGAGGCGTCGAATTTAGGAGCTAACAGCTTGCCGCCTGACTTTTCACACCTGTTTTTATGCTGAAACATGTGCCGTTATATGCTGTCTTGCTTGTGTGCTGGATTTTATTGTTGCCTTGTGCAGGAGACCCTGTTGTAGCTACTGTTTTTGCGTTGCTTCTTGTTTTTTTTTGCTTTCCCTTTGCATGTTCCCTTAGGACTCTTATTCCAATTTAATTTCCAATTAAATTTGGAGTAAGATAGACATTAGGAGTTTAATCCATGCATGATGACATATAGGCTAGTCCCTTTTAACCTCAGCCTTAGGTCCATCTCTTGCATGCTAACATTAGGATAGAATCTCCTTTCACATCTCGACTTTAGGACCACTTTGCATGACAACGTTAGGGCCGAGTTTCCCTTAGACCTTTCGTGCGTCTCTCTTCTCATTTCAAAACAAATTCTAACTCATCTAATAAATACGATGAACGTTGTATGCTACGAGCCTCAAGCACGTGGGAAATGATGAGTGAGGGGTTTCTCCTTACTTGTGTAGAGTGTTTAGTGTATGTCCTTTGGGTGATATGCGACGCATTCACTCCTATGTCATAGTCTTTAGTGCAACGTGAATCTCAAACAAATCAATTCATTTCACTAAAACTCACAAACAAAACTCAGACCTTTTTATCCTCCGGGATTTGTGTTTCAAACTCATTTTTAGAAAAGATTATGTTACTTTTTTGTTCTATCACAAACAGGCATTGTCCCTAACTGCTGGAATGGGAACTTAATGTCACTCATAAATAACACTTAACCAACCTGTGGTTTCGTTACCCGAACTACGTTTTCTCTGATTTCTCATACTAGATGAGGATACGTAGGCACAAGACGATGATGTCTTGGCGAACAACCTTCCCCCCATCACCCGCAGTTTTTCGAACTACGTTAACTCTGACGTTTCTATTGCATGATGGAATACGTAGGAATAGGGCGGCGATGTCCTATCAAGTCTCTTTTTTTCTTTTCCATCCCCCGTTTAGCAGTAAATTATAGATAAACACACCCTTTGATTAGACAACAAGCATGGATCCCGTTGAGTACAACGGACGTGAGGGGTGCTAATATCTTCCCCTTGCGTAACCGACTCCCGAACCCAAGATTTGGTTGCGATGACCTTGTCTTCTCCCATTCTTCAGGTTTTCTTTGATCGTTTCCTTTCCCTCTCTTTGGGATAAATAACATTTGGTGGGGACTCTTCTGTTTTTCCGTCGGGTGTTTTTCGCAGTTGCGACACATAGCAATTATCAGAGAGAAAAAGATGGCATTCAGAGATTCACGCGAAAATTCATAATATCATCACATACACACCAACAGACATATCCACAATCTCAAACATAAGAGAAGAATGACATCCACTACATCACATTCACACGAATACCATAACCAATATCAACAACAACAAGCTCATATGAAGAACACACTCGAAAAGAGGATTGAAGAGGAAGAGAAGTAGAAAGAGTTACCTTCGAAGTCGCCGTGTCGAAACCGCCGCGTTGGGACTCTTCATAGGTACGCAATCTCTTTATTAGATTGAACCAACTTTTACTCCAATTTTGTGATGTAATCCCGAATCCAATATGGAATTAGGGATAAAGCTTATAGTCGAAATTGACGATAACGGGAGCAATTTTGAATCGGAAGTGATTGCTAAAGTGATAGCTTTCGTGTTGAAGTGGCTTTGCTACTGACATTTTCCAGACCATGGTCGTGTCGCCATGAGGCGCGATTTACATTGGATGGAGGGAGAACCATGCGCGAGCAAATATGCAAATGAAGGAGAGCAAGTGAGGGAGATAAAAGAGATTTGGGTCACGAATGGGAAAGGTTGCGAAGAAGGGACGACTATGAATCCGTGAGGGGAAAAGAAGGTTGGTGCAATGAGAGAGAAAGAGAGAGAGAGAGAGAGAGAGAGAGAGAGAGAGAGAGAGAGAGAGAGAGAGAGAGAGAGAGAGAGAGAGAGAGAGAGAGAGAGAGGAGAAGAAGAAGGGCATGCGAGGGAGATAATGATACGTAGTGGGAGTGAGAGATAAATGAAGTCTTTGCTCTTTTGAAAGAGATACCATGTTGTTGTTGGATGGGCTCCTAGACCTGGCCCAAACATTTTTTGTTTTTTATTTTTTTAAATTTTTTTATTAGTGTTTCATGGGCTATGGAACATAAGCCCACTTCATTTCACACTCCCTATTTATGATTCGTACCCTCTCTTTATCTAATTTAGTTTTCGTTTATTTTATTTTTTATTTTTGAACCCTTGATTAAATTGTTAGGTTTTTTAGATGCCAATTAAATCCTTAATTTTGATTGATTCAATTTTTAATGGATCAATTAGAATTCTCTAAATTCTAATTGATTGATTGAAATTCTAATTAAGCTTAATTAAGATTCTAATTAAATCTGACATCATATTTGACTATTTATCAATTTCTCTGTGAGTTGTGATGTATACTTTTGATGATTCTGGTTTACATGATCCTTTAGGACGTCTTGATTAAATATGATCTTTGATTAATTTGAATTAAGATTAAACATTAGGATTAATTGTTGCATGGTAACATTAGGTTATACTTTTTCCTTAATCTTATTTTAGATTCATAAAATCAGGTTAGCTCCCTTAGGATGATAACTTAGACAACCTACAATTAGGTTCCCTTTTCTCCCATAAGAGAATTAGACGTGAGTCATCCTTAGTTGAGATGTAATTCTCCTACCCCATGACATAGACAAAAAGATGTAGATTCTTTTCAGCTTGAGAGAGGTATGTGGCATACTCGTCGATTCTATATTCGAGTTAGAGCCATTCTGTTAATCTGAAGCAAAGATTTGTCTTCCACATGTTTGTGGTGGTTAAGTGGAGTATTCTCCTTAAGATGACAATTTGTCTCTTCTCCTAAAACCAACCAACAAACTTTGTTTACCCTTTGTAAGGGGAACTACGAATGCTCTGATTCCACTCCCGTCAGGATACGTGGACACGAGATGCGATGTTTTGACGAGCATACTTAAGACCAATACCTTAGGTCTTCCCTTTACCTTTTCACCCTTTAGCAAACAAAATTAAAAATAACACATTAAGACAAGAGGTTCCTATAGAGTACTTCAGATACTTAGGATGCTAGCACATTCCCTAGGTATAACCAACCCTTGAACCTTAGATTCTCTTTTGCTTTCTGTTGCATTGCATATTTAAGGGTTTATTCATTCTTTTACCCTTCCCTCAGATAAATTAAAGATCGGTGGTGAATAATGATTTGTGATTTAAGTTAATTAATAACTTGATATTCGATTCTCACTGCGACAACCTTGAACGAAAGCCTAAGTCAACTCTCAATCAGAACAATGGCATATCCCCACATAGAAAGTCAATCCCTTTCCCTAGCAAATAATTTAATCAATCCTTAGGGTCATAGATCATACGTTGATCCTAGTTTCGATCAGTTCTTTTCCATCAACCCTTTGGTGACAATATTCTAGATACATTCCTTTCCATCAACCATTTGACGAAGACAAATCCTTTCCCATTAACCCCTTGATGAGATTTTTACTTGAGTTATCTTTTTGTCAACCCTTTGGCGATGACAGTTGTTTTGTTCTATCAACCCTTTGGCGATGACAGTTTTCTTCCCATCAACTCTTTGATGATTGAGTCTTTAGTACAATTTTCTTTCCGTCAATCCTTTGACGGTGTCACTCTCCTTTTCCATCAACCCTTTGATGATGATAAGTTTTTATTCCATCAACCCTTTAAGGATGACAGTTTTCTTTCCATCAACCCCTGATAAGGTCACTCTTTAGTATATTTTTCTTTTTATCAACCCTTTGATGATGTCACTCTTTTGTGTAGTTCCCTTCCATCAACTCCTTGACAATGACACTCCACAGTAAATTTTCTTTCCCATCAACCCTTTGATGACGATCTTACTTTCTATCAATCCCCAAGGCCATAGATCCATTGATCTTACCCTCTGTTTGCACGTTCTTCCCATAGTGGAGTCATCTTTTAGTTTACAGTTCCACGGTTGTAGATCAGTTGATCCTACTTCCTATTTATAGATCTGTTGATCTTAATCCCTTTTCATTTTCTTAGGTTGTAGATTTGTTGATCTTACTTCCTATTCCCCAAAGTTTGAGTCGTAAATCTGTTGATATTACTTCTCTTCATCCTTTGGATTTTAGATCTGTTGATCCTACTTCCTTTTTGTAGATCCGTTGATCGTTCTTTCGAGTTGTAAATCTGTTGATATTACTTCTCTCCACCTTTTGGGTTATAGATCCGTTGATCCTACTTTCTTTTTATAGATTTGTTGATCTTTTCTTCTAGAGTTGTGTATCTGTTGATATTACTTCTCTTTATCTTTTGGGTTGTAGATCGTTGACTCTACTGCCTTTCCATAGATCCATTGATCTTCCTTTGAGTTACAAATACGTTGGTTTTGTTTCTCACCATTTTATGGGTTGTAGATCCGTTGATCCTACTTCCTTTTCCTAGGTTTGTTGGTCTTATTTCATTATCCTTTAGGTCGTAGGTCCGTTGGTCATACTTCTGCCAAACTTACCTCTCTTTATCTTCCTTTGGGTTGTAGATTTTTTGATCTCGACTTTCTTCTATCTTACCTTCCTTACCATTACCCCATTACCCCAGTACCTCATTACCAGATCACAATTGTTTAACCATACATAAAACCTTTTCACCAGACAACCAAAGAGTCTTTCACGCATTCTCAACATAACATATCATCATAGTTGCTCTGTCTCATAGCATACCGTCCATTTGGATCTCAAGCATATCACAACATATATCTTTTCTTTTAAAATTCCGAGTATTCTAGTATTTAATCCTCTTCTACATTGAATGTTTGAAAACATGTTGCTATTCATACCTTAAGGTCCAAGAAGATTAAATAAGGGCAATTGTCATATCCTGAATTTTGACCAAACATTTTTTAAACTCGTATTCATCTGACTTTATTTTCATTTGACATCATTTGTATAGTATAACTTGTTTTTCATCATGCACAATACCTAAATTATTAGCCAAAATAAACTTGTGAGACTAACAGTCGAATTGGTCAAATTAAAAGTCAATTGTGTGAAAAATCAATGTACGAAAAGTTTTAAAATCGAGCTTGCAGACGTCAGTTATATTAATCTATGTTCTGTGTAGTTTAACCTGGCTTGCTCGTTTTTATTTTTGACTGCTTTTCGGTTGCATTTTGATTAGTTTAAGCCGTTTAACCGGGTAAATTTTGTTTCGAAATTTGACCAAACGCTGTATTTTTCCGAGTTGTTTATTTTGCGCTGATCATTTTGGTGTGTTCATTTTTTTCGAATACTTTGTTACCAATCTGTTTTCTTGTTTTTAACCGGTTTTTTATTTTTATTTTTAGTCATTAATCATTTTATGTAATATTTTAATCAGATTTTAATTTAGTTTTTATTTTAAATATTTTTATTTTTATTTTATCATTTTCTTTATTATAATATTTAAATTTTGTTCTTTATCCGTTTTAAGAAACACTTAGTTAGCAAGATTTATAAAGTCATTTTATTTTATTCTCTTTTTGTATAACTTGCACTGCATAGGAAGACCACTTGACCTGACAAAAAAAAGGACTTGTTTCATAAATAAAAAAACTTAATTTTTCTCTCTCCATGAAGAAGTCACACGCACCATATTCACATTTCCTCCAAATTCACTTCAAAAACCTGCATTCTATTCACATAGAAAAACCAACACAATATACCACTTCATTTTGGCTCACCTTTAACCCACCATTCACTTTTCTTTCTTCTTCACTACAACATTACCACTCTCACACATTAACCCTTTCCATGTTTTTTCCTCTCTTTCTCACCAAACATCCCAAACCATAAGCTCTAAATCCAAACTTCTTCATGCAAACTGTGTTGTTCACCACTTCTACAACCTCATATGTGAAACACGACCATACATAGCATCAAACTACAACAATGTAACTTAAAAAAAAAAAAAAACAACTCCTTGCTGCTACTTCCATCATTACTTCAACTTTACTTCAAGCACAACAACCTTTCACTACTACTCCACCATTAAACACAACTATACGAACCTCTCTCTCCACTCTTCACCTTTTTCTTGTGTATGTTGCTACATGATTCACTCACAAACAATAAAAGAACTTTGCTCCCCATCTTTAACAACAACAAACCATCTATTACATTCACCATAGATCCCTTCTTCTACACATAAATGCTTCCATAAACTCACCACAAAACAACTTCCCCCTTCGACCTTCACTATCACCCACAATAAATCACCACACCCATCACACCTTGAATCTCCATTTAACAAACAAAGTTCCATCCATAAACTTGGTATCCTTTTCTTTTACTATCAACATTTCACCACCATTTTCGGTCATCTTCTTCACTAAAATACATACACTAACTCAAACCTTTCCTCATTTTCAACCTTCATTCCAACTCGAACCACATACCAAAGCCATCACCATCGTCATCTCATGATGGAAATTTTCTCAAACATTCATGACGCACACTTTCCACCATTTCCATGAGATAGTACCATCACTATTTTCCAGCCACGCAATGTAATGAGTGTTCTACTGTGTAGCAGAAAAAATTGTAACAGATGGAGAAATTATGCAGGAAAATATATTCTCAAGAATCACTTCATTATAGTAAAGGCTAGTACAATGAAGAGTCTAGGGAATATGAGAATGTGTACTCAATAGTTCTTGGAATACAACTTAATGCAACATGAAAGAAGAAAAGAAAGAGAATTCATTCACAAGGAATGCCAGTAGAGAAAGATAGATAGAGTCACTTGCTGCCCTTTTCTCACTCCTCGTCCTTGCTATATATAAGCTGTCAAACAGAATATTTTCTGTTAGGGATTTTCACCCTATTGCCCCTCCTTGGTTCTACAATATTAGGATCGTTTGCCATATGTCCCTGATTGTTTCTAATTTGTCCTTTTCCTCCAACAGCATTATTATGCCAGCTCATAACACGCAACAACAACTATAAAGCTCTCTCTCCGTCGCCAAACCGACGCTTCTTGAAAAGGAGATTGAAGATGTTGTGATGACCAAAGAAGATAGTTTACGTCAAACTAGAGTAGGCTGAAAGTTAACGACCTTGTTGCTGAGATTGAAGAAGAGTAAAGTTGTTGTTGAAACCGTCACCACCACCACCACAAACTGGTTTCAATAACTCAAGCAACATCATCAGTACGTATCCTCTTTCTAATTATGGTTCAGTTTACTATTGCATCTTGTTCTCATATCGTTTGTGCTACTCTTTTGATCTCGATTAGTGTTGGTGCTGCTGTGAATATGTTGTTTCCATTTCTTATATACATGCAGTTCTTTTTAGTTGTCTTAAAGTTTTATAGCTACTCGTGTATATACTTAAGGTGTTAATCTTATGGTTATGTGTTATTAAAGTGATTTTAAGTTTTATAGTAACATATACGGTAAGTTAGTATATATAATATATAATTTACGTTTCAAGTTTTTAGCTATATATTATTTTTTATATGTTTTAAGTTACAGTATAAATTATTACGTTTTAAGTTTTACAAGTATATATTATTTTAAGTTTTAAGTGTGTGTGTGTGTGTGTGTGTGTGTGTGTGTGTGTGTGTGTGTGTGTGTGTGTGTGTGTGTGTGTGTGTGTGTGTGTGTGTGTGTGTGTGTGTGTGTGTGTGTGTGTGTGTGTGTGTGTGTGTGTGTGTGTGTGTGTGTGTGTGTGTGTGTGTGTGTGTGTGTGTGTGTGTGTGTGTGTGTGTGTGTGTGTGTGTGTGTGTGTGTGTGTGTGTGTGTGTGTGTGTGTGTGTGTGTGTGTGTGTGTGTGTGTGTGTGTGTGTGTGTGTGTGTGTGTGTGTGTGTGTGTGTGTGTGTGTGTGTGTGTGTGTGTGTGTGTGTGTGTGTGTGTGTGTGTGTGTGTGTGTGTGTGTGTGTGTGTGTGTGTGTGTGTGTGTGTGTGTGTGTGTGTGTGTGTGTGTGTGTGTGTGTGTGTGTGTGTGTGTGTGTGTGTGTGTGTGTGTGTGTGTGTGTGTGTGTGTGTGTGTGTGTGTGTGTGTGTGTGTGTGTGTGTGTGTGTGTGTGTGTGTGTGTGTGTGTGTGTGTGTGTGTGTGTGTGTGTGTGTGTGTGTGTGTGTGTGTGTGTGTGTGTGTGTGTGTGTGTGTGTGTGTGTGTGTGTGTGTGTGTGTGTGTGTGTGTGTGTGTGTGTGTGTGTGTGTGTGTGTGTGTGTGTGTGTGTGTGTGTGTGTGTGTGTGTGTGTGTGTGTGTGTGACTTTATAAATTATATATGCTTTTTATTTTTGTGTGTTAATACAGTAACTTTTAAATTTAGTTTATATTTCTTTTATTTTATGTGAGTTTTTATCTCTTATACTGTTCCACACCAGTGTGTGATAAGATAAGGTGAATGGTCGAGTTGGTTGAGGATTACGACCATTGCAAAAACGCCCTTTAATTGTGTAAAATATACGATACTTGTTGGATTTTTGCTTGGTTTCTTTGAATCTTTCCATTGTTAAACATCATATTTTAATCCATGGATTCGACACTTCCCATGCCGTTATTCCACCGATAATTTTTATCGATACATTTCATGCACGCTTCGATTTTATCTCTTTTGATTTAATTTTTTGAACGAGTTGTAAATATATAACTTGTGTGTTGCTATTTTTCTTTGCATGAATTTCTCTTAGGCCTTCTTATAATGAAACCATTCTCTTGTGCACTTACACTCATTTATTTATGTTTGTTGATTGGGCTCAATTTAATTGTTTCATTATTTCATATCCCCATTCGACAAAATATACCCCCAATCCCATGAAGTGTAATAACTTTATCGCTTTCACCTTGTATGCTTTGTTCAATTGTTAATCACTTCAAGCATCACCTAAATCATTTTCAAAGTAAATTTTCTATTCATATCGAGCCATCTTTTACACCTTGTAAGTTGATTGCCTTGCGCATCGCCATCAACCTACCCTAATCTAATCATCACCCTTTTCATTTCATTCCTCTTCATATTTTCTTCCTAAGCAAAAACCTTGGTCTTGTACCAAGTGCAGTTTCAAAACCTTTTTCTCAATAAACTTGGATGGTTGTGGAGTGGTTAGGCGAAGGCCTTGTCCTATCCTGAGTGTTTGACATTACCGTCAGGGTTCACTGTCTAAAAACACTTACCATCTAAAGCAAAACATTTCTTAAATAAGAAGAATGTTGTCATCCTTGTATTGAATTAAAGAGAGAGGATTGAGTGAAGACTTATTCCTCTTAGAGTATTAGGATGCTCACTTTAGAGTGTGTGGTCTCAATACTTATCTTTCAATGCAAAGATGTGACTATAGTCGCCACACCATTTTTAAAACAAATCTTTTGAGATAAAAAATTTGGTACTACCCGCAGGGGTTCATATCCGGGGACTTATTTCATCCCTAAAAACAATCATCACAAATCGAATGTGACATCTTTCCTTGATGGCAGAAATTTAAGCCTTTTCGAAAAGGGCGTCTTATTTCCATTCTACTGCAATACAGGTAACACATAAGACTCCACGAGCGAGCGACAATACACCTAACTGATAGAACACAAATGTTAATATCATCCATAAAAATACCAACAAACGGTTAGTTCCATGAACTATGGATACTCTGATTCCTCATTCCCTAATGAGGATACGTAGGCACAAGGATCCCTATCCTTTTCGAGCTCACTAACAAGTAACTCCCTTTTTCTCTCGCCCTCATGCGATCGAGACCAACTAACCGAGCCTTCTCTCTCGCCTCAGTGCAATCGAGACTAACCAACCATAGTGCCACGAACTACAAACACTCTGATTCTTCATTGGTCAACGAAGATACGTAGGCACAAGGGCCCAAATCCTTGGCGAGCTACCTTCTTCCACAATCTTATTTTCTTTTTGCTTTTAGTTCTGCAAACTACGAGGCTTTGAATTCCTCATTGCACCATGAGGGTACGTAGGCACAAGGGCCCCAATCCTCCGCGAGCTCTTTGTTTCTAAACCTTTTCTTTTCCTATTGAAGCATTCCTAGAAAGCACGATACC